>CAWUFW010008040.1:600000-937577 GCA_963921515.1 Calotriton arnoldi
TAAACAGCAATAAAAAATAAATTTAAAACCACTTACCTGTACTGCGGCGTCCCCGGGCTGCCCTCCTCCTCTTCCTCGTCGTCTCGCTAATCCTTGTGAAAACTGCGCATGCGCGCATCGCCTGCACATGCGCAATTCTTACGAGAAATTAAATTAAATTATTATAACAAGTAATGTTTAATTACTTGTTATAATAGAGGGGCTGGAGGCGGGTGGCGTAGCGGAGCTCCACGGAGTTTGTTTGCAACTCCGTGGACCTCCACGTAGCCCCGCTACGCACACTACACCCGGGGTTAGTCATGAAGGTGACAAAGAAGAATCTTTTGACTAAATAAATTGGGATTATCTATGGCAGTGGTTCTTGTCCTTTTGACTTCTGTTGACCCCCACTTAATCATTAATGGAACACAGGAACCCCACTATTGGAATCCGGGGAACACACACTGCGTAATTCCTGGAAGCCATGAAATCCCAGCCTAAGTATTTTTGATAATCTGAACCACAAAACCATACATACAAAATACAGAAACAAGCAGTAACCAAACAAATATACGAGTGACAAAATATTTAGTTTAATTCACAAACAAATATAAAACAAATATAAATTTCAATTTTAATGGGAAGGTTGGAGCTTTTCTAAATACAATTGAGGCCACTCATCGTCCATACTATATTGTGTTTGATGCTCTTGTACTGCTCCCATGAATCAATCTGGAAATAATAACCTCATTTTAGCATCCAATTTCAAATTCCTTCAGTGAACGTTTTTAAAATTTTCAATTGTGCATTTTGCTTATTTATTGTATATACACTTTATTAATCTGTTAATATTTAATTTTATAAGCAGTCGCTGATCCCCTGCGTAGACTTGGTGGACCGCTAGGGTCCCCGGGCCACAGGTTAAAAACCATTGATATAAGGCAGGCTTCTCCATTGAGTAGCTCGGGACTTATTAGTAGCTCTCAAGCTACCTGGAAGTAGCGCTCCCCGTGCAGGGCAGCCCACTAAATTAGAAGCTTTTGGGTAAATAAATGTATGTAACACCAAATTGAAAAGTGTGCATTTGAGAGGAAAATGTATGTATTTTCAGAACTCAAAAGCTGATGTTTAGAGGAATACAGATTTCCAAATTATAGTTAGGCTGATATTTGAGTGAAAAATAATACGATATTACTAATACCACTTTCGTTAACAAGGCCTTTTAGCTATGGCTGTCATGTGTTATCCATGTAGAGACGTTCCAAATTGAGAAAGCCTTTTTACATTACTGCTGACAATCCTGGTTGATACTTTGAGGTGATCACTGCTGGTAATCTTGCATGGGGTAGCCACTAATGTAATCTTGTTTGGCATTGTCACTGGCGGAACACTAATATTAGTAGCTCGGGATCCTTTTCATTGAGCATGAGTAGCTTTTATCACAGAAAAGGTTTCGGGCCCCCTATCTATGGGATTTACTGGTACAAATAATCCTTGGCTCTCCATTTACTAGTGTCAATGACTGGGTGCTGAGAAGGTCTTTTGAGTGCCATTCTAGATTGCCCGAGTGAAGTGTGACTCCTTCCAGTAGCCACAGTGTCAGCCTGCACAGAATACTATAGGTGGAAGGTGGCAAGTGTCTTCTTTAAAGGTTCAATTCTAGGAGGAAAAACCCTCAAATGGGAAAAAACCTCCTTTGGCAATCTTTGATTAATGATTGAAGATAAAGATAGTGTCTATGATAAAAGCTAGGCACCAAACTCCTATTGACAAGAGGAAGGAGAAAAGATCACAGTAGATTCAAACAAAACCAAGGAAAAGATCCACTAATAAAATGAGGAAAGAAATCAGGGACAAAAATGAACGACAATGGGAAGGGAGTGCATGAAAAAATTAGGGAGAGAAACACTTTGCAACACATTTTGCATTTAGAAACACTGCATACATGCTTGGAATATGAACAGGCATGGCAGGAAGAAGCAATGAAACATCTTGGATTGAGATACTCTGATAATCTTCTGGCCACCATATTTGAAAGGGCAGTCTATAAGACTGAGTTCTACCCCTATTTGGGGTTCCTGTTTCTTCGAAGAAGAAGCCCATGTTTGGCAACCAGTGCACTATGCAGCATTCAGAAACCCCACTGCTGCTGTTCACGCTCTGCGCTACCTGCAGTCCGCGGGAAACCCCATTATGTCTCCATTGGCACGGTTATGCAAGTGGCGAGAGAGCTCCACTTCTTACAGATCATGGCGCCCAGCAATGCCCTGATGTGAAGTGCGTACGGAAGTTCTTCCCCTTCTGAGCCCTTGCAGTCTTAGAATTGTTCTAGAACTGCTCTCCGTATGACTGTAACAACTAGATCTATAAATGCACTACAAATGCACTATGTTCTGATCTCTAGGTTTCAGTTCAGGTAAAAAGGACACTACTCTTCTCTTAATCGAGGCAAGCATTAGGGATTCCATTTCTAGCCTGCAAAATTTGCCATATATATATATATATAACCCCTGTCAATAAGAATTAGGGATTCTCAAGAAATTCCTAGCTAAGCATAGTGAGACATATAAGTTACACTCCATGCTGGTAACCTGTCATTTCGTACTGATACTAAAGAAGCCTTTGATCAGCTGTTGAAATTACTAGGCTAATTTGGAAAAATTACGGCCACTAAAGTAAACTGGGCCAAAACCAATGACCTCATGCAATCTGCATGAACACAGGCATAATACAAAGAGCAGGTAAAATACCTAGTTACTCGAATATATCAGCTGAGCTGTCAGCCAGTGCTACAGAAACGTGTCGAACTACTACAAGTTACTCAAAATCTCCCCATATCCGTAATGGTCAGGCCAAATTAGGTCAGCATGGCTATTCACCAAAAACTTCTAAATGTCTTCCAACATCCTCCTACAGCTGTAGCTAGCATTTTTTCCCTTCGAAATCCGGAGGCTCGGATCAACAGCTTTATCTCGTGCAAAACAAGAATACTTGCACGTCTCGCATAAAACTATTATTGCACCCCACAAAACAGTACTGTTTGGCTCAGTCTTAAAACTCTATCATTAGCCACTCATCTACCTTAAATCTAATTATTTTTGGTTCCAAGTCTATGGAACAATATGCAAACAGATTAATCACCTATTCCATTTATGTCACAACAGTAGTTTTAGTATAAATTTTCACTTTAAACCTTGATGGAGCAGGGTTTTCACGAAATAAAACCTGCTCGAATTGAACCCTTAGTAACATTAACTAACAGTGTGCAGTGAAAAATTAATGCGGAAAAGAGCTTAACATGAGGGAAAATTCTACTGCGCTAGCGTGTACTAAAGCACTGGAGTAGGCCGCAAATGCTTCTTGACAAATAAAAATAAAAGGACTAATGCTGCTTTTGTGCACTTTATTAACATTCGTTAGGAAAATAATGCTAACTTGGGTTGCGGATGGATAAATGCAGCATTGGGTGGGTGCGTAATGGAAAGCATTATAAGTGATTAATAATGCCTGTGTTTGTTTTCCAGAGAAGCATGGTTTTCTGCTCTGCAGGAAACACTGGGTTAATGAAATGAGAATTAATTCTGAAAATAATGTTGAACGATAATGGGAAGGTGGAAGACAGGTGTTCTTCATAAGCCCTGTGTACCTGCCAAGAGTTAGCTGAAAGAAACAATTTCTTCATCGAGTGAAGGAACATTTCCTCCGAATGCGGCACAAGTGGATAAATGTGACACAGAATTTGCTACATGACCGGGATGGAGGAAATGAATGCTATGAAAGTGGCTCGAATTTGTATTTCCCGGGGTGGAAGTAGATATACAGAATAAATAAACAATAAGACATTGAGTGAGATGGATATGACGAGAGTGATGTGACAGTACACCCCCTTCCTTAACCAATCATGTGTAGAGAAATCCTCTGTTCTGATACAAATGTGGGTTGAACATTTGGGTTTTAGGGTATAATTGAGGTTCCTGGTGGGAGGGGCTAGGTTAGTTGGTGGGTTGCTTTTCTACCTGCGTGAGGAGAGGCCTTGTTTTCTGTCTCCTATTCTTGAGCTGGCTGTTCCTGTTTGCAAATTCCTGACTAAATCTTTCCCTCTTCAAATCTTCTTGAGGGGCCTTACTGCTCTCATGGCCAGGGAGTAGTTTTCCTATTCCGATTGGGTATGTATAGAGAGAAAACTGAATTTGCATAACCATTTGCAAATGTAATTTGTCTCTGAACCTATTGTCTCTTCAACTTTCCACTCCTTTATGCGCTGTCAAATGAGATGTATTTTTATCATTATTCCTCTGATATTGTTGCTCTGTGGTGATCTATGATTTGTACTGTATTTTGGTATTGATGAGCATTTATTTCACATTATTTAGATAAATATTATAAATATACAAATGAGTCTGTCTTTATTAGAGGTGTTTTTCTAGTTTATGAGTTTTCTAGAAACAAGTATTAGTTTCCAAACCCTGTCAACTATATAAAGATTGCATCGCCATAATTGGTATAATAGAAATGAAGATACAAATTGGAATTTGGCCAATTTGGTTATTTGTTTAGTAATTCACTAACCCAGTGTGAAGGGACTTGTTGGGTAATGAAATTGGGCCTAGTTTGTAGAAAATTATTAGTCCCAGATCGCTGGATCAGTTTTGGTAGCAGAGGATGGTTTATATTGATTATTTTGGCAAATTGTTATTGTTATTGTTATCCGTACTTGTATAGCGCACTGTAACCCTACGGGCATCCTGGCGCTGAGATACATGTGCACTACCACCATGAGTGCTGCAGAAGAGCCAAGCTGCGTTCAAAATGCTTATGCTCTGGGAAAGAGCCAAGTTTTTATCTTCTTTCGAAACGGCAGCAGGTCCTGCATCTGTCTCAGATCAGTAGGAAGACCATTCCAAAGCCGCGCTGCCGCAATGCTGAAAGCTCTTCCCCCTGATTTTGCTCTTTTAATCCTGGGTACTTTTACCAGGTTGGCCGAGGAAGAGCGAAGACTGAGGGTGGGCACATAGCAACCAAATTTGCTCTGCAGCGGTTTAGGCCCAAGCCCATGCAGTGCCTTAAAAACAATACAGAGTGATTTAAATTGTATCCTCTGTAGTACAGGGAGCCAGTGCAGCTCCGCCAGAGCCTGAGATGCTGATGACCGTCGTGGTCTCATTAAAGCAAGCTTCGCCGCCACATTCTGGATTCTCTGGAGTTTCCCGATCAAGTACCTTGGAGACTCCAGCAGCAAAGTGTTATAATAATCCAAACGACTCAAAATAACGCTCCTTACTACTTGTGCTCGAGCCTGGATTGGTAGCATCGGAAGAATCTTCCGAAGTACTCTAATGAGAGAAAAACTGCTCCCCACAATCTTGTTAACTTGAGTTTCTAGGTTCAGCTTGTTATTAAAGAGGGTATCAAAGGTGTACCCGTGGGGGTGGGCCAGAAGCCCGTTGGAAGTGAGAATGGCACTTTGCCTGCAGCACAGCATAAGATCTCCGTTTTGTCGCCGTTAAATTGCAAGGAGTTATTTCTTAGCCAGTGTACCGTATCTTGCATACAGGCGTGAAAATTTCCTAGTGAGACAGCATGATCCCCCTCCAATGACAGAATAAGCTGTGTGTCATCGGCATAATTCACAAAGCTGATATTATGTGACTTGATGACAGCAATCAAAGGGCTCATATAAGCATTATATAATATTGGGCTAATCGCAGACCCCTGAGGTACACCATGCCTGATATCAACAAAATCTCATTGATAAGGGGGAAGAGCCACTGCCTGTCGCCTGTTTGCCAGATAAAATTGAAACCACCTCAGAGCCACGCCCACCACCCCTGCTCCCTCCAGCCTTGCTAAAAGGACCTCATGGTTAACCGTATCGAATGCGGCAGACAGGTCCAGCAAAATCAAAATGGCTGATTGTCCCCTGTCCGCACGCATTCGAAGATCATCCAAAACAGTTACCAAAGCAGCCTCCGTCCCATGTACTGGGCGGAAACCAAATTGCACATCCTCCAGCTTGTTATTGACCTCCAAAAACTGGGAGAGTGCCCTGCTCACCAGGCGCTCTGTGATCTTCACTGGATAAGGTAGGAGAGAGATGGGCCTATAACTCTTAGGGCAGGCTGGGTCAAGCGTGGGTTTCTTCAGGAATGGTGTTATTATTGCTTGTTTCCAGCAAGGCGGTACCAACCCGCTACTCAAAGATTGACTGCACAGCTGTTGGAGTATCGGGAAGAGTTAGGGTCCTAGCTCTTTCCAAACTTTGTGAGGGAGGGGTTCCATAGGGGAGCCAGAGGAGACACCTAAGGCTGCTTTATTAAAATCCTATTCTGAGGGTAGCTCAAAATGATCTAAAAGGGCCACCTGATCTGATGGCTTAGTCCCACCAACCCCACCCTCTTGCTTATTTGATAATAACCTACCATCCACCCCACCGGAGATGACCAAGTCATCCACTTTCAGCCCTTCAATGATGGTTTAATGGTTGAATTATTTATTTTGGTTATTAACAGTGGCGGCTGGTGGATTTTGAAAGTGGTGGGGCGTAAATGTTGTACCCTAATGCGATAAGCGAGCGAGCAAAGCTCGCGAGCCTGAACTGCAAAAGGAGGGTGCGGGAGGGTTCTCCCCCCGCAAGAAAATTTTGAAAAAAATGGATTCAAATGGTGGGTTTTACACCACATATTTACTGCAAATTATTGAAAAAGGGGGATCCAAATATATCATTTTGAAGCACAAGTGTGAAGAAAACATTAGAATCAAATCAAAAATGTGTTCAATCCTCAAACTGGTCTGCTTGCAAAATGACCCCAAGCCAAGCACATACAACCAACGGAAACAGGCCCTCTAAGTGTTTCCCACCTGTAACACATCTCTGGACCACCTATGTTTTCATTGTATATAATAATAAAAATGCTGCAGTTTGTTCTTATTTATCTTATGCAACTTACAACCATTGACAAAGCCTATAGTCCTGGCTGGTTGTAGAGTACGTCCATGTATAACTTACTTAGCTTTTCATTTTTAGGGACTCAACATTCCCTTTGTAAGGTACGTCGACATGTGATGTTAACTGCACTTGATGAAGAGCACGTTCACCAGAGGTTTCTTGGCGCTGGGTAGTCTAGGGGTTAAGTGCTAAAGAAGATGGTAAACAGTGAAATGCTTGTTTGAAGAGCACTGTTTTTAAGTGTTTCCTAAACCGAATAAAATTACCTATGTGGCGTAAGTGATCTGGGAGAGAGTTCCATAGGACAGGAACATGTACCGAGAAGCTACAGCTTCTTTACTTTTCTTTACCAATCTGATTAGGGATGTATTTCTTGACTCTCCTGTCCACAAAGCAAGGAGCCATGCCATTCAGGACCTTAATGTGGATACAGCAGGTCTTAAACAGGATCCTGTGTGGCTGGTGGCCAATGCAGGGACATCAATAAGGCAGGAACCTCTGTGATCAGTGAGTTTACATATCAGACATACACTTATACACAACAGAGTCACAAAGTCCTGATTTACATGCGAAGCTCAGCTTTACAGCTTCTTAAGCTTCACACTAGTTGTAGTTTTCTGCGAGAAATTTCCTGGTTGCAAGAAGAAATGTTTGGCAATTCTCAAATCTTTAAAATAATCATTAGACACCATGTAGCACAACAAGACAGAACATGGCACCCAGCAAAGCATATGAACACATCACAGCTCAATACAATATCACAACTCGAGGCACACCACTGCATCGCATCAAAGCTCACTGCAACCCATCACAACATCAGAGCTCGAGACAACTTGTAACATCATAAGACACATCACACCACCACAGAGCAGCTCGTCACAGAATCAGGATGTGAGGCAATAGTGTTGTTTTCAAATGAGGGAGTGGTGCAAGGGCGTGAGTATGGTTAATTTTAACCCCCTCTTTACATTTGGGCCTAGGATTCCGAGTCGGTAGTGGAATTTACCTGCTCCAAGCATAGTATAGGTCCCGTAGGAACACAAGGGGTCCTGTGCTATTTAATGGCAATCTTTGAAGTATCCCGGTGACATGAGGTGAAAGAAAATGTTCGGAAATAGGAGTGGAAACGCCCCCGAAATATGCAACAGGAAGTAATTCCTCCCACCAAGATTTACCGATGCTCGATGTATATCGGAAGTTTTTGGATGCTTTCCGGCCCACCTGTGATTGGCCCCCAACAAGTCTGTCAGGGCACACAGAGCGTGAGCGCACTGACTACAGAAGCGGAGACGAATGGGACAAGAAACTACTATTCCCGTCATCCGCCAGTGCAGTCACGTACGCGCTGACGTTTCACGCTGTGAGACGTGCCGTCAGCAGATCTGGTGAAGAGGAGAGGGCGCCTTCACGAAGACGCCGATTATCCTGTGGTTCCCCGAGTACCCAGAAGTACGGTCGGGTAAGGGTGCGAACTCGCACCAACTGTTCTAGTGTTCTGTTGATTATTGGTACGGAAGCTTTCCACAGCACATATACCTTGTTCCTCCCGTTGGAGAGACGCGTTATTTCCTACGGTCTCATGCGGGAGGAAATACAGCAACTCTGTTTGTGTACAACCAGAGATTAGGCATTATCAACGCTCTTACTTTGAGGCAAAAGCGGGAGCGCTTAATTCTTTTATGTTAATCCTCCATATCATGGTGATGACTGAAGTACCTCCTATCACTGGTTTATGCTGAGGGCTTCCTACTCATAGAGAATTATCTTCTTCAATGGTAGCGGAAGGGAATTGCCGGCTACCTCTTGGAATTATTGAATGATATACCAGAAACGCCACACTCATGCTTGTGTGCCTTTAACCTTCGCTTTTTGTGTTATGTTTTCGTTCTTTAGGGGAGATCTGTTGGGGGTGTCCAGTACTGAACTGAAATAGTCCGGTGGGGGCCAAGCACGTTCTATGCAAAGGTATTGGCCTTTCATTTAGAAAGTCTTGAGTACAACAGAGGGTGCATTTCTCCATTCACTGTGTGACATGTTGTTAATTAACCCTGTTCCTTTATTAGAATAGGAATGTGCTGTTACCTCGTACTCACCCTCACATCTCGCCCGGCAGAAGGCACTCCTTGTTTTCTTTACAGGTAGAGCGAGTTCTCCTTTTGTAGGGTTTTCTGGAACATCGTGGGTATAGTTTAAACAGTATCCTTTATAGTAAAAGCTGTTCTCTCTCTTTGTCTGTTCTCAGGTCTCCCTCCCCGCTGTTCCTACCCTTTCCTTCCTCGCTTGACCATCCCACTAGTCCGAGGGGATTTATTCTATCCGGACTTGGGGCTGTCGAGAGGTGGACCCTTTATGCTTCGATCCGATCCTGAGGATAACCTGGTGACCGTGACAGAATAATCGGCCCACGTTTACTTATCCTCCTGGTCGGGTAGAATCTGGGATGGCGACGCTTGAGGACGTCTTAGCTGCACTAGTAATGGTGCAGTCAGAGCTGGCGGCTTCACGTACTGAGACCGCCGCTTTACAAGCGAGGGTAGAGCGCATGCAGAGGAATCCTTTCGATGCTAGCAGTTCTTCCCTTCCTCAGACTAGTGCAGTGATAGTGGAAGTACCCTCACAAATCCCGTTGGCCCCTCCTGAGAGATATTATGGGGATATACAAAAAGTGCAGGTATTCCTAACCCAGGTAATGCTCCATTTCCATTGCAAACCCAAGATGTTTGCGACTAACCAAGCACGAGTCGCTTTCCTGATCTCTTACTTAGCAGGGGACGCAGATCAATGGGCAGTCCCTATAGTCCGACGAGACGACCCTCTCCTCCATGACTGGGAAGCTTTCAAGGAGGAGTTTGAGAAGACATTCGATCGCAGGGCTGAAACCTTTTCGGCGGATAAGGAGTTACTTGAACTGAAGCAAGGTAGCAAGGATCTGTTGGTATACCTGAACTCCTTCCGACGATTGGTGGCTGAGACGGAGTGGCCAGAGTCGAAACAAGCCACACTGTTCTATCAAGGGCTTCGGGACGATTTAAAGGACGTTATAGCGCAAGTGGACCCTCAACCTAGAACCTGTCCTGCACTAATCGAACTGACCTTGCGTTTGGATCATCGCTTGAAGGAACGCAGAGGCGACCACAGAAGAAGGGAACGGATCCCTCAGCGCTTTGACCAGCCAAAGACCTCCGAGCACGGATTGACTCCTTCCGAACCTATGGAGATAGGGGCGGTCCGGGCCTCTCTCACCCCTAACGAACGAGAATACCGGCGGAAACAGGGACTATGCTTATACTGCGGGAAGAAAGGGCATTACCTCCGAGAGTGCCCCGTTAAGCCGAGAAACAGCCGTCCTAGGTTTGGACAAGTGGCCGCTGTTGCAGCAGACAAGTCGTCGGAAAACTGATACGCTTGAGGAGTAAGGAAGGGGAACCCTTGAGCTTCAGTGAAATCCCTTCAGTGAAGAACGATCCCAGTGACAGCCCAGAACACTTCTTCGTTAACATGGATATTGTTGTGGGCCAAGAAAAGAAACACATCCAGGTCATGGTGGATTCTGGGGCCACTGGCTGCTTTATGGACGTAGAGGCAGCCCTCAGATTAGGAGTAGAATTGGTTACGAAGAGCACTCCTGAACGTGTGTTTGCAGTGGATGGCAAACAATTGGAATCCGGTCCCATTCGGTTTCAAACGAAGGAGCTCGAGGTATGGTACAAGGATGACCACTGCGAGTTCATTACCTTCAACGTCATCCAAGCACCCAAATACGGGGTGATTTTGGGGTTACCCTAGCTCCAGAAACATGACCCATCTATTGATTGGCCTCGCTTGACTATGCATATGGATTCCAGGTACTACGGCACCCACTGCATATATCCCCCTAAGGTTCCATCCAAGGCTTTAGCGTTACGCCACCACATCGCCACGGCCGCGGAGAAAGAAGTGGATCTGCCCGAATGCTATCAGGAGTACGCTACAGTGTTTTGTGACAACATGGCTGAGGTATTACCCCCACACAGGATCTACGACTGCCAGATCGATCTTATACCGGGTGCAGTGATTCCTTGTAGCAGGATATACGCCTTAACTGAGCCCGAGACTCTACATCTAAGGCAGTACTTAGAGAAATACCTTTCTTTGGGTTTTATCCATCACTCTCGGTCTCCTGCAGCTTCCCCTTTTTTTTATACCGAAGGCCAATGGGGAGCTCAGGACATGCATCGACTTCAGAGCGTTGAATGCCATCACGGTGAAGAACCAGTACCCTCTCCCCCTTGTGTCGGTATTGTTAGAACAAGTAAAGGGGGCTACGATCTACACGAAACTCGACCTCCGAGGAGCCTACCATCTGGTACGGATGCGAGAGGGGGACGAGTGGAAGACAGCGTTCAAGACTCGGTACAGGCTTTACGAATATCTTGTTATGCCTTTCGGCCTTTGTAACGCCCCAGCCGCTTTCCAGTTTTTCCTGAACGACGTTCTCCGGGAGTATCTGGATCGATTCATGGTTGTCTAAATAGACGACATTCTTGTCTTCTCTATGAACCCTGAGGAGCATAAGGAACACGTCAGGATTGTCTTACAAGCCTTACAAAGAAACCACCTCTATTGTAAGATCTGTAAGTGTGAGTTTCATGTCACCACCGTAGAGTTTTTGGGAGTCATGCTCACCCCGGCAGGCCAAATCATGGCTGAGAGGAAGGTGACAGCCGTTATTGAATGGCCCAGTCCAACAAATGTACGTGACGTACAATGCTTTTTGGGCTTCGCCAATTTTTATAGGCGTTTTATTCATCATTTCTCTACTATGGTGGCCCCAGTTACACGCCTGCTAAGGAAGAACGTGTCCTTCCGGTGGGACGAAGAAGCTCAAACCGCCTTTGATGCACTGAAGACAGCCTTTTCCTCCGCTCCTATCTTGGCCCACGCTGATCCCGAATTGCCATTCGTCATAGAAGCCGATGCCTCCGACGTAGCAGTAGGAGCCGTCCTTTCCCAAAGACATCCTTCCACAGGGCAGCTGCATCCAGTCGCCTTCATGTCGCGGAAGCTGAACAGTGCGGAGAGAAACTAAACGGTCGCCGAAAAGGAACTATTGGCCATTAAGGACGCCTTTTTGGAGTGGAGGCATTGGATAAAAGGAGCAAAACACCAAGTCACCGTTTACACAGATCACCGCAATCTGCAGTTCATGAAATCTTCCAGGCAGCTTACTCCTCGTCAGTTAAGGTGGATGATGTTCTTCGCTGAATACCACTTTGTCATCACCTTTAGGCCCGGCAGAGACAACAAGAAAGCAGACGCCCTGACCCGACAAACCACTCAAACCGAAGGTATGATGAACCCAGAAAGAGCAATCATCGCATCTGACCAAGTAGTCTGTGCAACCCATACCAATGACTTCCTACAGAAGATAAAGAGAGGAGCACAGACCGCCACTTGGAGAGATTGGCTCAGACATCATCCCGAATGGAGAATGCGACAAGGCATTCCCATAAAAGGAAATCAAGTCTTAGTACCCACCAAGGAAGTAAGACAGCAGGTCTTTCGCTGGTGCCATGTCCTCTCGTGTGCTGGACATTGCGGTGGCCAAAAAACCATTGAACACACGCTACGTCAATTTTGGTGGCCCTCTCTTCGCAGGGACATAATACTTTGGGTCAAGGGGTGTGAGGTCTGTGCTCAAATGAAGACCGATAAACGCAGATCTCAAGGCCTGTTACAGCCTTTGCACACTCCGGAAAACCCTTGGGAACAATGGTCGGTGGACTTCATAGTCGGGTTACCTAGAGACCAAGGGCATACAGTCGTCTTGGTGGTTGTGGACTACTTGACCAAAATGGGACACTTTATAGCCTGCAAACAGCTCCCCACTGCAGGGCAATTAGCTACCCTACTGTTAGTCAACGTAGTTAGGTTACATGGGTTACCGCGTACAATCGTGTCAGACAGGGGCTCACAATTTACAGCACGTTTCTGGAGGGTTTGGTGTTCTAGGTTGAACATTTCGTCCGCTCTGTCCACCAGTTTCCATCCGCAAACTGATGGCCAGACGGAACGGTTGAACCAGACCCTTAAACAATTCCTGCGATGCTACATAGACACTAACACGGAAGCTTGGGTGGACTGGTTATGGATAGCCGAGATCGCTTATAATAATGCATTACACAGCTCTACACGTCACTCACCTTTTTACAGTTCTTACGGTTTCCACCCTCATTTTATCCCTTTTGTAGCACCCAGTCGCACACTCAAACTCCCCGAAGTACAACAGAGGTTAGGGCACATCAGACAAACCCTGCTTGACACAACCCACTATCTCCAGCATGCTAAAGTGCTGTACAAAAGACAGGCAGATAAGCATCGGAGGCTCGCTCCGGAATACAAAACGGGGGACTTGGTCTGGCTCTCTACAAAAAACATAAGATTCAAGAGGCATAGCTTCCTAAATCCCAAGTTCATTGGCCCCTACAGGGTCCTCAAGAAGGTAGGGCCAGTGGCTGTAAAACTGCGTTTGCCGGCACACTTCCGGATACATCCTGTCTCTCTTCTGAAGCCTTCCTTCAGTCCGGTTAAACGGCGGCCTGTTCCGTTGTGGGTGGATCATGACAAGGAGTATGAGGTCAGGGGTGTTGTGGACTCCAGGATCACCCGGAGGAGACTGTAGTATTTGGTGTCCTGGAAAGGTTATGGTTCCGAGGAGGATTCCTGGGAACCGGCCTCCTCTGTACATGCTCCCCGGCTGGTGGCGGCGTTTCATAGGAGGTTCCCGGATAAACCTTGCTCCTGTCAGTGCTCGCCGAAGGGGGGATGTACTGTCAGGGCACACAGAGCGTGAGCGCACTGACTACAGAAGCGGAGACGAACGGGACAAGAAACTACTATTCCCGTCATCCGCCAGTGCAGTCATGTGCGCGCTGACGTTGCACGCTGTGAGACGTGCCGTCAGCAGATCTGGTGAAGAGGAGAGGGCGCCTTCACGAAGGCGCTGATTATCCTGTGGTTCCCCGAGTACCCAGAAGTACGGTCGGGTAAGGGTGCGAACTCGCACCAACTGTTCTAGTGTTCTGTTGATTATTGCTACGGAAGCTTTCCGCAGCACATATACCTTATTCCTCCCGTTGGAGAGACGCGTTATTTCTTACGGTCTCATGCGGGAGGAAATACAGCAACTCTGTTTGTGTACAACCAGAGATTAGGCATTATCAACGCTCTTACTTTGAGGCAAAAGCGGGAGCGCTTAATTCTTTTTATGTTAATCCTCCATATCATGGTGATGACTGAAGTACCTCCTATCACTGGTTTATGCTGAGGGCTTCCTACTCATAGAGAATTATCTTCTTCAATGGTAGCGGAAGGGAATTGCCGGCTACCTCTTGGAATTATTGAATGATATACCAGAAACGCCACACTCATGCTTGTGTGCCGTTAACCTTGGCTTTTTGTGTTATGTTTTCGTTCTTTAGGGGAGATCTGTTGGGGGTGTCCAGTACTGAACTGAAATAGTCCGGTGGGGGCCAAGCACGTTCTTATTGGCCTTTCATTTAGAAAGTCTTGAGTACAACAGAGGGTGCATTTCTCCATTCACTGTGTGACATGTTGTTAATTAACCCTGTTCCTTTATTAGAATAGGAATGTGCTGTTACCTCGTACTCACCCTCACATCTCGCCCGGCAGAAGGCGCTCCTTGTTTTCTTTACAGGTAGAGCGAGTTCTCCTTTTGTAGGGTTTTCTGGAACATCGAGGATATAGTTTAAACAGTATCCTTTATAGTAAAAGCTGTTCTCTCTCTTTGTCTGTTCTCAGGTCTCCCTCCCCGCTGTTCCTACCCTTTCCTTCCCTCGCTTGACCATCCCACTAGTCCGAGGGGATTTATTCTATCCGGACTTGGGGCTGTCGAGAGGTGGACCCTTTTATGCTTCGATCCGATCCTGAGGATAACCTGGTGACCGTGACAAAGTCTTGACCATAACCTGTGTGTGTGAGTGCGGACATGTGTCTAAAGAACACATTCTGTGCCTTAAACAAAACATCAACACCACGAGGTTGTTTTACAAATCTTTACACCACAGCCTAAATAAAGCAAAACATTATAGTATTGTAATTTCAAGCTAATTGTTTACTAGAACTCAAACAAACCAGATGGGTGGCCATTTTAAGAGAGTGAGCAGAACATAAACTAAAACAGGACCAACAAAGAAAAACCCCAAACACCCTGTGTGTATTCATTTGTCAACACATTGCTCCTCCTAAAATAACCAAGGGATAAATATGTTTGGTCTTGCCAGCTCATGCTGGAAACCACAACAGAGTGGCGTTTTAATTCAAAAGGCATTTTTCTGACATCTTCCTACCATGTTCTTCCTACCATGTGCTGTTTCTGCAAATTTTCTCGAATGAGGGCCGTTCCACGCTCTTGGGAAACAAGAGAAGGTTGCCTTGATTGCTTTTAAACCAGAGGCAAGCTGATGTTTTTAGCAGGCTGCAATGAGTTCACGACCTGAAAGTATGTGAAAAGCCAAGAGCATGCAAATGCATATGTTGTTAAAAAATTCATCATAATAACATTAATCTCACCGCTCTATAATCCTACATTACCTCCTCTTATCTGGGGCCGTGAAGCTATGCCCCAGCAGCGCCACCACCACTTGTACCACGTTCCACCTGCACGTCCTACCCAGCTGGGCAGGTTCTAATGACGGGTGCAGTGAAAGAAACCCCCTCACGACGGTGAGCGGAGTAGTTTGGGTTTTCTGACTTGTGAAAGCCTGCTGCTCCTCTGTTTGTTCTCATTCTGACCTTCACTGACTAGCAAAGCTGATGACTACTTGCAGACATGCCTCCCGGTTCCACCCCAGAACACTGCCAGCACAACACACAGCCTTTCACCGACGCTCTTGACGCAAATTGGTTCTTTCCACAGCCCACTCCTGTGTAACCCGGTGAGGGAGATTTCATTTCAATAATTATTGCACATTAGATATTAATTATGTGTGTCACAGGTTCAAGGGGCAGTTCTATAGCTTCACCCTGCCCGCATATTATGTCTGAAGCAAAAATCTTAGATTATCAAGTACAAAAACATAGGCAGCATTCTTCTAAATTCAGTCTAAACATCTTTGAGTGAAACAATGTGCGCACGTGAAGCATGTAATTCTGAATTAGACACGGATAACGACGAGCTATTGCCAATTTCTTTTTAGCATAAATAAGGCACAGGTCTGAATGAATAAGAATGAAATCCATTGTACACAACAGGTTGATAGAGTTTGCCACTGGCAGTGTAGAAAGATAGGCATGTAACTCTGAAGTTTGCAGAGTCTGTGCACACACGCCCCACACCCACCCCCCACCAGCCCCCACACCTCAATCCCAAATGCCTCCCGGGCCCCCATTTGAATGCTAGTGCCAGGTGACAGGGTGTGCGGACCGCAGAGTTCAGATCCCCTCCTGTGGGAAAGTGACATTCCAGTAGAAAAAGCCCCAGCGCAGCAGAGAGGCCATTAATATGCAAATAGTCTGCTGAGGTCTATGCTCGCTAATGGGTTTGACGTCGCTTAATTGCTGAAGCGGGTTGCATTTGGGATGCGGGACTGCACTTCAAAAAGCGCAGCTTCCTGTCCGGCGGGCGGGGCCTTGTTTTCGCATTGATTTCATTAGCTAGGTTGATGATTAGCTCTGAAAGGGGAGATTTGATCACAGTCAGCTGAAATAATCCCCAGACAGTGTGTGGAACGCATGGGGAGAACCAAGAGATTAAGCGCGCGGGCTGCCCAGCCCTCACACCCCAGGAGCAGGACATTTCTCATTCTCACTAAGAGGCACCTGCAATGAAAATTGCATATTGTATTACTTGTTAGTACATCTCATACCGCCAACAGGATTGTTTCTTTACCGCTTTGTCATATGAATTATTTTTTTATTTTATCTCAATGAGTGCAGGTCACAATGTAAACGCACAGTTGCTCTATAAATTGAGATAATACCGATTTAGGGAAATGTGCTACATCCACACAGTCGCGGCTCGCAGTTCTCGGGGGCGGGGTGTAAATTTAAAATATAAATAAAACTTACCTGATCCAGTGATCCCGCCGGTCCCGCGCAGCCTCTGCTCCTGGGCCGGTCCGGAGCAGGAACAGGGCATGCTCCCTCCCCTGAGTCCAGTCGCGGCTCGCAATTCTCGGGGGCGGGGGTCACATAAAAAACTTACCTGATCCCGATCCCGTTCCCGCGCCGCCTCTGCGTCCAGTTCCTGGGCCGGTCCGGACTCCGCGGCAGGAACAGGTCTTGGCCGGTCCGGAGCAGGAACAACTTCAGACTGCGCGGCCGGTGTCTCACTCTCAGCCAATCCAGACGCTGCATTAGCAGCGCCAGGATTGGCTAGGGCACGGATATGGCCCGCCCACTATAAGACCGGGGGGCTGCGACGGCCTCTTGGGTTCCCCCCTCCCTCGCTCTCCTACTGAAGGTATAGTAGTGGCTGACAGTGCGCATGTACGGGCTGGTCATAAAAATGACCAGCCCAAACCCGAACATGCGCACTACGCGCTGCTGTCAGTGACAGTCTGACTGTCACTCAAACCACATTGAGTGCTGCAGCCACGCCCCCACCCCCTTCAGCGGCCGATTGCCGCGCGCGCGTGTCCCAGCAGTGCGAGAGTGGACTGGAGGAGTTGAGAATTACTTCATTTGCTTGCACGAATTTAGGGCGATGTGGCTAGTGGGGCAACGCCCCAGCGCCCCCAATGGACGCACCGCCACTGGTTATTAATATGAAAAGTTAGCGTCTTTGTTCTATGTAGTCTGGAAGTACCGGTACGGAGTTGCCTAAGATCCCGGGATGTTGATTTAGCCTCAGGGGCAGAGGAAGAGTGTGGAAAAGTGTTGCACTGCAGAAGTACTTTGTCTGTTGTTGTAATATCGAACAGTGAAAGGCTGTTGATATTATTCTAAGGGACCTATTCTGAAGTATGTAAGTAAGCTGGATGTAATAGTGAAGTCCTCTTCCGAAACTTTAGAAAGTACACCTAAAGGAGTACCAAGACCTTACTTCGCTTTATTGTAATTGTGAAAGTCCTCTTCCGAAACTTTGGGAAACACGCCTAAAGGAGTACCAAGACCTCCTTTCACTTGATTGAGAGTAGAGTGATGCTGGTCGTTTATTCTACTGGTTGTAAAAGGTTCTCTTGAATGATTGAACTATCTTTTCATTTAGTGGAGCAGACAAAGTAGCAGCGTTTTGTGTTATTTCTAATAAGAATTTATTTAGAAAGACTTTATAGTACATTGCCGTATTATTTTGTAAAGGGAGGGTCAGTAGCAGGAGTTATACTGACGTCACAAAAAGCCACGCTGGCATTGGTCAGATAGCGGGCGTGTATTGTGCTGTGATTGGTTGGATGGTGTGAGTCACGCTGGTATTGGATGAGTGTGAGCCAATAAGGTGAGCGGAATTACGGAAGGATTTCCTTGATTTCTAAAATATTTAGCGAAAAAAGAGAGTTGAAAATGAAGTTGGTAAAAATGATACAAGATTTGTTTAAAAAAGACAAGCCAATAGTTACTAGAGAGGGAGTTCCTGCACCTCCTCCAAGATCGCCTGCTTCTTTTATGATGTTAGAGTGTGGATATCATACATGTACATGGTTAGAGAATTGGGTGAGTTATACGGAGGATGATGGAGTTTTAGCTTTCCCAGCGCATGGTACTTTCAATGTAAAAGTTTTGGAAAATTTGAGCAGACGAATGAATTTGTTAAAACCAAATCCTAGACTCATGCAGTATGAGGCGCTGGAGGAATGGGCACATGAGGCATACAGAAGGGAGAGCGATAGGAATGGGATGAAATATAGGAATACAATGAGATGGTATTCAGAAGCTAAATGGGATGCTCAGATGAAAAGGTGGAGGAGAGAAGTAATCACAGATGGATTATACCCAGTAATGGTTGCTGAGGGACAAGCTGGTGGAAAGTGTAAGGAGAAAAAGAATAATGTAGAAACTTCAGAACTAGATATGGATCCGAATGAAATTGATGATGAGTTATTAGATGAGATGTTATTGAAAAGACCTCCACCATATCAGGAGAGTCCAGATGGGATTACTCCAAGTGCACCATTAATTGAAATAGAAGTTCCACAAGTTCCACAGGTACCACAAGCTTCACAAGTTCCATTAGTTTTACAGTCTTCATCGGCTACTCGAGTTTCACAGGAGAGAGATATCGAAATGCTCAATAGAGCAAAGGAAGAATTGACTCAGAAAATTAATCAGATGAGTTTAAATGCAGAAGCGTTATCAGTTCCGGTGACAATTGGTCCTATAGTTCCATTATATAGTGAGAGTCAAAACATTTCAAGAGTGCATACATTGACAGTTCCAGTGAATAGTGCTAGGAATGTTAGTGGACCAGAATCAAATTATATGGGTACGTCACTGATTGACATTCCAGTAAATGGAAATGTGACTGAAACGCCAAAAGGAGTGTAAAGATCGATCCTAGAAAATGAATGTCAAATGTGAGAGAAACGACTTCAGTATCAGGGGGTTCAGTGAGACCTTCGCCAGAAGAATTGGATGATTGGATTAGAGGAATGGCACCTAGTAAGTCCAAACCGAGTATAGATATAGGTAGGTTAAGAGTAGATCTGGAAGAAATGATTATTGGTACAAGAAGTCCGGAGAGATTGAGTAAATATCAGGATGATGAGTTGTTATTCTTGTGTAAGAATATTACATTGAAAGTGAGAAAGTTGCATGAGAAGATGGCAGAAGCAGCACAGGAATATGGAGTGGATATTGAAAAATCGAAAGCTTTACAAAGGACATATAGGTTGGATTTTAGCGATAAGGATCTGGAGAGTTTGAATGCATCTGGTAAACATTTGCAAATAAAGGAGTTGATTAATACTCTGAAAAGATGGGGTGAATTGGAACGATGGAAAGGTAGATAGGCGAAAAAGAAAGAAGAAATGCTTGTAAGTAAAGGTGTGACTGCATCTCCTTTGCTTCTGTTAAGAGAGACAGAACCTGCTGAAATGATATATCCAATGAGAGAAGTTCTGGGTGGTGGATATGTTCATATTCCTTGGTCAAGACAGGACATATTGTCTTTTACAAATGACTTCCCAAAGTTGAGAGAAAAGCCTGTCGAGTGGTATAAACAGGTAGAGAGGTTTGTAAAGGTCTCAAAGGTCTTGTTGAAAGATTTGGATGGTTTGTTTGATATTGTAGTTCCAGCTGATTTATGGACTGAGTTTAAGATTGCAGTCGATTGGCCAAAGAGGAATATCCTAGAGATGTTAAAACTGGAGCGCCTTCAGAAGAGGTGATGAAGAAATATAATCAAGTGATTACTTATTTGAAGAGTAAGATTTCCCAAAGGAAACAGATTGGGTTAAGATTGACAGGACGACACAGGAGTCAAAAGAAACAGTACATGCCTACTACGAGAGACTTTTACAGGTGTTCAAACAGCATAGTGGTTTAGAAAGCATAATTGACAAAGATATGGGAAATTTTGTGTATAAGTGTGTATTTGGATTGAAATCAGAAATTAGTAATATGATTCAGCAGCATTTGATTTGTTGGCAACACAAGACAGTGAATGAAATACTGAGGTATGCAAAGTATTGTAGTGATGACATTAAATCTAGACATAAGAAATTGAAAGAGAATATGATGTGGGCACAAGTGAAAGCGGCACAGCAGAAAAATGGGAATTTTGTTGATTTTTCTCAAACAGGTTTTCAAACGAAAGGGCAGAATCAGAATTTTCAAAATGGTCAGGTACCTGGTATGAATGTAGTACCGAATTGTGGTGTTCAAGTGCAATTACCGGGAAAGGGTAGAGGTAAAAATAATAAGGAAGAGATGAGAAGGAAGTTTCCTTGTCATGCGTGCGGAAGGTTAGGGCATTGGAAGAACGAGTGTAAGTTCTTGTTAGAAAATAATGGAATGGTTCAAAATTTTAATCCACAGATGCAGAATGAGGTGGTTGTGAATCAACAACAGCTGCAACAGCATCAGGTAGTTACACCACAGGTACAGCAGGTACAACAGGTACAAGTGCCTCAAGCTCCTATGCCAAATAATGTGAATGCTCAGGTACAGAGATACAGTGCGAATGCTGGATTTCACGCGGGTGAACAAATTGGTAAGATTCAAAATGTACAGATGGTTTCGCAATATTGGTTGCAGTGTCCTGAGAGTGATTCAGATTCATCTCAAAGACGGTGCCTGAGGGGGGAGGTTTAGTGCATGCTTGGCGCATCTCTAGAGGTAGATCAATAAGGCCCTTTTGTGGATGGGAAAGTGGACGGTAATGATATTACATTCCTTGTGGACACTGGTGCTACCCGTTCTACTGTGAGAGCAGCAGAAATTCCAAACCTACCCCTCTCGGGAGAAACTATCCAAGTCATAGGAGTTTCAAATAAGTATATTAGAACTCCAGTGACCAAACCAATGGAGGTTCATATTGGAGAATTTAGAGATTTGCATTGGTTTCTGGTGTGCGATACAAGTCCGGTGAACCTTTTAGGTAGGGACTTACTGTGTAAAATGAATTGCATCATCTACTGTACACCAGATGGTATTGCTTTTCAAACACCAGATGAGGATGTTGCTTTCAAAGTGATGTTAGCAAGGCAAGTGACAGAAGTGAATGATTTGTATCCTTTATTTACAGAGAAGGATTTGCCTGTTGAATTGAGAGACACTGTGACGACTGATCTGTGGGATTTTACAGGGAAAGATATCGGATTGATGAAGGGTGTTGATCGAATTCAAATTTTGGTCAAACAAGGTGCAGAATTTCCGAAAACACCACAGTATAAAATGAGTCCTGAGACCATTGCAGGAGTTACTCCTGTAATTGAGCAAATGATTAAACAGGGTATTCTGAGAGAGATACTAGGAGTCCTTGTAATTCACCTATTATGGGAATTAAAAAACCGAGTGGCAAGTATAGTATTGTGCAAGATTTGAGAAAAATGAATAACATTGTAGTACCTTGTTGTCCGATAGTGCCAAACCCAGCAGTAATTCTTTACCAAATTCCCTGTGATGCGGAATGGTTCACAGTGATTGATTTATGCCAAGCATTTTTTTCGATACCCTTGCATCAGGATAGCCAATATCTTTTTGCTTTCCGGTTTGGAGACCGTGTTTTGGCATGGTCTGAGTTCCACAAGGGTATACAGAGAATCCTTCAATTTTCAATCAAATTTTGAAAAGGTGCCTAGAGACATTGGTTATGCCAGAAGACTCAGTATTGGTGCAATACATCGATGACCTATTAGTGGCATCAAAGACACGAGAAGCATGTGTGACAGATACAATTGCTCCACTGAACCATTTGGCAGTAGGTGGGCATAAAGTGTCACCAGCAAAATTGCAGTTTTGTCAGAAAGAAGTTCAATATTTGGGACACAAAATTGAGAAAGGAGTCAGGAAAGTATCACAAGATCGAATTGCTGTGATCTTGCAAATGGGTCCTCCCAGAACACAGAAAGAAATTCGAATGTTTCTGGGCATGGTTGGATACTGCAGACAGTGGATCAGTGGTTTTTCACTGATAGCCAAGCCATTACAGAGAATGACTCACAAAGATGTAGTCGATCCGATCGAACTGGATGAAGAAAGCATGAAGGCTTTTGTTGAGTTGCGAGATAGTCTTTGTCGAGCACCTGCATTGGGAATGCCAGATGATTGTAAAGATTTTGCATTGTTCTGTTGTGAGAAGGATGCATGTGCACTTTCAGTTTTGACGCAGACACATGGAATGGCGCGTTGTCCAGTGGCATATTTCTCTGCTACTTTGGACTCAGTGGCTGCAGCGTTGCCAGGTTGTTTGAAAGCAGTGGCTGCTACTTGTGTGAGCCTGGAGCAGAGTGAATCAATTGTGATGGGACATTCATTGAGAGTGTATGTGCCACATTCTGTTGAGATTTTGCTGACAAGGACTAGAATACAGCATATGACAAGTAGGCGTTTGACTAGATATGAGAGAGTGATCTTGGGTGCTGAGAATGTGACAGTAACAAGATGCACAACACTGAACCCAGCGACTTTGTTGCCGAGTTCAAGTTGTGAAGAAGTAAAAGATGAAGCAGATCATGATTGTCTGGATGTGACAGAGTTGTGTACTGAAACCAAGGCCTGACATAAAAGTTACACCATTGCCAGAATCAGAATTGTGTGATGTTTGTAGATGGTTCATGTCTGATAGACGAAAAGGGTGTATTGCGTGCTTCATATGCAGTATGTACAGTGGCTATGGTTCTTGAAGCATCTTGTCTAAGAGGATAAATTCAGCTCAAATTTCTGAATTGGTCACTTTGACCAGGGCTTGTATAATTGGCAAAAATTTGAGGATAACCATATTTACGGACAGTCAATATGGTTTTGGGGTGGTGCATGATTTTGGTCAATTGTGGATGCAACGTGGATTTTTGACATCTTCAGGATCCCGGATCAGAAATAGCAAAGATGTGAAGGATTTGCTGAATGCATTACAATTGCCTAAAGAGATTGCAGTGGTCAAATGCCAGGCACATAAATCAGGAAATGATTATGTGACTAGTGGCAACAGATACGCAGACCAAGGGGTCGATTCCGATTCGGGCCGGAAATCTCTCCGACCGAGCCGGACCCGGAGAGATTTCCGACCGAATCGGACCCGTGCAGTCCGACCGAGCGAGTCCGATGCATTCGTATGCCACCGGACACGAAGTCGGTCGGACTCCGATGAACTCAATGGGAGCCGGTCGTACAACGCGTACGCGGGCTCCCATTGCCTCAATGGGTGCGAGGCGGACAAGGCGCCCCTACAGCGAGTACGCCGCGAGCGCCTCGCGGCGTACACGCACAGGTAGAGGGACCCATGGGTCCCCCTGTGTGCGCCTCGCACGGGTACGCGTACAGGGGGTCCGACACGGACCCCCAAAGTACGGCTCCGACAGCGAGTTCGAGTCGGACGGCGCGAGTCGGTCGGAGCGGTCGAGGTGCGCATCGTACTTACCCGGCCGGAAAACGTCTCCATTGCGCGGTGCGAATCGGGTCCGAGCGAGTCGGTCGGAGCGGTACGATCCGGGTACGAGTCGGTCGGAGCGGTCGGGTCGCCCGGACGAGTCGGTCGGCGAATTCGCATCGTACTCGCTCGGCCGGACCCGCGTACGATTCGGTCGGGAAAAAGGGCTCCGAATCGGATCCGGTAAAGCCGAATCCTATTCGGAGCCCTACCGGCCGAGATCGGAATCGGCCCCATAGTCACTCGTTTCTGTGCACAAAATTCGGTTTCGATTAATAAAGGAGCAGAGAAAAAGAATACAAATTGTCACTTGATGATCTCTTCTGTAGAAGCATGGGATGAAGTAAGACAATTGCAAGAAGAAGCTAGTGAAGAAGAGAAAGAAATTTGTATTAAATCAGGTTGTACAAGAAGATGAAATATGGGTGTATGTGGATGATAGACCAGTAATGCCAGACTGCTTACTTTCTCAAATGGCAAGGATGTACCATGGAGTAACACATGTGGAAAGAGATGCTATGATTTGACTTTTCAAACAGTCATGGTACAATCCTAAGTTCAGGGTCATTGCAGAGAGTCTTTGCCAGAGATGTGTAGTGTGCCAGCAGCAAAATCCAGGTAGAAAGACTGTTGTTAGTTGGGGGCGGATTGGAAAAGCAGCAGGACCTTTTACTAGGTTACAAGCTGATTTCATCGAGTTACCTCCTTGTAATGGGCTGAAATATGTGTTGGTTCTTGTTTGTTTGTTTTCTCGTTGGGTAGAAGCATATCCAACAAGAAGAAATGATAGTTTAACAGTTGCTAAATTGCTTTTGAGAGAGATCATCCCTAGATTTGGATTTCCAGTCTCTTTAGAAACGGATAGAGGTACACATTTTAATAATGAAATAATTTGGATGATTTGCACAGCATTACAAATTGAGCAAAAGCTGCATTGTACCTATCGACGAGAAGCCTCAGGTGTGGTAGAACAGATTAATGGCACTATTAAATCAAGACTGTCAAAAGTGTGTGCTTCCACAGCACTGAAATGGCCAGATGCTTTACCCTTGGTATATATGTGTCTGAGAAGCATTCCTGATAAAAAAGACTGGATTATCCCCTCATGAAGTTATAATGGGAAGAGCAATGAGACAGCCGATTGTACCAGCAAATCAACTGATGAATATAACTGATGATTTGGTGCTTGATTATTGCAAAGGATTGGCTGATGTGGTGCGTTCTGTGTCTCATCAGGTTGGAGAAATTGCAACCGCAACACAGCAAGAGCAAGCACATGATTTAAGTCCAGGAGAGTGGATTCTGGTGAAGAAGCTTGTGAGAAAGTCGTGTCTGGAACCTTGATGGCATGGCCCATACCAGGTAATACCGGTGACAATGACAGCAGTGAAGTGTGGTGGTTTGCCAAATTGTATACACGCAAGTCACACAAGGAGGGTCCCAAGTCCACTTGAAAGACAAGAAGAAGAAAAGCAACTGGCAGAGAGCCAAGAAGAGCCAGAAGCTGTAGAACGTGAAACCATAGAGTCTGAAGCTACAAATTCTGAAGGTAATGAACACGTGGTTGAACAGGAACAAAGTCGAATAAAGTGGGCGCCAGCTACTGGGTCTCGTAAGACTGCTGTTGAAAGTGATGATGGAGAAGTGTTAAACGAAAATTAAGAGCAAGTGCAACAAAGAAAAGAACTAAATAAAAGAACTTGCGAACTTGAACACTGAAGCAGAAGGAACTGTGCAAGTTAAGAAAGCAAGAAAAGGTGATGTGTGGCCAAAAGGAGTGAAAAGACTGAAATGCACTCTGAAAAAGAAAACGCCAGACACAATAGTTGAAGTACCAAACAAAACAGAACAAAGTGAGTCAGAAGAAGAATCAGTTTGGAAAACGAAGTAAGTAAGAGTTCCGAACAAGAAATACACAGCTCCAGAATGGACATATGTGATATTGGAAGAAATTGAGAATACGGATCAGAGCAAAGAAAACGCTGGTACAAAGCAGAGTGAAGCAAACGGTTTTGAACCACCTTAAAAGAACTGTGTAAACTAAAGGTACAGAAAATTAAAGAATTCATGCGAACAAGAAAAGAGAACTAAAGAAGAAATTGAACCAAAGGCTGTGAAAAAAAAAAGAAAAAGAGGGGGTGAAGGAAGAAGAAGAAGGCTTGAAGTGTTTGGATACACTACTTAGATAGTTTTATAGTTTTTCTAGTTTTTCTAGTTTTTTTTCTTTTTTCTTTTTGAATTGATACAAAAATTTTCACTAAAATGGCAAAAATAGCAGAGACTGGATATCAAAATCATAGGTTTAAACGTAGATGTATTAATGCTTGCTTATTTAGTATTTTATTACTAATGGTGGTGTGGTTAACACTAAGGGATCGATTCCGATCTCGGCCGGTAGGGCACCTAACAGTATTCGTCCGGAAAAAATACAAGCCGAATGCGTGTTTCCCGACCGATTCGTACACTCGTCCGGACGAACAAGTACGATGCGTATAACAACCCAGTTTCCGAGTGAGCCGTACTTACCCAATCCAGCTCCTGTTCCCCGCCCGAGCCGGATCCGTGAACGCCGAATCGAGCCGCACGGAAGCAAATACACAGCACCTTCCGGCCGGACTAGTACGATGTGCAATCCGTACGCGCCTAACCCGTCGCTACGTCCGGCACGTTTGAGCATCCGGGAGAGCCGTACATAAGCTCCGTTTCGCGCCACAAGTCGATCCACGGCTACGAGACGAATAAGCCTGCTACGAGTACGACTCGAAGACACGAGAAACCCGAACGAGACGATCCAAGCATGAATCCCATTGCGCAGGTCCTACCTATACTCTACATCTATTACCGGGACCAGCACGGACGCGTACGGCGCAGACGGTAAGTCAAACACCAACAATACAAACAAACGACACGTACCCGAAATATGTCACACACACATAGGGATGCACAAATAACGTACACTAGCAACAGCAGAACCATAGGGGTGGGATGGCCAACACCAATACCATCCCCACCTTTAGGGGTATGTGTGCCTACCACTACCACCATCACTACTCAGGGGGGCCTGGATGCCTACCACTACCACCATCCCTACTCAGGGGGGCCTGGATGCCTGCCACCACTACCATCCCCACCCTTAGGGGGATGGGTGCCTACAACTACCACCACCCCCACTCAGGGGGGGCTAGATGCCTGCCACCACCACCACCCCTACTCAGGGGGGGCTGGATGCCTATCACTACTACCAACCCCACCCTTAGGGTGCTGGATGCCTGTCACTACTACCATCCCCACTCATGGGGGGATGGATGCCTACCACTACCACCACCCCCACTCAGGGGGGGCTAGATGCCTGCCACCACCACCACCACCCCTACTCAGGGGGCCTGGATGCCTACCACTACCACCACCCCTACTCAGGGGGGCCTGGATGCCTACCACTACCACCACCCCTACTCAGGGGGGCCTGGATGCCTGCCACTACTACCATCCCCACCCTTAGGGGTATGGATGCCTTCCACTACCACCACCCCTACTCAGGGGGGCCTGGATGCCTGCCACTACTACCATCCCCACCCTTAGGGGTATGGATGCCTACCACTACCACCACCCACACTCAGGGGGGGCTAGATGCCTGCCACCACCACCACCCCTACTCAGGGGGGGCTGGATGCCTGGTACTACTACCAACTCCACCCTTAGGGGGCTGGATGCCTACCACTACTACCATCCCCACTCATGGGGGGATGGATGCCTACCACTACCACCACCCCTACTCAGGGGGGCCTGGATGCCTGTCACTACAACCATCCCCATTCATAGGGGGATGGATGCCTACCACTACTACCATCCCCACTCATAGGGAGCCTGGATGCCTGCCACTACTACCATCCCCACTCATAGGGGGATGGATGCCTGCCACTACCACCACCACTACTCAGGGGGCCTGGATGCCTACCACTACCACCACCCCTACTCAGGGGGCCTGGATGCCTGCCACTACTACCATCCCCACCCTTAGGGGTATGGATGCCTACCACTACCACCATCACTACTCAGGGGGGGCTGGATGCCTACCACTACCACCACCCCTACTCAGGGGGGCCTGGATGCCTGTCACTACTACCATCCCCACTCATGGGGGGATGGATGCCTACCACTAACACCACTCCTACTCATAGGACGGGTAATGCATGACACAACTAGCATACTCCCACATAAGGAATGATAGAAGATTACATCCCCCCAACACCATGACAAGTGTGTGTAGTCTGTGTCAAATGCCTACAACACTGAACCTGACATTGAACATACAATGTGACCCCCTAGCACATGTATCACACAGAAATGTGTGTGGCCTCCACAATGCAAGCCGACCATGGCCACTGTGGCAATGGGCTCGAACACCCCATCACCACAGTGACCAAAAGGTAAGTGTGCTATCCATAGCTGATGCACATTTTGAACAGTGTGGCAATGTGGCCTAAAGCCCCATCACCACAGTGACCAAAAGGGAAGTGTGCTATCCATAGCTGATGCACATTTTGAACAGTGTGGCAATGGGGCCTAAAGCCCCATCACCACAGTGACCAAAAGGGAAGTGTGGAATCCATAGCTGATGCACATTTTGAACAGTGTGGCAATGGGGCCTAAAGCCCCATCACCACAGTGACCAAAGGGAAGTGTGCTAACCATAGCTGATGCACATTTTGAACAGTGTGGCAATGGGGCCTAAAGCCCCATCACCACAGTGACCAAAAGGAAGTGTGGAATCCATAGCTGATGCACATTTTGAACAGTGTGGCAATGGGCTCGAACACCCCATCACCACAGTGACCAAAAGGTAAGTGTGGTGTCCATAGCTGATGCACATTTTGAACAGTGTGGCAATGGGGCCTAAAGCCCCATCACCACAGTGACCAAAAGGAAGTGTGCTAACCATAGCTGATGCACATTTTGAACAGTGTGGCAATGGGGCCTAAAGCCCCATCACCACAGTGACCAAAAGGGAAGTGTGGAATCCATAGCTGATGCACATTTTGAACAGTGTGGCAATGGGCTCGAACACCCCATCACCACAGTGACCAAAGGTAAGTGTGGTGTCCATAGCTGATGCACATTTTGAACAGTGTGGCAATGGGGCCTAAAGCCCCATCACCACAGTGACCAAAGGGAAGTGTGCTATCCATAGCTGATGTACATTTTGAACAGTGTGGCAATGGGGCCTAAAGCCCCATCACCACAGTGACCAAAAGGAAGTGTGGAATCCATAGCTGATGCACATTTTGAACAGTGTGGCAATGGGCTCGAACACCCCATCACCACAGTGACCAAAGGTAAGTGTGGTGTCCATAGCTGATGCACATTTTGAACAGTGTGGCAATGGGGCCTAAAGCCCCATCACCACAGTGACCAAAAGGGAAGTGTGGAGTCCATAGCTGATGCACATTTTGAACAGTGTGGCAATGGGGCCTAAAGCCCCATCACCACAGTGACCAAAAGGGAAGTGTGGTGTCCATAGCTGATGCACATTTTGAACAGTGTGGCAATGGGGCCTAAAGCCCCATCACAACAGTGACCAAAGGGAAGTGTGGAGTCCATAGCTGATGCACATTTTGAACAGTGTGGCAATGGGGCCTAAAGCCCCATCACCACAGTGACCAAAAGGGAAGTGTGGTGTCCATAGCTGATGCACATTTTGAACAGTGTGGCAATGGGGCCTAAAGCCCCATCACCACAGTGACCAAAAGGGAAGTGTGGTGCCCATAGCTGATGCACATTTTGAACAGTGTGGCAATGGGGCCTAAAGCCCCATCACCACAGTGACCAAAAGGGAAGTGTAGTCATGGTAAAAGCTGCCAAAGCCAAACTGCATGGATGAATGCTGGTCACACAACAACAAACACATCAGTGGCATAGTAGTGCTTGTGTCCCATAGCAACATAGATTGGTCGAGGGAAACAGTGCAGTGCCACTGAAACATCGTTTTGGCCATGTGCATACAAACATCACCCATGGGGGTCCACATTGTCAACATTCACAAATAACACAATGACATAAGTGACCATCATAATGCTGGCCCACATATCTGCACCAATGGACACACAAATGTAGATATCCTGTGGAGACTGTAGATGTCAGGTGAACAAATACCATACCATGGCAGCAATGGGACATACAAACCATGATTATTGTGCTGACTGATGACCTAGGAGTCCCAGGGACAGCAGGGGAAAGCCACCAAACAACATACAGCCAATGGCACACTCAAGATATGCCAATGCAGTGGTGCAAAGGCACAAACACAAACAGGCAGACTCACACTGCATATCAAACACAACAGGTGATGGGGGGTGTGCCAGTGTCCCCAGGCAACCACACAACACATGAGGAGGCCTGAATTCCAACCACACAGATGTGTATACAGTGCCATACAAAAGTTACTCATGGATCGGATACCCCTATGTGGGCAATCAGGCATTGTTAGATGAGAGGGAGCACAAATTACACATGTCACACAAGCTTGTAGGAACAGTAACTAACACAGCAAGAGACAGACCCACCACAGCACTACCCCCAGGGACCCCACATTGTGCTGACACTAGCCTGCATGATAATCCCACTGTGATGACAAAGGTAGATGTCGTTCACACTGTGAACCACAGCCATGTGTCCTGAGCAACTAACTACCATCACACCTACACAAGCTCCAATCAATCAGCACGGCCTGCCAGCCAAGGCCAATATGGAGGTAGGGGTCTAGCCGTGCAACAACTCACTTTTGCACACATTCAACACCACACACCCTGATCTCCACCAATGTGCAGCAGTGAAGCTCACATGGACTGGTGACATTGGACATGCACCCATGACAATACCAGGGGTGGTGGTGGGAACTAAGGTGCAGAAACCCATCACACATGGCCAGTCAACAAGACTCGTCAATGTCTGACACACAGCACAGTATGCCGTACATGGGCATGATGTGAAATCCACCACAATCAATGGGATCCTGGCCATAGTCACACACCAACGAAGAAGCCAAGGTAACACACGAAGAACACACGTACACAACTTCCAACATTGCAGCTCTGACCCTGAGGAGTGGCAGCAGTCACACACACAACGTGTCACAATCACTGAAAGCTACCACAAACTGTAAATCACATGACTCGTGTAAACAACAAGTGCCAAGGGGAATCCTGAATGTGTCCCATCTGCGTTTGCTCACATCCCCAGCCCTGACAACAAAGACAACCTGGTATGACAACCTCATGAACATTAGTTTGCCATGCACCCACATCACGGAGAAACCAGGTCCAAGATGCTGGATGAACACAGAACAACTCAGCAAGCATCACAAACAGGAACATCCCTAGGGACACAGCCTGTGTAGGAAAAGGGAAGGGAACACGCACAGACATGCTTACACAACACAGGCCCACGCAATGTCACCGGATTACACACTGCCATGAGGGCACTCCACTCCTGTGGAAGGTCCGCTGTGCCAAACCTTGTCTGTGCACGATCCAAACATGTCAGCAGAACACTCCGTCAGTGAGTCAACAACCACAACACACAGAAGGCTCTGCTCACATCAGCCTGGGTACGGGAGTGTCACGTCAGTCATCTGCATACACACAAAACACGTGTCAAGCAAGTTGCACTGTATACACAGATGAGTCCTTCGACATTGATGTGCAAAACTGCATGTCCAGTGGAGCTGGGCACACAGTCAGGGAAATCGGAACATTGAACAGTGGTAAGCCCACCAGATGTGCATCAGTGTAAGACAAAGATGTTCATTTACAAATGCAAAATGGACATCCCTGTGTCAAATGCTGAACATTACACCCTCAGACTGTAGCAAAGGATGCCATAGATCCAGACTACAACAGGACACATATCCCATGGACCACATGGAGTCCATCACTGCAACACTTCATTTTCCTGATGTGAACACTATTACAACTGCAAATGCAGGATGCTACTCATCCACATCATGTACATCAAAAGAAAACCCACAAGTAAACAAAAAAAGGCTTTATTCAGCAAATGTCAGGGTAAACACGGAAGTCCAAAAGAAACTAAGGCCAATGGCCAGTCCAAAATCACAGTCCCAACAGGGTGAGAAGTGACAACTGGTCACACATTGCTTGCCTGCACTGGTACGGTTAGGGGACATCCCCCCTGGAGGGGCATACAAGGGGCAGGCCAGGCACCGCAGGGACAGGATCAGGGGATGGCAGAGTGAGGCAGTGAAGGGGTGGAGGGTGCAGGAGTGTCACCAGCAACTGCAGTGGAGGTGTCTGACTCAGGGGGGCCGGCACCACTGTGGTACACAAGTCAGTTGGTGTGGGTGCTGCAACCACTGCAGTGGGCTGGACTGATGTAGTGGACTGGGTACCCACTGCAGTGCCCGAGTCAGACGTGGTGGTTGTGGACTCCACTGCAGTGCATGACTCCAAGGGAGTGGAAGGGTGGGCAGATGAGGTGGGCAGGACAGAGGGGGGGGACCCGGTCTCCACAACAGTGCCACTAACAGGCAGAGCATCTGGGTTGGGGTGGAAGAGCAAGTGGCAGGGGGGGAGGGCCTAAGCAGTCTGGGGATGCGGTATCAGTGTGTGGGGGAACCTGGGGCAGGGTGTGGCGGGGGAACCTGTGCAGTGGTGGCCTGGGGGATGGAGGGGAGAGACTGGGCGGTGGAGCTGCGTGGTGGTGGTGGTGGGGTCTTGCTCTTCCTGGTCCGGGGGACTTCCTAATGGGGTCCTGTGTCTGCCTGCGCCTGGGGGAGGGTGTCCGGGGGCGAGGGGCACTCCCCTCTGTGTGGGTGGACTTCCTCTTCCCCCGGTATGCTGGATCAGCAGGATTGGAGGGGAAGAGGCCGAGGTCACACAGGAAGATCTGCTGTGTAGGTGGGGTAGCAGGCGAGGCAAGGGAAGGGGTCTTGGAGGGAGAGGATTTGGAGGACTGCGGAGTGAATGTGGATGCCTGTGTGTGTGTGTGTTCCCCATCCCCTGTGTCTGTGGTATCAGTCCCCTGAGGATGCTTGTGTGCACGTCTTGCCTTTCTCTTGGGTGTGTCTGTGCTGCTCGTGTCTGTGTGTTTGGGTGACTGTGCAGGTGTGCATGTGCTTTGGACAGGTAGGGGGCAGGAAGTGTGGATGGGGCAGAGGTGGGAGGGGTGAGGGACTGTTGGAGGAGGGACACTGCTGCCGTCAGGGAGGAGTCCATGGACTTATTGCTCCTCTGTAGGGCAGACATACCCGTCGAGATGCCCTCCATGAACGACACCAGCTGTGTCAACAGAGTGGTGTGTGCATGGAGGACACTCAGCATTGCTGTCTGCCCTACATGGAGCTGCCGAAGGAGGTACACAGACTCCTCAATCAGGGCAGCAGGGGACACTGGGGGTGCGGTGCCTGGCACGAAGGAGACACGCTCCCGAGCACGGGAGCCTCCACGGACCTCAGGAATGGGAGCCAATGGGAGGGCGGTGGTGGTGGTGGTGGTGGCGGGGCCAGACAGACTAGCTGGCCTTTGGTGGCTGCTGAGACCCGCCTCCACAAGGGAGTCATCCTCCGAGCTGCTGTGGTGCTCAGCTGAGGTGGATGGTGCTGAGGACTCCTCGGTGTGGCTCCCTCGCCCTCCGTGCCACTGGGTCCCTCTGACCACTCGTCCGATGCTGACCCAGTCTGGCTCCGCTGCTCCTCCTGGTCCGTGGAGCTGTCCCCTCCTGTGGCCGTGGATGTATCTGCAAACAATTAGGGAAACAGACAAACATCAGTCACCTGCACTGACCGCACACACCACAGTAAGTACAGCACATTACAGAGCAAGCCCTGGCATCCTTAGTTGAACATTGCCTAAAGTCTTCACACAGATTCGGGGAAGCCAATTGTCAGTCTGATGGTCAACCAGGGGACTCACACCCCTCCTGCCCTTGCACCCATCTGTCTGGTGCCTGTCTGATGGTAAGAGCCCAGTGTGGACACATGCACCACCTACACAGTTGTTGGACATTGCAGGGAACACGGTGAAGTATGTGAACATGCACACATCACATCTCTTGCCACTGAGTCAGTGCAGGTGTCCGGAGAAAGGGATGGCCAGAGTCTAAATAGAAATGCATTTGATGCATACCAGCACCAGACACCATGATGCACCCATGTCCGGATAGTCAATGCCACAATGGGGTGCATGTTGCACATGTCACTCCCCTGCAGGATCAGTCCCAGGAAGTTTAATGCCATGACACAGGAATGCGTGCAAAGTCATACATTACTGTCTCAAGTCACATGGCCATGGCAGCCAGCCAACAACAGTCTGCACTGTGTCACAATCCGAGGGCATGGGGAATGCAAGTTATGTGACTGACAAGTGCACATGTCCATCCCCCAAAAACCACATCATCTGTACTACTATTTGTCCACGTCATACCAACTGGACATATGGGGGACATGAAACACAACTCTCTGAACATGAGCACCTCACAGTGTGCTGTGAATGAAAATACAGCTGCCTGAAAGTCACATTCGCAAACACCTGTGTGCACAGTCAAGTGATCAGACACCTATAAGTCACAGAAGTATCGTCCATCATGGTCACATCTCCGATGGCATGCTGAGCCCTAACCGATAAACATACCAGTAGTCTTGACAACGAAGACACAGCACAATGAGACAGAGGCAGACACCTGAGGGTACAGTTCACTGATCACAACATGCCAGATGATACACGGGAGTGGGAGTACAGAGTGTATTGTATGCCCTGGAGTAGGCATGACTGTCCAGCTCCACCTGTAAGAGGGATGAGTCCTGGACAGTAGGCAGGTGGCTAAGCATGTGTGACACACTGGATACAAATACTCCTGAGGCCCAAACATTGTTCCCACCAGCAGCATGGGTGTGTGCCAAATTCCCCAGGGACATGTGGTGAGTCAGAGCAGCAAGCGGACCACATATCAAAGTTACACCCAGATTACATGTCAGAACTTAGGCATTGTGTAAGCAATTGACCCACCCATGAATCGCACAACATAGTCACGGGAACAAATGCTGTCCCCCACCTTGAGCAAAGCTAAATGCAATGACACAGTCCCCAAATGACACAATTTCCTGACTATAAGGGCCACACATATGCGTATCAGAGGAGAAGTGGGCATGTCACAAATGAGGGACATGGGTCCTGAACCACATGACTGATGTACTGTGGAAGTTTAACCAGGCCAGAGGAGGGCACATAGCATGTCAGACAAAGTGCACAGTGCAGTCATGGACTCACCCCCTCCTTGCTGCTGTCTGGCCTTCAGCTGCCCATCCAGGTGAGGGAAGACCACCGCCAGGATCCGGAGCATGTGGGGGGTCAGGGTCCGGTGTCCGCCCCTCCTGCGAGGAGGCGACAGTTTCAGCTGGACCCTTGCGATCCTCCGGGTCCAGCCATGAAGGTCCTGCCACCTCTTCTGGCAGTTGCGGATCCTGCGCCTGTAGACCCCCACGGATCTTACTTCCCGGGCGATGGTCAGCCAGATTTCCTGCTTCTGGTGGGCATCAACCTGTGAGGATGACAAAGTGAAAAGGCCATTACTACACATGCAACATATACGTGCATCACACAGTTGGATATACATGTCTCAATCACAGGGGCATATGATGTACACAGGCAGTGCAACAATGGCTATGAACAGTTTGCCAGCAGTCACTACATGGTATCATTGCATGGGAAGTAAACCTAGTTGGAATGCACTGTTACTGCACTGTACCAGTTCAGTGCATGTAACTACACACTTTGGGGTGTGACAACTACTCAGTGAGCATGCTAGCCAGTGGTGTGCACACTGAAAGTCCTGCTAGTCAGACAACATGCACAATTAGTAAGGCAGTGGACAGCACACTCACCTGCTCCCCTGGTTTCCCATACAGCTTTCTGTACTGTGGAAGGAGGCTGTCCAGCAGGGCCTGGTTCTCCTCAAGGCTGAAGGCTGGGGCTCTCTCCACAGTACGTGTCATTGCAGGAGCCAGAGGATGCATAAACAGCAGCAGTGTTGGTGGCAGATGTCGTCCTGGAGCATGTAGTGCAGGCAAGTGAGCTCTCAGGGGAACATCCAGCATTATATGTGTGCTGCAGAGGCAGATACTGTCCCATGTGTCCAAAGTGATAGGTCCAAGTCGTTTGCATCTTCTGAATCTGACCAATCCATGGAATAGCAGCACTAATACACGCCCACAGCATCCTTCAAATCTTCAACTTCATGACACCCATGATTTTGCAACATTGTTGTGGCTGGCCAACTGAATTCACTGCATCAGACTCGTTGGAGCTTCGAAACGCGTCCGTTGCCATGCCAGGCCCCAGCCAATGTGTGCGCACCGTTCGGTCCATTGCTGTACAACGCGTATTTCGGGATACAATGCGTACCCACACACAACAGATGCAATGGGCCGGCCGGGCACACCGATCGGTCCATTGCTGTACAACGCGTACCCGCTCACAACAGATGCAATGGGCCGGCTGGGCACACCGATCGGTCCATTGCTGTACAACGCGTACCCGCACACATCATATGCAATGGGCCGGCCGGGCACACCGATCGGTCCATTGCTGTACAACGCGTATTTCGGGATACAACGCGTACCCACACACATCATATGCAATGGGCCGGCCGGGCACACCGATCGGTCCATTGCTGTACAACGCGTACCTGTACAGGTCAGTCGCATATGTCACCATGCTTGTCACTGGTGAACGTATGCCAGCCACATATACCTGCCAGAGACCCAGGGGCACACCTACAACACCACACCCAGTCCACACTGTTTCCTGAGGCATGTAAGGCTGCATTTCCTTCTCTTTGTATGGGGGTTAACATGTGGTTTCTGTGGTGGCACTTGTGGGCAGCCACACCCAGGCTGTGCATGTGTTCATGGGGACAGGGTCCTTGGTGTGTTGTGCACATGACCACTGTGATGTGCAACAGTTCATTTTGGAGCATGTGGCATGGTCACATTTCCAGGTTGTGTATGTGTATGACATGTCACATACCCCCAGAGTCCCATGTGGGAAGGCATGTACGTCACAGGATGACCCATTACCACAATAGTGATGTCCCTCCACAGTCTGTGTGCATGTTGTGTTTCCGATGTCACTGATTCCATGTGCACGATGGGAGACAGTCTCCACATCAACGTTGTTTGTGCATGGACTTTGATGTTGTGCATCACTGGCGTCCATGTCTGTCCTGCGGATGCGAAAGGGGCCACTACCTGTGGGAGTCATGTTTGTTTTTCTGACGTGTACATGATACGCCATGTCATGCCAGTGTCCATGTGGCAAGACAGGGTCACTGGGAATCTACCTGTCAATGATCTGTGATGCCTGTGGCGCATCTGTCCAGACATGTCACTGTGGTGTGTGTGTGGAACGTGACAGCAGTAAATGGGTACTGTGACACAGCCTAAGGGTTTCCCATAGCACAACCTGGTACCTGTTGTGCACACATGTTGTACTGAGAAGTTAGATGATGGCCATGTAGGTGCGAGTTATGTCTGACAGAACGGCACACACATCAAGTACTTGTGTCACGTAATGATGTATCATGTGAAATTGAGTATGGTGAATGGCACATATGTGGGGTGACTGACAATCTTTCTTCCTTCAACCTATGCACTGCAGGGCTCCAGCTGTCCATAGGCCATTCCCTGACCTGGCAACGACGGTGGAACGTGACAGCATCCGACGGTACCGCTTCACCAGGCAGCTGATTGAGGATTTGGCAGTGCGCTTGGCACCACATTTGCAACCTGGCCGGACGTACCCTACGGCGCTGACCCCCAAGGTGAAGGTAATGGCAGCCCTACACTTCTTTGCCACCGGTACCTTTCAACACACTGTTGCGACTGCCGGTGGGATGTCACAGACTATGTTCAGCCGTGTGCTACGCGATGTTTTGGAGGCAATGTTGAGATGCCTGAACCAGTACATCTATTTCCCAACACGTCAACAACTCACTGACGTCAAGAGTGACTTCTATGCCCTGGGGAGGATGCCACATGTCATTGGCTCCATTGATGGGACACATGTGGCTTTGATACCACCACAGGCACATGAGCAGGCATACCGGAACCGTAAACATTACCATTCGATCAATGCTCTGGTGGTATGTTTAGCAGATATGAGCATCACACATGTGTGTGCCCATTTCCCTGGTTCAGCACACGATGCCTACGTGATGAGGAGTAGTCGCATCCCGAGGATGATGGCACAGATGCAGAACCAGCGTGCCTGGCTTGTCGGTGTGTACTGACTTTGTACCATTGTGTGTGTTCTGATGTGTAGTATTCCACCCACTTTTCCAAATCAGCTAATGTGCACTTGTCTGTCCGTAGGTGACTCCGGATACCCCAACATGCCGTGGTTGCTGACACCCCTCAGGAACCCTGTGACACCAGCCCAGATGCGCTACAATGAGGCACATGGTCGGACCACGAGAGTGATAGAGCGGACCTTTGGTCTCCTGAAGAGCCGCTTCCGCTGCCTGGACAAGACAGGAGGGGCCCTCCCATATGCCCCAGCAAAGGTGTGCAAGATTGTCATCGTCTGCTGCATGCTACACAACCTGGCAGTGCGGAAGGAGTTGCCTCTCATCCTGGATGACGATGACCAACGTCCGCCACCTGTGGAGGATCCTGGCCTGGACCACGATGCCAGTGATGATGATGGTGATGTCTGCACACAGCTCATCACCAACTTCTTCAGCTGAATGTGAGTATCCAGGGAGATGTAATGTGAATGACGTGAGTTTGCATGATATGTGTGGGTGGTGCTCTGGTGCTGTTTGAGTGTGGCCATGTGCTACTTGACTGGATGCGTGCAGCAATGTGTCCTTCCAGGTAGTCTGAACTCCCCAACAGTTTTGATATGCTAACTTGGTTTTGTGTAGTTGTCTTGTGACATGTATTGGGCATGAGTATTGCAGTACTGTCCTGTTCTACAGTGATTTTAACTGTGTGTCATGTCTGTCCTTCACAGGATGCTTACTGAGTACTTTGGTCAACTTGGATCCCCCGACACCATGATTCAGCTTTCAGGGTGGCAGCAGTAGTTGGCCTACAAGTGATGTGCCACACACCCCTGGACTTCATATCTTCTGCACTTGTTGACTGTGTGGCCACTGCCACGTGGGTAAACCTTGCATTTGTAGTGGAAACAACATGTTGCAAATGTGTAATAAACCTGTGCTTCACTTTGGGATGTGCGTTGTCTGTGGTCACACATCTGACTGACATTTGCTTACTGCACCTGTGGGCTAGTTGACACAGACTCTGAATAGGTGTGGTGTCTGTGCATTCCACTGTATTTCCTGGCAACATCAATGTGGGCAATAAGTCCGATGGACCTGGTGTCTGTGTTGTGTAGCCCTAGTGGTGTGTCTCCCTCATATGTGTCACGTCACCATGACTCACACGACGGTGTTGTACTTGCTGTAGCAGTTAGCATACACAGTGTAATTTAGCAGAACATCATCACCATAACAGTATCCACATTTGAATAACAACAGTGGCAAGTATGGTGTACTAGTGATTTTATTTACAGAAATGTGTGTGTGTATAGTGCACAGGATGGTGGGTGCTGTACATTGGGATTGTGATCCAAAGTTCCCAGATGAGTTGGAAGTCTTAGTAGCAGAAATGTCCTGAGTGAAGTCCACAGTCATATGATACATTAGTCCAACTTGAACTCCCCATGTCATGTGGGAAAGTAGTGTTGCATTCGACAGGGTGAAACGTTTGCACACAAAGGAGAATTTCCGGAACAGGTGTTGTCTTCCTGGGGGATGTACGTGGCCATCAACCTCTCAGTTTTCCTTCCTCGGACGACCCCTCTTCTTTGGGGGGGACCCTCACGTGCAGGCTGCGGCGGTGCAGGGGACTCTCCACCAGAGTCCTCCTCCCTCCCTGTGGCGGTGTCAGTTGTTGCAGCACCAGATGTTGTGGGCACACAGGGAGGTGTGGCCATGTTGGTGCTAATCTGGCGGAGGCATGTCAATATGTCCCTATGCACCGCTGTGAGTTCTTGCAATGTGTCCCACTTGGACTCCATGCCCGACATGTGTGTCTCCACACGGGCCATGTGTGTCTCCACACGGTCCATGTGGGAGTCCAAGCGGGCATGATGGGCAGCCTGCTGCTGTTGTATGTCCTTGAGGATCCCCACTACCTGTCTGACCTCTCCGGTGCTATCCTGGTACGCATCAGCGATACGTGCCAGTTGTGGGTGATCATGCAGTCCAGACCCCTCTGCAAGCAGCGACCTATGTCTACCACCCCTCCCACCACCCCTGGCGACACGTGCAGGACCTGCGGTGGCACGCACAGGTGACCCGAGGCCCACTTGGGGGTTGTTAGTGGTGTTGTCATCCGTTGCTCCACGGTGGGCCTGGGGCCCTGTGCTGTTGTCAGCGGTGGTCCTTGGTCTGTCCGTGTCGGCGGGGGTGGTCTGTATGTTGGCAGTTGTTGGAGGGGTGGGTGCAGGGGGTGCAGATGTTGGTCCAGCTGGTGCTGCAGGATGACTCACACCGGAGGGGCCAGGTAGGTCTTCGCCATCCGAGGAGGGCAGAGGCTGTTCCACACCAGTGAGCTCTGTGTCCCCCGGAGCCTGGGACAGGGACTCCTCCTCGCCTGCTGCTGTGTCCCCATCATCGTCACCTGTATTTGGAAGAGACACACATTGTATGTAATGTTTCTACAGACATCAATGGTTCACATACCTGACAGTTGTGACTGTACCTCTGGATGCGGGCATGTACATTGCATTGTCCTAAGTTGTCACAGTAAGAGGTTGATATTGGTGTAGCACATTGTCATGCCAGGGGCATTTCAATATGAATGTTGAGGTGTGTGCATGGCCAGCATTGGTTGTATTTGGTGGACATCCGGCCATCCTTCTCCACCTGGCCCAGTTATCCCACCATGAAGCATGCCTCCCTTGCAGTGGGTTCAGGTTGACTCTCAGGATGTCAGGCAGTGGTGTTGTGCTGTTTGTTGGTGCACAGTTCCCAGCAGGGCCTTGTGCTCCCCACAGCAGTAGCCAGTGTCAGCCATCTTGTCAGTCCTTATCCACTCCCTGTGATGTGAGCATGGTTCAAAGTGGTGTTGATGGGCCAATTGTGAGGGTGAGCAGTATCTGTGACTCCAACTCCCATCATGCTATTGCCTACACCCCCTTCCCAGCATGCCCGTACTTCCTTCCTTTGGACTGTGCTTCCCTGTGGGGTAGTGTGCCTGTGCTGACAGGAAGGCTGACAGTGTTGTCCTTGCGTTTGTTTGGCTACAAGTCCCAGGTGTGTCCCTGTGCTTCACACAGCATTACCCAGGGTGGTGGTTCTTTGTGGGATCTTCATTTGGTATGTGAGGCATTGCATTCTCCCAGGTGGGTTATGTGGAGTTTGTGTTGAGGGGGTGTGTGAGGTGAGCTGCTTGTAACTATGGTCAGTGCTGTGAGTCCTCCTTCCCAGCCAGCCAGATATCCCACCATGAAACGTGCTTGCATTGCAGAGAGTGCAAGTTGGCTTTCAGGATGTCAGGCAGTGGTGTTGTGCTGTTTGTTGGTGCACAGTTCCCAGCAGGGCCTTGTGCTCCCCACAGCAGTAGCCAGTGTCAGCCATCTTGTCAGTCCTTATCCACTCCCTGTGATGTGAGCATGGTTCAGAGTGGTGTTGATGGGCCAATTGTGAGGGTGAGCAGTATCTGTGACTCCAACTCCTATCCTGCTATTGCCTACACCCCCCCTTCCCAGCATGCCCGTACTTCCTTCCTTTGGACTGTGCTTCCCTGTGGGGTAGTGTGCCTGTGCTGACAGGAAGGCTGACAGTGTTGTCCTTGCGTTTGTTTGGCTACAAGTCACAGGTGTGTCCCTGTGCTTCACACAGCATTACCCAGGGTGGTGGTTCTTTGTGGGATCTTCATTTGGTATGTGAGGCATTGCATTCTCCCAGGTGGGTTATGTGGAGTTTGTGTTGAGGGGGTGTGTGAGGTGAGCTGCTTGTAACTATGGTCAGTGCTGTGAGTCCTCCTTCCCAGCCAGCCAGATATCCCACCATGCAACGTGCTTGCATTGCAGAGAGTGCAAGTTGGCTTTCAGGATGTCAGGCAGTGGTGTTGTGCTGTTTGTTGGTGCACAGTTCCCAGCAGGGCCTTGTGCTCCCCACAGCAGTAGCCAGTGTCAGCCATCTTGTCAGTCCTTATCCACTCCCTGTGATGTGAGCATGGTTCAGAGTGGTGTTGATGGGCCAATTGTGAGGGTGAGCAGTATCTGTGACTACAACTCCCATCATGCTATTGGCTACACTAACTTCACCAGCATACACAGAATTCCTTCATTTAAGTGAGCTTCCCTGTGAGGCGGTGTTCTAGTGGTGGCAAAATATCAGGCAGTGTTTGTTGGTTATATTTGTGCCACTGCCTTGCTCTGTTTGTTGTTAGGTTTGTACATGTCATGACACAGTTACATATCACTATGAGATGGCATGTATTGTGTTTATCTAACTGACATACACATCTTGGGATGATTATCTTTTGGTTGCTGTTGATTTGCTAGGGGTGGATGGTTTGACTGTCCCCTTGACAGTGATATGTGTGTATTGGCACACAATATTGTGTATATTAGTTGTGTACTCACCAGGCTCTGGGATGTCTGTTAGTCCATATACACTCACTGGTGGTAGGATGGCCCGCACCTTCTGCTCCCAGGGCCTGAGGTATACTAGTTTTGCAGGAGGGCCACTGCCGGTGTGCTGGCTCAGGAGGTAATCCTTCTTGAGTAGGTCTCTGACCCTCCTGCGCACATCATACCACCTGTTCTGGATGTCTTCCTTTGTGCGCAAACATGGTGATTGTGCGTTCACCCTGTCGACGATCCTCGCCCACATCTTGGTTTCTGCGACATGTTTGGACCAATGTGCCAAACAACTGTGGCTCTACCCTCAGGATCTCGTCTACCATGACTTCCAATTCACTATCTAGGAACTTTGGATTCTTCTTTAGGGGCATGGTGATGGGTGGTGGTGGTGGTGGTGATTGATGTGTGTGTGTGCAAGTGAGGGGGTGTGTGTGTAGGTTTTGCTGTGTGTGTGTGAGGGTGCTATTTGTTGAGGTGCTAATGGTGTGTGGCTTTTGTGTTGGATGAGCTGTGTGTGTGTCTGCGTTTGCTGTGTGATGGTGTTCTGTGCTGGCAGGTCAGTGGAATTTGCAAAGGATCATGGTAGGGATTTGTGGGCTTTATGTAGGTGGAGTTGGGGGTGTGTCCTTGTTCCATTTTTTTCACCCCCTGTATTTATTGGCTTTGTCATTGCTTGTTTGGCCCTTTTTTTTGGTATTTTTTCATTTGTAATTATTGTGCATGTAGGAGTTGTTCTTCTGACCGAGTAGGACGTTGCAGTTGTCTCGTGCGCGCCTCTCCGAGTCGTTCCCGCTGTGTTTCAGCTCAGTTTCATATGCGGCGTACGCGTCGGTCGCGGAGTATTGTGTTAGTTCGGCTGGGTTTTGTATGAGTGTCGGTCTTACGGCTTGGGCTCCGTACGAATCGGTCTGAATTTGCACCCATTGCATCGTACTGCGCGGGTCGGAGTTCGCGGGTACGTTTCGTTCGGGTTATTTCCTGATGCGTGTCGGTCGGTTCGATTCGCGTGGTTTCCCGGCCGGATAGCTTGTTTCCGTCCGGGTCGGTCGTTCGCCTTGTGTTCCGTGCGAGTCGGTCGTGATTCCTATGCATTTCATCGTACTACCCGGGTCGGACGGCGCCGGTACGTGTCGGTCGGACTAAATTCCAGTACTGAGTCGGTCGGTATTTTTTCCGGCCCGAATCGGAATCGACCCCTAATTGTTATTGTGCCTGTCTTAATGGTAACTAATCATAAAAATAATACTAATGGTGTGATGAGTGAGAAAGTAGATTTTAAAAGTCTTAAAGAAATCTCACATACTAATATAGAAAAAATGGAAGGTGACAGCATTTACCATCAAGATAAATCAATTAATGACTTTTCGTTAAATGTTTTTACCAAGTTGTTATACGAGTATGTTGATACGATGGATGCGAGAGATTGTTATGTGTGCATGCAGTTACCATCGTCTATCTCAGAGGGGTGAGTTATCATCACCTACCTTTAACATATGGAGTGTCTTGTAATGTTTTAACAAGTCTCTTTACAAGAGCGGTAGCTTACAATATTATTATTCTAACATGGATTTAGTGTTTTCAGAAATTCCTATTAGAAAGAACATGAATGGAGTGAGTAGTGCTGAAAATGCAGAATATATGGGAGAATTTTTTCATCCAACAAAAAACAATAGATATAGTATACGCACATAGACATAACTTGACCTGTAGATTGCGGTTTGAAGAAATAGAATTCATTAACATGGTAGAGGATAGAAGGCAGGATTTCAAGAGAAAAGCTGCTGAGCAAAAAGTCTCATGTACCTCCATGGGCTTTCAGAGAAGGAGATTATAAAAAGGGTGAGACATAAGCTTCCATGACCCTGGACTGGCATCATAGAGGGAAGCTTTGCTTGCTTAGATTAAAAACTGATTATAACAATTATTTCATTGGTTCTAGTGAGTGTGATCATACTTTCCTAATTACAGGAGGATGGGGAATAAAAGGAGGAACTGATCCTGTCTTTCCGGGAATCTATTATGTGTGTGGTAAGAATGCCTACTATAGGTTGCCTGTACATTGGTATGGATGTTGCTATATAGGAATAGTATTTCCTAAAGTATATCACTTGGATAAAAATGATAGAATCAATGAAGTAAAGAATGGATTAATACGTAATAAGAGAAGAGCGAGTTTTTCAGAAATAGTGGGAGCTATTTTTGGAGCATTGATACCTTCAGTTGGAGTCATATTAAACTCACATAAAATTAGAAAATTGTCCACAGTGGTTGATCGTTTATCAACAGATACAGCTGGTGGTTTCTTGATGATTGATACTGAAATGGTTGCGATTAGGTCTATGGTTTTACTGAAATCGACTTGCCCTTGATGTATTATTTGCCAAGGAGGGTGGAGTCTGTAATATGTTGAAAATTCAACAATGTTGTACTTATATCCCATATAAGATTAAGAGTTTAGAGGGGTATATTAAGAACATTACAAATCGTCTAGAAGATTTGGCTGAACTGAAGGTTGACGGTGCTTGGGAGAAACTTGGTAAGAGTTTCTCCTCTATGGGTAATTGGTTTTCTACCTTTGGGAATAGTGTATTAGGGAGAAAACTAACACCTATCATTGCAGTGGCTACAGTAATATTAATGTTTTTTCTGATTTATAAATGTTGCAAATGCAAAAAGGAGACATCTGATGTGAAACGAAGAGCAAGGAAGAGAAAGAGAGAAGAGATAGAATTAGAGGACAACAAAGGAAACTATTATGAAATAATGAAGGATTTAGATGGAATAATGGTAAAGCGAGAGAGAAAAACTGCTTTCTGAAAGTGATAATTTGTATTGGTGGGTATTTTGGTGATGGCTCAAAACGCCATCGATTGATGGAGCAGGGTTTTTGCAAAATAAAACCTGCTCGAATTGAACCCTTAAAAGCACCGGAGTAGGCCTCAAATGCTTCTTGACAAATAAAAATAAAAGGACTAATGCTGCTTTTGTGCACTTTATTAACGTTCGTTAGGACAATAATACTAACTTGGGTTGCGGATTGATAAATGCAGCATTGGGTGGGTGCGTAATGGAAAGCATTATAAGTGATTAATAATGCCTGTGTTTGTTTTCCATAGAAGCACGGTTTTCTGCTCTGCAGGAAACACTGGGTTAATGAAATGAGAATGAATTCTGAAAATAATGTTGAACGATAATGGGAAGGTGGAAGACAAGTGTTCTTCATAAGCCCTGTGTGCCTGCCAAGAGTTAGCTGAAAGAAACAATTTCTTCATCGAGTGAAGGAACATTTCCTCTGAATGCGGCACAAGTGGATAAATGTGACACAGAATTTGCTACATGACCGGGATAGAGGAAACGAATGCTATGACAGTGGCTCGAATTAGTATTTCCTGGGGTGGAAGTAGATATACAGAATAAATAAACAATAAGACATTGAGTGAGATGGATATGACGAGAGTGGTGTGACAGTACACCCCCTTCCTTACCCAATCATGTGTAGAGAAATCCTCTGTTCTGATACAAATGTGGGTTGAACATTTGGGTTTTAGGGTGGTGAACAGACATAATATCGAATTTTTAATATCGAATTGCCAAAATATCGAGTTTTTATATAGAATGGACAGAATATCGAATTGCCAAAATATAGTGGTGCAGAATATTGAAATTCAGGTAAGAAATATCGATTGTCATAATATCGACAGTCATAATATAGTTGTTAAAAATATCGAATTTTTTTATAGTGTTTTAAGTGTTAGTATATGTGTTAAAAGTATGTATTATTTTTGTAATGTATGTTTTAATTTTTTTAAAGTAATGAATTTTATGTTATTTAATTTTTGCGTAATTTAATTCCGTAGCGGGTTGTGGGTTTATAGGGGAATAGGGTGGGAAGTAATTTAATTATAGTAAATTAAATATTAATTTTTAGGAATTATTAATTATTTTTAATTTAATTTTGCGTGTTAGTTCTGTAGCGGGTTGTGGGTTTATAGGGAATAGGGTGGGAAGTAATTTAATTGTAATTAAGTAATTATTTAATTTTATTTATTGGTATTGATAAATAATTCATTGTTAATTAATTATTAATTGGTAATTAATTTTTATTAATTGGTAATTAATTGTTATTAATTTTGTTATTGATAATTATATTAATTGTATTAATTTATTATTCAGAGCGGGTTGTGGGTTTATAGGGAATAGGGTGGGAAGTAATTTAATTGTAATTGAGTAATTATTTATTTTTATTTATTGGTATTGATTATTAATTTATTGTTAATTAATTCTTATTTGGTAATTAATTTTTATTAATTGGTAATTAATTTGTATTAATTGGTAATTAATTTTTATTAATTGATTAATTGATAATTATATTAATTGTATTAATTTATTATTCGGAGCGGGTTGTGGGTTTATAGGGAATAGGGTGGGAAGTAATTTAATTGTAATTAAATAATTATTGAAAATATTTTTGTGTATTGATAATTAATTTACTGTTAATTAATTATTAATTGGTAAACATTTTGTATTACTTATCAATTTTTGGTATTGAAAATTAATTGGTTGTTAATTAATTATTAATAGGTAATTAATTTTTAATAAATAATATTTATTGGTATTTATACTTAATTAATTATTAAATATGTTGTAATTGGTAATTAATTTTAATAAATTTTTTGTTGGTATTGATAATTAATTTTTTTAAATTTAAATATTAAATCATTACTTTCCCTACTGTTGCACTCACTGGAGTGGGAATAGTAATTTTTACCCTACGCTATCCAACGCTTTCCCTACTGTTGCACTCACTGGAGTGGGAATAGTAATTTTTACCCTACGCTATCCAACGCTTTCCCTACTGTTGCACTCACTGGAGTGGGAATAGTCATTTTTACCCCTACGCTATCCAACGCTTTCCCTACTGTTGCACTCTCTGGAGTGGGGATAGTAATTTTTACCCTCCCGCTATCCAACGCTTTCCCTACTGTTGCACTCACTGGAGTGGGAATAGTAATTTTTACCCCTACGCTATCCAACACTTTCCCTACTGTTGCACTCTCTGGAGTGGGAATAGTAATTTTTACCCCTACGCTATCCAACGCTTTCCCTACTGTTGCACTCTCTGGAGTGGGAATAGTAAATTTTACCCTCTTGCTATCCTACGCTAAAAATATTGAATATTTGTTATCAATATTACGTTAATATATATATGTATTAAAAAATAAAAAAGCATGTTTATTTTTTTTAACTTACATTAAATATTTATTAATATTAAGGTTATTTAAGTATTTTTAAGTATGTTTTAGTTAATTATATGTATTATTTTATTAATTTTACATTACTTTTAAGGCATTTAAAAAATTCGATATTTTGACTAACTATGGGGCCCATTACGATACCCGGCGTAAATAAATCCGCCAGGCATGGAAGCGGCAAAATTCCGCCCGCATACACCGTCTGAACACCGACCACGCCATTACGATAACACAAACCGAAAACCGCCATCGGCGGAAAAATCACACAAAATACCGCCCGCCATCGTCCGAGTCGGAGTCAAACCGCCCGCCACGTACGGAAACACGCACGACAACACAAAACCGCCCGCCCTCACGGCCGACACACCGCACGTGAAATTACGATCGCACCGCCATGAGCGCGGGAAAACCACAAATATACCGCCCGCCAGCGCAAACAACGCCGATGCCAATCGACACGGCAGAAACCATGGCGCCCACGTTCCTGCACAGAAACCATCCGCTCACAAAACCAATAGCACACAACATGGCCAATAAGTCCACACAGCAAGGCACGCACAAATACACAAGCACAGTACACATCCCGAAAACACCCCCTGGACAAACAAAAACTACAAAGGCCAGAACACCAGACACAACACACCTGAAAACAACAGACCATGAGGACACACCCACATAGGTAAGTACAAAAGCAGAACTCCCACAGACCACAACCCCTTGCAACATCGCAAACCAGAGAGGAGAGGAGAGGACACAGTGACACAGCAAGGACAGCAGCACACCACAGAAACGCACACATCACAACCACCACCACCACCACCAAACACCGGCACCACAAACCCCCTGCACATTACACAACACACACCGCACCAGCACCACAAACACCATGGCACCACAAAGAATGCCCAAGTTCACGCCCATTGAGTTGACGGTCATGGTCGACGAGATCATCAAGGTGCACCCACAAATCTATGGGAACATGGTCCAACACACACCACTAGCCACCAGAAACAGAATGTGGAACCGGATCGTAGACCAGGTCAATGCAGTCGGGACCCTGCCCAGGAACAGAGTCGAAATTAACAAACGGTGGAATGACGTCAAGAGCCTGGTCAAGAAGAAGGAGGGCAAAAACAGAGAGCTGGCTGCCGTCACTGGCGGAGGGAATCCCGCGCTCTTCAAGACCTTCAAAGCGTGGGAGGAGAAGGTGCGAGTCATCATCCATCCCGAGATCCTCGCCGGATTAGCAGGGGAGTGGAGGCTGGTAAGTACAAACTAATGTATACCAGCACACCGCTATGTACTCACATGCACTACCACCATGCCACAGCTCCCAGGGACAAACACCCCCATGTCCAGCACACAATACACAACACATCACACACACATGCAACAGACACCACCACACACAGCCCAAACAGAACAACTGTAAGATGCGTGGGGACATGTGTACACTCAGCCAGCCACGTAACCACCAACAGCTCCCCAAATATGCCAGAAGCGCCACAACGAGCACCCACCACACCCATGTGTCCGCCATAGCTGCACTAACCGACAAGTAACAGTTAAGTGGCAGGAACACAAAGTGCAGTGGGTGGGAGGGTGGACAGCCCAAGTACAAAACACACCAGGCCCCTAGTCCCACAGTACAGCAAGGAGGAGCATCCCCCACACCCCACAGCCACGTGTCAGCCACCGCAGTGCACAACGACAGCCGAAAGGTAGACATCACGGTCCACAGCAATCGGTGTCAGTGGGTGTCCAGCCACCACTACGACCCACAACACCCCCCACCCCCACAGACCTGCAACATGGAGCACCCCCGCTTAGAACCATGTGGCATCCAGTACAGTGCACGCCCGAACAACCTGCAGGTGGGAAACTGGACAGGGCTGGATTACTGGAGGCATGAGGGCCGTAACACGACCAACACATGGGACATGTCACGTAGCAGACGAACACGTAGCACCGCCCACCGTCACGAACAAGTGAACAATGTGCACACGGATATGAACCACAGACTCACACCCCACATGACCCATCACAAACACAGCAACACCCAAGGAGCCACGTCTGCATGCACAAGCCACACTGAACATAGTACCACACGGCAGCCACTGTGCAACCCATCACACACAACCGAAACACCATTGAAGTCCAGTCCATGTAGCCCCTACTGCCTGTCAACCACACACCCCACAACTACGCCTATGTAAGACAAACAACACTAGACGCAACAGAGCGGAACAACATAAATGCACACGAACACCACTGAACCCATCAAACACACAGACACACCATGCACATACAACATACCATCCATCCCATCCGTCAGCCCCAGTCTCATGAAAGGCATGTCATCCGCACAGCTGCCACACATACAGCAGTCACGCTAAGACACATGCCCATGACCAACCATGTGCCAGAAGTCAATGAAGCGCACGACACACTGTGAGCAACAACACACAACATGGGCCCCCGAGCACTGCAGTGATGCACATGGCACAGGGCAGCACGCACACCAAGGAGATGGGACAAATGCAATACGTTGGCTGGCACACAACCAACACTCACCCATAACGATGCGTCCAATGCCATGTCCAGTAATCACAACAGACAGCAAATATGCAGGCCATGTCAAGCATGCACACACCTCAAACCATGCACTGTCATGCTGCCACAACACATGTCACGTTCGGCACCCATGGCTTACAGCATGTACCCCAAAAGCATATCCCCTCCCAAATGTGAATCTGGGGCATGGCCCCCATGTTGCCATATGCGTTCCTAAGCGTTCCATTTGAACCCCAAAAGCATATTCCCTCCCAAAGGCGAATCTGGGGCATGGCCCCCATGTTGCCATATGGGTGCCTAAGCGTTCCATATGAACCCCAAAAGCAAAGTACAAACCAGACCCAGGATGGGCCAGGAGCCCGCATACACCAGAGTCACAATGAGTAGGGGCACAGCAACACACCCATCGGCATGGCCAATCCGTCCCATGCCACATGTGCACAGCACACAGTCCCATTGCCTAGCACACACAACTACAGATGCCACAGCCACACACTCGCCTCCGGGAAACCCATGTACGAGATTGCACGAACTGCCAATGTCAGACGACAAATACATACTTCGCCAGGTGCAACACAATAACAAATCTCATTCTCTCCACAGGTGACGAACTGCCGGATGCTGGGGATGGAGACAGCAGCCAGCACAGCCAGCCCACAAGCCCCCAACGAGGACACACGGATCTGGAGGATCTGTCCTCCTCTTCGGACACGGACCACCAAGCAGGCCCATCTGGTGTGGCAGGGCCCAGCCGCTCCCCAGGACCCCTCCTACCCACCAACCCATCATCCAGGGATGCTGAACAGTCCCAGCCCCCTGCTGCCACTGTCGTTGCGGCCACACCCACGGTCATTGCGGCCACTACCACTGCCGCAACCGCCACCATCGCCGCACCGACCACCACCGCCACCACCACCACCACGTCTTCGCTGGCACCAGCCCCAGCGCAGGTGGTGGCCCGGCCGACTGGATCCACCCTGGGAGCCACAGCGAGGACCGTGGTGTGCAATGTGGCTAGTGGGCAGGCCGGTGGCAGCAGGACTGGTAGGAGGAGCAGGGTCAGGGAAACGCCAGCCTCCCCTGGGAGCCATGCCCTGCCTCAAATGGCCAGAGTCCTTGGGGCCTATGAGGAGGCCCAAGAACAATGGGTCAGGTCTGCTACAGACACGCGGGAGGTGCTGGGGGTGCTGAGGTCCATGGACGCCCATATGGGCCAATTCGTGTCCCGTATGGACCAACTCGTGGACCTCATGGGCCAGCTGGTGGTGGCGGTGGGGTCACAGGCAAGGCCAGCAACACCACCTCCGCCACCCCCTGCTAGGGCGCAGGGTCGGGCAGCAGTGTCCACTTCCCCTGCGTCCACAGCCAGTGAGCACACCTCACCCACCACCAGCAGGTCGCCACCCACACACCCCCTCCCAAACGTGGAAGGGGCCGTCCGAAGAGGAAACAGGTCTCCCGGGAGGACTTCGCACGCTCCAGTCGCAAGTGAGGCAGCCAGCCAGCCTTCCGCCAGCCTTCCTTGACCAGCCACTGCATTGACTTGCTCTACGATCCCACTCCACACAGCCAGCTGGATGGCATGTGTGTGTTGGTCTATGGACATAGAACCAGTGGGTACACCCTGAGCTTCACGCAGCCATGACCGACAGCTCATTGTCACTGCACGCACCACTTTTGTCATCACCTTACACACAATCACATGTCACAGTTTGGAATAAATGCACCTTTTTCACTAACTGCTGTTTGTGCCCTGTGTTTTATTTGTACGGAATACAACGGCCACCTTGGGCGGAAAGGCACCTGATGCGTGGCATGGCAATGGAATCCGGAGGGCTTGTAGGGACCTAGGGGTGGGAGACAGAACAGGAGCACATTCAATGAGTGTGTCACACACCCATCACACAGTACATGTCAACAACTACAAGCAATGTACACACATCGCACAGAGCAATAGGGCACAATGCCACAGTCACCAACAGTGGCATACTACCCTGGCCATGGAGCGTTGACACACTGCACGCAGTGAACATACGGCCACCCTGACACAGCACACACACACCTGCACAGATACAGACACATCATCCGTCGTACATGGACACTCACCGTCAAGTGAAGTAGCGGGCGATGAGCTGCTGGCGCACATTCCCAGCTTCCTCCTCTCCGCTGTCCACCTCACTCGAGCTGTCCTGGTCTGCGGGCTGGGGCCCTGGTTGATCTCCGTCATCCACAATGAGGGGGATCTGCTTCCGAATGGCCAGATTGTGCAGCATGCAGCACGCCACCACTATCTGGCACACCTTCTGTGGGGAGTACGCCAGTGCACCCCCGGTGCGGTCCAGGCACCTGAACCTGGACTTGAGGAGGCCAAAGGTACGCTCGACCACACGTCTGGTCCTCCCATGTGCCTCATTGTATCGATCGTCTGCTGGGGTGCGAGGATTCCTCAATGGACTGAGCAGCCATGCCCCATTCGGATACGCAGAGTCACCTGGGTGTGAGGGACACAGAGATCCGTTGCTATTCCAACTGGACAGGGGACAGCATCGCACAACCAGCACGCTACACCACTCCACATACTCACCGACAATACAGCCACGATCCTGTTGCAGATTGGCCATCAGTCGTGGCAAGATGCTGTTGCGCATTATGTGTGCGTCATGTGCCGAGCCTGGGAACTTGGCACACACGTGGGTGATCACCATGTCCGCAAGGCACACCACTTGCACATTCAGGGAGTGCGTGTGCTTCCTGTTGCGGTACAGGTGCTCAGTGGCCTGTGGTGGAACAAGGCCAACATGTGTGCAGTCAATGGCTCCCACGACGTGTGGGATTCTGCCAAGGGCATAGAATGCACCCTTCACTGCCGCCAATTCACGAGCCCTGGGGAATCTGATGTACCTGTTTCGGTACAGCATCATGGCTGCCAGTACATCCCTCAGCACCTTGCTGAACATGGGCTGGGACATCCCTCCTCCACTGCCCACTGTGTGCTGGAATGACCCAGTGGCGAAGAAATGCATGGCGGCCATCACCTTAGCCGTGGGGGTGACAGCTGTCGGATACACCCTGCGGGGACGGAGATGGGGCTCTAACATGGCACACAGTCGATGCAGGGTTGGCCTGTCCAGCCGAAACTTCCTGATAACCTCTGTATCGTCCATGTCCGCCAGCAATTGGTATGGGCGGTCAATGTTCGGTCTCCGCCTGGGGAAAATGGCAGAGGACACATGTCAAAGCAACACGGCACATAGCAATTTCGCATACACATCACTGACATGACTGAGCAAGCACATGAGCCACAGCCCAGCTGTCAAGCTGGGACGGCACGGCCACAATACACTTACACAGGTCTCCCAACAATGGCAATGGCAAGTGAGACATACCACTGCCATGTGCATGCACATGGGGATCTAGGCCCCAATGACTTGCGGGGCGTGCTGATGGGGACTGACTGCATATTCGTCAAGCGGCAACGCCACGGCAACATGAGTGTCTGCTGAGCATGGAACTGCTTCCGAGGCTGGATGAGTATGGCACACGACGACGACGATGTGGGCACGGGCTGAGCGGCCAATACAAGTGGGACCTGTGGCACGAGGGGATATGAGACAGTAGTAGGTGTCAGCACTGCACCCTATGTACAGCACTGTACGGATCACAGCTCCCGAAACATTGACAGGTGTCCACATTGACAGCCCCATGCCAAGACGGCTGTGTGCTTGCAGTCACACGTCACAGGTGAGAGGTTACATTGCACGTGCCAGGTGGCAGACGTACATAGTGGGAGCTGGCATGTGTGTGCATGTGTCACCTGTTCAGGATCCACCAGATGGGCGCTGACTCTGTACTGACCATTGGACACAGCATGTTCCGTGGAAGGCTTGTGTGTGTGGGATGGTGGCACTGGATGTGCCTCCGTTGGGTGGGGGGCCATGCACAGGGTGGGTACGTCGATGATTGCGCATTGTTGGTCACGGTGGGTGCACCAACTAAGATGTGTTGCCCTGTGTTCAATTCCTATGTCCGCATGATGATGGACAGTGGATGTGGGCAGACTACACATTGGTCGATGTGCTGTCTATATGCATGTGCCTTCACACCAGGCACCGCTGCCCCTGCACATGTGACCCCTGCTGGACTCGCTGCTGGGTCTGTGGAGCTGATGCACCTTCTGTGCGTGGGGCGGACAGCTCTCCTCACTTCCCTCATTGCGCATGTCATGTCTTTGCCGCAGGTGACATGGATCATGGAGGGCCCACATGTACGCGTGGGTAGGCTACACATGATTGTTCACTGGTCGCCACCCCCAGTCAGTGTTTCGAATGGGAAGGTTGTTGTGCTGGTGGTATATTCGATGTGGCGGATGGGCGGGCCTAGGTGCGGGCTTACATTCCGGACATGGGGGGGTAGTTGGATTGGCGACTAGTTGCAGTACACACAGGACACGTCGCTTCCTTTCCACATCTGGGTCATCCCTTGTACTCACTGACAGTGATACAGTCATCTTCGCCCCAGCCCTCATGTCCTCCCCTCGCTCCCCCAATATGCATGTGCACCTGCGAGGCTAGCGCTTGCACAGGCAGCCCCAAGCTCGCACCAGAGAGGGCAAGGAGTGTATGTGTGGGTCCAGTTGCACGAGTGGGCTGTCTCAGGGTATGATGTGTGGCGGGACGCCGTCCACCTGCGTGGTGCCCCAAATGGAGACCCGGCCTGCATGGACTATGCATCACAGTCTTCGCCTTCCGGATCCGCCACCTGCGACACCCAGTGGCTGTGGCTGCCCTTGCGGCCAGGCCGCGCCCATCTGTGACTGGTGGCCCACACATTCACTCTTTGGCCTCTCTGGGGAGGGCTCGGGGGTGGTGGCGCACGCGCTTGCACTTAGTCGCATTGGCATGTGGCGTGGTTGGTATGATGGGCAATGGATGGGATGGTGCGAGCCACCTCCCGTGACGTCAGTGCTGCTCGTGCTGTGGTGCGTCCCCCCTACACTTCCATTTGACTTGTGCCATGCTAGACGTTGAGGTTCTATTGCCTGCGTGATATGACCAGGAGGAGCGCGAGGAGACCTCTCACACACCATGCTCCACTGCCATCCCGTGCCCTGTATCGCCTTTCGGATTGACTATGTTGGGGTTACACCTGGTCGACTGGGGCTGTGTGTGCCTTGTCAAGGGGCATGGCGGGCGCACAACAGGATCCAGCTTGTCCACAGAGGGTGGGCTGAGGTGCGCCTGGTACCGCTTTGTACGTGTGCCCGGCTGCTGTGCACACACGTGTTCACTCCCCCCGACAGGTGTCCTCTCACAATGCCCAGGGAAGCGGTGGTGTACTGTTCATGACCCCTCCCAACACGGCGTGCTCCAACTTGGCATGTGCGCATCTACCCGTCACACCCACCCACCTGAGCACTGCGTCCATACGACTTCACACGACACATGTGTGTCTTCCACAGTTGTGCTACTCATTTGCGTTGACATCCAATACCAGTGGACTACATGGTCATGTCACGACTGCCGTGTACTTCACATACTCTCATCCTCTCTCATTCGTACTTGTGAAATGAGTCAGCGGAGACAGTTTTGGTTTCAAACATTATATTGAGTCTTCTGTCCTCTGTGATGCAGTATAGTGGACACTACTGGCAGCGGAATACATGTTGAGGATATACTGAGCATGATTGCAAATGGGATAGGGTGTGGGGTTACATGTGATTGGCTGTTGCATGTGGGATGTGGGCTTCAGAGTGACATCTGCTTGGCCAAGGCTGTGCTAATGTACATTTACGTATAGCTGCGGAGCTGCGGACTTTGACACAGACGGTATACATGTAGCCTACCAGACCGCTTGGCATCATGGGCACAGTCCATCTCAGTTCCATGTGACAGGTTTGCTGCGGTTGTTCCTCATGCACGCGTGCATGTGAGATGACATCAGGGCATGTGCTTGCGTGCATGCAGCGGCGTGCCACTTGTTGTTGCACTGTGGTGGTTACTGGACATGTCACAGTCACTGGGGTCGTGTTGTTGTTGTATGCACTTGTCGTCCATGCAAAGGTCCTGGTATGGGATTCCCGGGCGGGGGTGGGAGGGGTGCAGCACCCACAGACTCCAGGCGACCTATTCATGTCCACTGAGCGGTGTGTGTGTCCATGTGCGCTGGATCCATGTCGTGTCCTGGTTGTTCGTGCAGTTCCGTCCATGTGGGTGCGATACACAGAGCCCATGCCACTGCCTCCCACGATGCATGCGGTGTTCCTGGATGTGATGGGGAACAGTGTGCATGTCCCGGTCATATCCGATGTCATGGCGATGTCGTTGATGGTGTGGTTACAGTTGCCGGTCGTTTGGTATGGCTGTTGTGGTGGTGACTGGCCAGTCCGTGCGGAAGCTAAGCATGGGTGCGGGGTTGGACATCATAGGTCACTCGGGGAACCTGCGTTGTGGTCCGACGTATTTACAGGTTGTCAGGTATGCGATGCCGTCCAGCAGGGCTTCCATGTCATTGGTGGTGTACATGTTTGCCAGCCAATGAAGCGGATGGTGGCTGTCAAGGTGTTGTTCGTAAGTTGTCCCTTGGAGGACCATGATGGGGCATGCTGGGTGACATTCGATGTAGCTGTTATCGATGATCCGTCGTGTGGAGGCACAGTGGTCCCATTTCAGTGCGGGTGCGATGTTGGCCACATACGCCATGCCCCCATAGGCAGAGCAGGCCCTGTCGTGTGCGTCCAGAGGGAGGAGTAGTGGTAGCAGGTCCGCCTTCAGACATGCCGGGTTGGAGAGGCATATCTCGACGGGATGCTGGTAGGGACACCTCCGACAGTAGAAGACGGGCATGACGCAGCTGAACAATGTGATGCGGTAAGTCAGTCGGTAACTTACGTTCAGCAGGGACAGGAGATCGCATCCCAATGTATGGCACAGGTTGGTTTTGTACAGCTTGAGCTGTTCGGCGTAGTTGGGTAGGTCTGTTGCGGTTGCCATTTCGCAGCGGTTCGTTGAGGTGGCGTGCTCCGGCTGTGTGTGCAGTCTGCAATGTGCACGCTCCGGGGTTGCTGTGAGCTCTGTGTAGTCGTAGGGAGACAGGACTTGTGTTCTGTTGGCTTGTTTGGAGGACACGGGCCCTCTTCCCACATGCTTCTCAGACAGTTCAAGGTCAGTGCTGTGTGACTCCTTCCAATTAACTTGCATGTGGCCGACATGGGGGAGTGTTTTCTTCTTTCTTCCCCGTCCGTTGTGTGCTTCTGTGATATGCGCTATCTGCCCTGTGGTCGGTCTCCTCGGCATGCCTGTGTTGGTCTATTCTTGGACAATGGCTGTATTCACCGGCTTCTGTCGTAGGGCTGTGGTTTCGGTGTTGGAATGGAAGGTCATTCAGTGCTGTCTGCTCTCCCTTGTGTGGGCGGCAGGCTGCCTTTCCGCTCTGCGTTGGGCCTTGTGTGTGAATGTTATTCTTGGGCCACCTGTTGTCGGTCCCCGTGCTCTTTGGTGTTCCGTTTTATATGTCTTGTTCATATGTGCAGGGTGGTATGGGTTTTTCAGTGTGGTACTGGCGTTCCTCTTCCCGAAGGGGCCCTGCTTCTCCTAGTTGGTGTTGCCGCCGCTGTGTGCTACGCCATGTTTGTTACACTGGGGTGTGTCCTGCTGTTGCGTGACTTCACTGACATGTGTGCGTCGGTTGTGTGGCGTTGGGTGTTGTCCGTGAATTGGGCGTTGGGGACATGTCTGTGGCAGGCCTGTCACGTGTCATGTGCGTTCGGGGTGGGGCTGATGTGTGTGCTGCTTGGTTGTGTCCCTGTGTGCGACGCATGCATGGCGCTGCGGTTGGCCTCTGCGTTGTGCGCATGTGTGGCGGCGTCATCGCTGCTTTGGGGCCGTGACGGGGTGGTTTGTTCCTAGTCCCAGGTGGTGTGTACACATGTGTTCCGCGATGTTACGATTTGGCCTGTGTGTCATATGTGGATGCAATGGTGGATGTGTAGTGTACACGCGCTGGTGGGGGTTGTCCGCTTTTCCGCCCTTGCACTGTGTGCGCTGTTTGCGTGCACTTGTTGTGTGTGTGCCTACCTGCGTCTCCGCGGTACGTTGCGTCCTTGGTGGTGCATCAGCAGAAGCATGGGAAGGGCCTGCAGTGCTGGATTCATGCTCGGGGTGCCGCTTCTTCGTTGTCCGTGCTCTGCGTCCGTGTTACCGCCTCTCTTTCACGTGCGGTGTCTCTTAGCCGTGGGAGCCGTTTGTTTGCGGCATCGTAATTTATACGCCGGGCGGGACGTGTTTCGTCGGACGGTGTGTGTCAGTTGGGCTGCGCCGGTACGTGTACGGGCGCACTTTGATGGCGGACGGTGTTGCTGGCTTGTCGGCGGTGTTTGGCCTGCTTTTCGCATCGTAATTGGGCGGGCGTGTGGACTGCTGCGTGCCGGCGGTAACTGGTGGTTTTTGCATCCGCCAGCACGGCGGTTGTGCTTCCGCCCGCCATCGTAATGAGCCCCTATATTTTTTACAACAATATTTTGGATTCGATATTTTTGTACTTACCTGTTTGTAGATAGGAATTCGATATTCTGGCATTCTATATTTTTTCCTCGATATTTTGGCAGGTCGATATTTTGCTCCTCGATATTCTGTCAGTGATCCTTTTAGGGTATAATTGAGGTTCCTGGTGGGAGGGGATAGGTTAGTTGGTGGCTTGCTTTCCTACATGCGTGAGGAGAGGCCTTGTTTGCTGTCTCCTATTCTTGAGCTGGCTGTTCCTGTTTGCTGATTCCTGACTTAATCTTTGCCTCTTCAAATCTTCTTGAGGGGCCTTACTGCTCTCATGGCCAGGGAGTAGTTTTCCTATTCCAATTTGGTTAGTATAGACAGAAAACTGAATTTGCATAACCATTTGCAAATGTAATTTGTCTCTGAACCTATTGTCTCTTCACCTTTCCACTCCTTTATGCGCTGTCAAATGAGATGTATTTTTATCATTATTTCTCTGATATTGTTGCTCTGTGGTGATCTATGATTTGTACTGTATTTTGGTATTGATGAGCATTTATTTCACATTATTTCGATAAATATTATAAATATACAAATGAGTCTATCTTTATTAGAGGTGTTTTTCTAGTTTATGAGTTTTCTAGAAACAAGTATTAGTTTGTCAAACCCTGTCAACTATATAAAGATTGCATCGCCATAATTGGTATAATAGAAATGAAGATACAAATTGGAATTTGGTAAATTTGGTTATTTGTTTAGTAATTCACTAACCCAGCGTGAAGGGACTTGTTGTGTAGTGAAATTGGGCCTAGTCTGTAGAAAATTATTAGTCCCAGATCGCTGGATCAGTAATTAGGTCAGCATGGCTAGTCACCAAAAACTTCTAAATGTCTTTCAACATCCTCCTACACCTGTATCTCGCATCTTTTCCCTTCGAAATCCGGATGCTCGGATCAACAGCTTTATCTCGTGCAACAAGAATACTTGCACGTCTCGCATTAAACTATTATTGCACCCCACAAAACAGGACTGTTTCGCTCAGTCTTAAAACTATCATTAGCCACTCATCTACCTTAAATCTAATTATTTTTGGTTCCAAGACTATGGGACCATATGCAACCAGATTAATCACCTATTCCATTTATGTCAAATTAAATGAAACTTCTTAAAATAGTTAACCATATAAATCCATAAATTATAGTGTTAAAAATAATTTATACGTATATTACATATTTTAATTGAAATTATAAAATATTTAATAACCTTTATTGTATTAAAAATGAATGTAAAAATAATTTTATTATAATATAATTACATTACTTTTAATTTGTAGTTTTGTGCCTTGTTGTTACTTTTATTACATTCTATATGTCATGTTTAATCATTATTAATGCATAATAAAAAAGTATTTACTTTAGGTAAGAATTTAGGGGCCCATTACGATGGCGGGCGGAAGCACTACCGCCGTGCTGGCGGATGCAAAAACCACCAGTTACCGCCCGCATGCCGCAGCCCACACGCCTGCCAAATTACGATGTGAAAAGGCAGCCAAACACCGCTGGCAAGCCAGCGACGCCGTCCGCCATCAAAGTGCGCCCGCTCACGTAGCGGCGCAGCCTAATGGAGACACACCGCCAGACGAAATCACGTACCGCCCGGTGTACAAATTACGATGCCGCAAACAAACAGCTCCCACGGCTAAGAGACACCGCACGCGAAAGTGAGGCGGAAACCCGAACGCCGAGCACAGACACCGAAGAGGCAACCCCCGAGCATGAATCCAGCACTGCAGGCCCTCCCCATGCTATACCTGATGCACCACCAAGGAGGCAACGTACCGCGGAGACGCAGGTAGGCACACACACAACAAGGGCACGCAAACAGCGCACACAGTGCAAGTGCGGAAAAGGAGGACATGGCACCCCCAACACCCATGCGTGGACAAGAAACATCCACCACTGCACCCACAAATGTAACACAGGGCAAAGTGCAACATCTCGCAACTATCATGGGCACACCACCTGGGACCAGGAACTAACGACCCCGTCACGGCACCGCAGCACAGCGGCGATGACGCAGCCACACATGCGCACAACTCAGCGCCCAACCATAACGCCATGTATGCGTCGCACACAAACAACACAGGGACACAACCAAGCACCACACACACCAGCCACACCCAGAACGCACATGACACGTGACAGGCCTGCCACAGTCATGACCCCAATGCCCAATTCACGGACAACACCCAACGTCACACAACCGACGCCCACATGTCAGTGAAGTCACGCAACATCAGGACACACCCCTGTGTGACAAACATGGCGAAGCACACAGCGGCGGCAACACCACCCAGTAGAACATGGGCCCCGTCGGGAAGAGGTACGCCAGTACCACACAGAAACACCCATACCACCCTGCACCCATGAACCAGACATACAAAACGGAACACCAAAGAGCCCGGGGACCGACAACAGGTGGACCCAAGAATGACACCCACACACAAGGCCCAACGCATAGCGGAAACACAGCCTGCCGCCCACACACGGGAGAGCAGACAGCACTGAATGACCTTCCATTCCAACTCCGAAACCACATCCCGACTAAACAAGCCGGAGAATACAGCCATTGTCCCAAAAAAAGACCAACACAGGCATGCAGAGGAAACCGACCACAGGGCAGATAGCGCATATCACCTAAGAACATACCGAACAGGAAAGAAAAAAATATATAAAACTCCCCCATGCCGTTCCCATGCAAGTTATCTGGAAGGAGTCACACACAACTGACCTTGAACATTCAGAGAAGCACGTGGGATGAGGGCCCGTGTCCTCCGCACAAGCTAACAGAACACAAGTCCTGCCCCCTACGACCATCACAGATCTCACAGCAACCTCGGAGCCTGCACACTGCAGACTGCACACACAGCCGGAGCACGCCACCACATCGCCCCGCAGCAAAATGGCACCTACAACACACCTACCCAACTACGCCAAACAGGTCAAGCTGTACAAACACAACCTGATACAGCTACTGGGATGCGAACCCCTATCCCTGCTGAACGTAAGTTACCGACTGACTTACCGCATCGCATTGTTCAGCTGCGTCATACCCGTCTTCTACTGTCGGAGGTGTCCCTTCCACCATCCTGTGGAGTTGTGCCTCTCCAACCCGGCATGTCCAAGGGCGGACCTGCTACCACTATTCCACCCTCTGGACGCACACGACAGGGCCTGTTCAGCCTATGGGGGCATGGCGTATGTGGCGAACATCGGACCCACACCTCAATGGGACCACTGTACCTCCACACGACGGATCATGGATCACAGCTACATCGAATGTCACCCAGCATGCCCCATCATGCTCCTACAAGGGACAACTTACGAACAACACCGTGACAGCCACCATCTGCTACATTGGCTGGCAAACATGTATACCACCAATGAAATGGAAGCCCTGCAGGAAGCCATCGCATACCTGACAACCTGTCAATTCGTAGGACCCCGGCGCAATCCCCCAATTGAGCCATGATGTCCGACACTGTACCCATGCTTAGCTTCCGCATGGACTGGCCAGTAACCACCACAACAGCCATACCAAACGACCTGCAACTGATACCACACCATCAACGACACTGCCATGACATCGGATGTGTCCGGGACATGCACTCCGTTCCCCATCACATCCAGGAACTCTGCATGTATCGGGGGAGGCAGTGGCATGGGATATGTGTATCGCACCCACATGGACAGAACTGCACGTACAACTATGCCATGACATGGATCCTGCGCCCATGGACATATGCACCGCCCAGTGGACAGGAATCGCCCGGCTGGAGTATGTGAGAGCTGCACCCCTTTTCCCCCTCCCCGGAAATCCCGTAACAGGACCTTTGCATGGACGACAAGTGCATACAACAACAACACGACCCCAGTGACTGTGACATGTCCAGTATCCACCATATGGCAACAACAAGTGGGACGCCGTTGCATGCACGTAAGCCCATGCCCTGATGTCAACTCACACGCACGCGTGCATGAGTAACAACAGCAGCACACCTGTCACATGGAACTGAGATGGACTGTGCCCATGATGCCAAGCGGTCTGGTAGGCTAAATGTATACCGTCTGTGTCAAAGTCCGCAGCACCGCAGCTACTTGCAAATGAACATTAGCACAGCAACAGCCAAGCAGATGTAACTCTGAAGCCCACATCCCACATGCAACAGCTAATCACATGTACCCCTACACCCTTAGCTATGTGTAATCATGCTCAGTATATCCTCCACATGCATACCGCTGCCAGTAGTGTCCACTATACTGCATCACAGAGGACATAAGTCACAATACATGGTTTGAAGAAAGAAACTGTCTCTGCTGATTCCTTTCACAAGTACGAATGTGAGATGATGAGAGTGTGTGATGTACACGGCAGTCGTGACATGACTATGTAGTCCACTGTCATTCGATGTCAACGCAAATGAGTAGCACAACTGTGGAAGACACACATGTGTCGTGTGAAGCGGGAGTGACGCTTCGCTCAGGTGGGTGGGTGTGACGGGTAGATGCGCACATGCAAAGTTGAAACACGCTGTGTCGGGAGGGGTCCGGAACTGCACATTACCGCTTCCCTGGGCAATGTCAAAGGCCACATGTCGGGGGGATGTGAACACGTGTGTGCACAGCAGCCGGGCACACGAACAATGCGGTATCAGGCGTACACGTCAGCCCACCCTCTGTGGACAAGCTGGATCCTGTTGTGCGCCCGCCAGGCCCTTGACAAGGCACACACAGCCCCTGCCGACCAGGTGTATCCCCAACATTGTCAACCTGCACAGGCAATCCAGGGCACGGGATGGCAGTGGAGCATGGTGGGGGAGAGGACTCTGCACGCTCCTCCGGGACACATCACGCAGGCAAAACATCCTCAATGTGTAGCATGGCTCAAGTCATATGGAAGTATTGGGGGACGCACACATCACGAGCAGGAGTGACGTCACGGAAGGTGGCTCGCACCATCCCACCCATTGCCTACATCTCCACACACGTCACATGCCGTTGCAACAGAGAAGCCAGCGCGTGCGCAAGCACCTCCGAGCCCGCCCCAGTGAGGCAAAAGAGTGAATGTGTGGGTCCATCAGCCCCAGATGGACGCGGCATGGGCCGCTAGGGCAGCTACAGCCTCTGTGTGTCGCAGGTGGTGTATCCGGACTGCGGAGACTGCTATGCATTGTCTATGTTGCCCGTGTCTCGAGTCGGGGCACCACGCAGGTGGACGGCGTCCCGCCACACATCATGCCGTGAGACAGACCACTCGTTCAACTGGACCCACACATACACTCCTTGGCCTCTCCGGGGCGAGCTTGGGGCTGCATCTGCATGCGCTAGCCCCACAGTTGCAAATGCATATTGGGGGAGCGAGGGGAGGCCATGAGGACAGGGACAAAGACAACTGTATTACTGTCAGTGAGTTCAAGGAATGACCCTGATGTGGACAGGAAAAGACGTGCCCCGTGTGTATTGCAACTAGTCGCTAATCCGATCACCCTCCCATGTCCTGCATGTAAGCCCGCACCTAGCCCCGCCCACCCACCACATTGAAATTAGCACCAGCACAACATCATTCACATTCGAAGCACTGACTGGGGGTGACAACCATTGGACACACTTGTTGAGGCCACCCACGCGTACATGTGGGCCCTCCATGATCCATGTCACCTGCGGCCAAGTGATGACATGCGCAATGACGGAAGTGAGGAGAGCTGTCCGCCCCACGCACAGATGGTGCATCAGCTCCACAGACCCAGCAGCGAGTGCAGCAGGGGTCACATGTGCAGGGGCAGCTGTGCCTGGTGTGAAGGCACATTCAAATTGACAGCACATCGACCAATGTGTAGTCTGCCCACATCTACAGTCCATTATCATGCGGACATAGAAAATGAACATAGGGCAACACATCTGTGTGGGTGCACCCACTGTGACCAACACTGTGCAATCATCGACGTACTCGCCCTGTGCATGGCCCACCACACAAAGGAGGTCACATTCAGTGCCACCATCCCACACACACATCCCTATCACGAGACATGGTGTGTCCAATAGTCAGTACTGAGTTAGCGCCCATCTGGAGGGTCCTGAACAGGAGACACATGCAACCCACTAGGCAGTCGGTGCTGTCACCTACTGGCATTGTGCAGTCAATGTGCAGGCCAGGCTTGCTGGGACTGAGAGGGGCAGCATGGCCCAGCCTGACATTCACACGAGCAACAAGTGCACTGAGACCTGCATTGGCAATTGCAGACGTTGGCCTGCACCCAGCTGGCCCGGGACGCCTACCTCCATAGTGGAACACGCAGGGTGCAACCGCGAGGGTCATCGGAGTTGGCCGTAATGGCCTGGCCCATGTTGGTGACAGTCCGCTGATGCCATGTGCACCACACAGTATGATGTGCGCACTGCATCTTCAGGTGTGGCCATGATGTGCGCGTGGGTGCAGGTGCACAATGGACGGGGCCACAACATGCCGTGTGCATAGGCAGGGACGGCCAGTGGCCGGCCCCCACATGTCTGTTAGCATGTCATCATCTGCACATTGGCATGGGTGCATGGTATACGCATATGCACACGCATGTCATCTCTCACTATGTACATCTGCCACTTGGCACGTGCAAGGTTACGTGTCACATGTGATGTGTATTTGCAAGCACACAGCCGTGTTGGCATGGGGCTGTCAATGTGTACACCTGACAATGCTTCTGGAGGTGTGATCCGTACAGTGCTGCACATAGGGTGCAGTGGTGACATCAATGACTGTCTCATATCCCCTCGTGCCACAGGTCCCACTTGTCTTGGCCGCTCAGCCTGTGCCCACATCGTCATTGGTGTGTGCCATACTCATCCAGCCTCGGAAGCAGTGTGATGCACAGCAGCCAGTCATGTTGCCGTGGTGTTGCCGCTTGCCGAATATGCAGTCAGTCCCCATCAGCACGCCTCACAGGTCATTGAGGCCTGGATCCCCATGTGCATGCACATAGCAATGGTTTGTGTCACTGCCCATTGCTATTGGTGGGAGACCTGTGTAAGTGTATTGTGGCTGTGCTGTCCCTGCATGACAGCTGTTCTGTGACTCATGTTCTTGCTCTGTCATATCAGTTATGTGTATGTGAAAATGCCATGTGGCGTGTTGCTTTGACATGTGTCCACTCCCATCTTTCCTAGGCGGAGACCAAACATTTACCGCCCTTACCAATTGTTGGCGGACATGGAGGATTCTGAGGTCATCCGGAAATTTCGTCTGGACCGACCAACCCTGCATCGACTATGTGCCATGTTGGAACCCCACCTCCGTCCTCGCAGGGTGTATCCGACAGCATTCACCCCCACGGCTAAGGTGATGGCTGCACTGCATTTGTTCGCCACTGGGTCATTCCAGCACACAGTGGGCAGTGGAGGTGGGATGTCCCAGCCCATGTTCAGCATGGTGCTGAGGGATGTACTGGCAGCCATGATGCTGTACAGGAACAGGTACATCCGATTCCCCAGGGCACGTGAGTTGGCGGCAGTGAAGGGTGCATTCTATGCCCTTGGACGGATCCCACACGTCGTTGGTGCCATTGACTGCACCCATGTTGGCCTTGTCCCACCACAGGCCACTGAGCAGCTCTTCCGCAACCGGAAGCACACGCACTCCCTGAATGTGCAAGTGGTGTGCCTTGCGGACATGGTCATCTCCCACGTGTGTGCAAAGTTCCCAGGCTCGGCCCATGACGCGCACATCATGCGAAACAGCATATTACCACGACTGATGACCAATCTGCAACAGGACCGTGGCTGGATTGTCGGTGAGTATGTGGAGTTGTGTAGCGTGCTGGCTTAAGGATGCTGTCTACTGTCCTGTTTGAATTGCAACGGTTCTCTGTGTCCCCCACGCCCAGGTGACTCGGCTTACCCGAATGGGCCCTGGCTGCTCAGTCCATTACGAAATCCTCGGACCCCAGCAGATGACCGCTACAATGAGGCACATGGGAGGACCAGACGTGTGGTCGAGCGTACCTTTGGCCTCCTCAAGTCCAGGTTCAGATGCCTGGACCGCACCGAGGGTGCGCTGGCGTACTCCCCACAGAAGGTGTGCCAGATAGTGGTGGCTTGCTGCATGCTGCACAATCTGGCCATTCGAAAGCAGATCCCCCTAATTGTGGATGACGGAGATCAACCAGGGCCCCAGCCTGCACACCTGGACAGCTCCAGTGAAGAGGACAGTGGAGAGGATGAAGCTGTGAATGTGCGTCAGCAGCTCATCGCCCACTACTTCACTTGACGGTGAGTGACCATGTACGACGGCTGATGTAGCTGTAGTTGTGCAGGTGTATGTGTGCTCTGTTACTGGGGCCTTTTGTTCACTGAGTGCTGTGTGTCAATGGTCCATGTCCAGGTTGGTATGCCACTGTCAGTGGCTGTAGCATTGTGCCCTGTTGCTCTCTGAGATGTGTGTGCATTGCTTGTAGTTGGTGACAAGTACTGTGTGATGAGTGTGTGACACACTCATTGAATGTACTCTTGTTCTGTTTTTCACCCCTAGGTCCCTGCAGCCTCTCCTGTCCCATCGACATGCCACACAGCAGATGCTATTCTGCTCATGGTGGCGATTGCACATCTTGGAATAAACCCAGGACACATTAAGCCGATTGTGATCAAGGTGTATTTATTAACAGCGGTGACATGTGATTGTGTGCAAGGTGATGACAAATGTGGTGCATGCTGTGACAATGAGTTGACGGTCATGGCTGCGTGATGGTCAAGGTGTACCCATGGAGTTCTATGTCCACAGTCCAACAGACACATGCCATTCACATGGCAGTGTGGGCTAGGATCGTATTACAAGTCAATGCAGTAGGTGGTCAAGGTGGCTGGCTGACTCACTGGCGTTTGGTGCGGGCGAAGTCCTCTCTGGACACCTGTTTCCTCTTCGGACGGCCCCTTCCACGTTTGGTAGGGGGGGGTGTTGATGTTCCGCTGGTGGTGGTTGAGGAGTGCTCACTCGCTGTGGACGCAGGGGAACGCGATGCTGCACGAACCTGCGCCACAGCAGGTGGTGGCGGAGGTGGTGTTGCTGGCCTTGCTTGTGCCCTCCCCCCACCACCAGCTGGCCCATGAGGTCCGCGATTTGGGCCATGTGGGCATCCATGGACCTCAACACCGCAAGGACCTCCCGCGTGTCGCTTGCCGACCTGGCCCATTCGCCTTGGGCCTCCTCATAGGCCCCAAGGACTCTGTCGATTGGCGGCAGGGCTTGGCTCCCAGGCACAGTTGGCGTTGGCCTGGCCCTGCTCCTCCTACCAGTACAGCTGCCACCGACCTGCCCACTAGCCACATTGCTCACCACGGTCCTCGCTGTGGCTCCCAGGGTGGACCCAGTCGGCCGGACCACCACTTGCGCTGGGGCTGGGGCCAGTGATGACGTGGTGGTGGTTGCGGCAGTGGGAGTGGCCGCAACGACCGTGGGAGTGGCCGCCACAACAGTGGTAGTGGCCGCTACGACAGTGGCAGCAGGGGGCTGTGAGTGGTCATCAGCCCTGGATGATGGGTTGGTGGGTGGGAGGGTGCCTGGGGTGCGGTTGGGCCCTGCCACACCAGATGGGCCTGCTGGGTGGTCCGTGTCCGAATAGGAGGACAGATCCTCCACATCCGTGAGTCCTTGTTGGGGGCTTGCAGGCTGGCTGTGCTGGCTGCTGTCTCCATCTCCAGCATCCAGCAGTTCGTCACCTGTGGGGGGAATGAGATATGTTATTGTGTTGCACATGACAAAGTATGTATAGGTTGTCTGACATCCACAGTTCGTGCACAGTCGTGCACAGGTTTCCCGGAGCCGTGTGTGTGGCTGTGCTATTTGTTGTTGTGTGGGCATGCCAATGGGACTGTGTGCTGTGGACATGTGGCATGGGACGGATTGGCAATGCCGATGGGTGTGTTGCTGTGCTCCTGCTTTTTGTGGCTCTGGTGTATGCGGACTCCAGACCCATCGTGGAGGTTTGTTTGTACTATGCTCTTGGGGTTCAAATGTAACGCTTCGAAACGCAAAAGGCAAAATGGGGGTCAGCCCCCTGAAACGCATTTGAGATGAACTATGCTTTTGGGGTACATACTGTGTGCCATGGGTGCAGAACGTGACATGTGTTGTGGCAACATGACAGTGCGTGGTCTGAGGTGTGTGTATGTCTGACATACCCTGCATATTTGCTGTCTGTTGTGATTTCTGGCCATGTAATTGGACGCATTGTTATGAGTGAGTGATGGTTGTGTGCCACACGACGTATTGCAGATGGTCCAATTCCTTGGTGTGCGTGCTGCCCTGTGCCATGTGCATCACTGCAGTGCTCGGGGGTGTGTGGCCCATGTTATGTGTGTTGTTGCTCACAGTGTGACGTGCGCTTCATTCACTTCTGGCACATGATTTGTCATGGGCATGTTTCTTTGCGTGACTACTGTATGTGGACCAGCTGTTCGGATGACATACCTTTCATGTGTCTGGGGCTGACGGATGAGATGGATGGTATGTTGTATGTGCATTGTGTGTCTGTGTGTTTGATGGGTCCAGTGGTGTTCGTGTGCATTTATGTTGTTCCACGCTGTTGCGTCTAGTGTGGTATGTCTTACATGGGCGTAGTTGTGGGATGTGTGGTTGACAGGCAGTTGGGGCTACATGGACAGGACTTCGATGGTGTTGCAGTTGTGTGTGATGGGTTGCACTGTGCCTGCCGTGTGGTTCTGTAATCAGTGTGACTTGTGCATGCAGACGTGGCTCCTTGGGTGTTGCTGTGTCTGTGATGGGTCATGTGGGGTGTGACTCTGTGGTTCATGTCCGTGTGCACATTGTTCACATGGTTGTGGCAGGGAGCAGTGCTGCGTGTTCCTCTGCTACTTGACATGTCCCATGTGTTAGTCGTAATTCAGTCCTCATGCCTCCAGTCACCCCGCCCTGTCCAATTTCCCACCTGCAGGTTGTTTTTGAGCGTGCACTGGACTGGATGCAACATGGTTATGGGCGGGTGGGTGCTCCATGTTGCAGGTCTGTGGGGGTGGGGGCGGTGTTATGGGTCGTGGTGATGGCTGGACACCCACTGACACCGTTTGTCCTGCAGTGGCTGCTACGTGGGTGTGGGCTGTGGGCTGTGCTCCTCCTTGCTGTGCTGTAGGACTAGGGGCCTGGTGGGTGTTGTACTTCAGCTGTCCCCCCTCCCACCCACTGGCTTTGTGTTGCGGCTACTTACCTGTTACTTGTCGGTTGGTGCAGCTACGGCTGCCACATGGGTGTGGGGGGTGCTCGTTGTGGCGCTTCTGGAGAACTAGGGGACCTGTTGGTAGTTACGTGGCTGGCTGGGTGTACACATGCCCCCATGGTTCTGTTAGTTGATATGTTTGGGCTGTGTGTGTGGTGGTGCCTGTTGCATGTGTGAGTGATGTGTTGTGTATTGTGTACTGGACATGGGGGTGTTTGTCCCTCGGAGCTATGGCATGGTGGTAGTGCATGTGAGTACATAGCGGTGTGCTGGTATACATTTGTTTGTACTTACCAGCCTCCACTCCCCCTGGTAATCCGGTGAGGATCTCCGGATGGATGATGACTCGCACCTTCTCCTCCCACGCTTTGAAGGTCTTGTAATGTGCGGGATTCCCTCCGCCAGTCGTGGCAGCCAGCTCTCGATTTTTGCTCTCCTTCTTCTTGACCAGGCTTTTGATGTCGTTCCACCGTTTGTTTATCTCTCCTCTGTTTCTGGGTACGGTCCCGACTGCATTGACCTGGTCTACAATTCTGTTCCACATTCTTTTTCTGGTGGCTAGTGGTGTGTGCTGGACCTGGTTGCCATAGATTTGTGTGTGCACCTTGACGATCTCGTCGACCATGACCGTCAGCTCAGTGGAAGTGAACTTGGGCATTCTGTGTGATGCCATGGTGTTTGTGGTGCTGGTGCGGTGTGTGATGTGTGATGTGCAGGGGGTTTGTGGTGCCGGTGTTTGGTGGTGGTGGTGGTGGTGGGTGTGATGTGTGCGTATCTGTGGTGTGCTGCTGTCCTTGCTGTGTCACTGTGTCCTCTCCTCTCCTCTCTGCTTTGCAATGTTGCAAGGGGTTGTGGTCTGTGGAGGGGCTGTTTTTGTACTTACCTGTTTGGGTGTGTCCTGATGGTCTGTTGTTTTCAGGTGTGTTGTGGCTGGTGTTCTGGGCTTTGTGGTTTATTTGTTTGTCCAGGGGTGGTGTGTTTTCGGGATGTGTACTTTGTCTGTGTATTTGTGCGTGGGTTGCTGTGTGGACTTGTTTGCCATGTTGTGTGTGTTTGTTTGAGTCCGGGGCTGTTTCTGTGCAGGGACGTGGCCGCCATGGCTTCTGCCGTGTCCATTTTCTTCAGTGTTGTTTCCGCTGGCGGGCGGTGTATTTGTTGTTTTTCCGCGCTCATGTCGGTGCGATCGTAATTTCACGTGCGGTGTCTCGACCGTGAGGGCGGGCGGTTTTGTGTTGTCGTGCGTCTTTCCGTCCGTGGCGGGCGGTTTGACTCTGACTCGGGCATGGGCGGGCGGTATTTTGTGTGTTTTTACCGCCGCTGGCGGTTTTCGGTTCGAGGCATCATAATTGCTGGGTCGGTATTCAGAAGGTGTAGGCGGGCGGATTTTTGCCGCTTTCATGGGTGGCGGATTTTTTTACGCCCGGTATCGTAATGGGCCTTTTAGTTTTTAATTTCAATTTCAGTTAGTATCCTTCATAACTGTACTGAAACGCAGCGAATAGAACTTTAAACATTAAGTTAATAGTGCTGTACCATTGTTCTATTTTGGTTTATATTTAAAATACACATATAAAACCTTTAACATAATTTTTACTTTGTAATAACTTTATTTTTTAATTTCCTGTTAACATACACAGTATAAGCTTCCGTCATAGCAATCAAATCAGGCAAAACAAAGGATAGTCAGAGGGTATATCAGATCATAACAGTAGAACAATAAAACAAGGTGTGTCTAGAACACATCTAGAAAAGGGGGGGTCCTTCGGGACACCACAACAGCAGAGGGACCGCAACCTTTCCCAAGTCCAAGTCCCAAAATGAAACTAATAATCAGTCGCAGAATCATGAGCTCCTTGAGCAACTGCATAAAAGGAATGCAGTCCCAGGCAGAAGGTTTAGGGCTAGGGAAGGCTGTGAGGGTTGAGAAGTGCTTAAGAGGGGCAAACTAATGACTGATATATAGATATGTGAGCTGTGCTTGTATACAAGGATGTGCAGTCGTTAGGGTGGCAGTCGATGGGCTAAAAAGGGGAGGTGGACGACGAGGTCTGTGGATGGTTAGCCTATTCCGGGATCAGATTGAAAAGAAACGGGGATTGTGATGGTGCAGGGAGGGGGGGTGCAAGTAAAGAAGCGTGGGTAGTGGAGCCTTTTGCAGAGGTGGTCACAGAGACGAAGGTAATGGGGAGGCCGTGAGCGGGTCTATGGGTGCACTTGGTCCAGGATCAGGTATTGGTAAGGGTTGCTGGGTCAGCTCCTAGGAAGGGCAGCTGGGTCTTTAGATAAACCTTTAGTCAATCCTGCACTTTATAGATGAGCTTCTCATAAGGGGCTGTTTTCTACATTTAGGTAGTCCATTCCTCTAGGGTAGGGTGGTGGTGGAGCGCCAGTAGTGAAGACTGCAGATCTTTGCTGCGGAAAGTGCCGCAGCAAGGAAACATTGTTCGTGGGTAAATAAGGAAGGCAGGCCAGCTACGTCGTGGAGCATGATCAGTTTGTGGGAGAGGGGCAAGGGGGTCTCAAGGGTTTCGACAAGGGTACGCCCTACCTCATGATGAATATGAGTGATGTTGAAGCCCTCTTGACCGCATGCATCTCCAGCAGTTTGAATTAGGAAGTATTAATATTTTTTGATGTTAAATAAAAAATATATAATTTTCCCTCATCTTGCCTTCATGTCTGTAAACACAAGGCCAAGTGACCACACTGCTGCCTCTGGTGAGTCTCATACTGAGCTGTAATAAGTATGGGAGTTCCTCAGAAATTGTCCTTCATTCCATTCTTTTTCCATGCGTATCCTATACTACTAGCTTGTCTGAAACAATCTTGTATTTTTTGTTACTACGTCTATGTGAATGACACACAAATTATAATGAGCGCAAATGGTACTGCAAGTCACATGGTCAGATTCAAAATCTGCATTCTAGATGATGCAAGATGAAGGACTAGAACCTATCAAAGCTCTTTTCAGACAAATTTGAAGTTCTGATTGGAAGTTCTGATAATGGGAGATTATTCTAATCTGGGAAATCTGCTTTTGGCCACCCAACATGTGGTTTCCCTGTTCACCCACTATCACTATTTATATTTACCTTTGACTGCAATTTTATCCTAGATCAGGTAAATTAGACAGTAGGGTTCTGCTTTGCTTCGCTGTGAGAAATCAGGAAGATTCTCTCTTGCTTCTGATTCAATATTGAAAGACAGCTATACATGCCTTGATATCAAGACTTGACTACAGAAACTCCCATTTTCTGGGCCTTTGCACGCCCTCATTCAATGTCTACAGGTACTTCAAAACTTGACAGCATATATGGTGTTACAACTATTAGTTGTGGAGCACACAATCCAAAAATATGATTGATTTTTTGTGGATGCCAGCCTAAAAGAGGGCTGTCTTTAAGGTTTTATTGATGACACTCCGGGCATTAAATAAACTTACACTATTGTTTCCCCAAGCCAAATTGAAGAGCTACTTACCACTCATGCTTGCTTAGATCATGCTCAATGAAGCTTTTGCAAAAATCTTGACTAAATAAAATTATAATGATGGCAGAACTTTCTCTCATCTTATGCTAAAACTACAGAACAGCCTTACTCCATTGATAAAAAATATTTATGAGTCTGCAATATAATTAGGGAATAATTAAATGTGGATATTGCTTTATGAGCAGCATCTTTATTTTTTTTACTTTATGAGTACTATCTTTAATTTCTGTTTTTACTATACATGCAAGACGATGTTTGACCCAACTTAGCTAGAAAATCATAATGGGTAACAAATTCTATATAAAACTTACATACTTAAACTCACACTGCTTTGTGGTGTATTACTGGTTGTCCACCCCTGCAGCCTAATTCCATTTGTCACAATGGCCATGGAGATTTGTGAGAGATTCTCCTCCATGTAGCTGTCCACTGACTGCACAGCCTGACACCAAGGTGGACAATGATTAACCCAGATTGCCGAGGTTGCACAATTTGACACCACTCCATCATCAACTCAAGATCGATGATGGAATTGTTCATTGCACATTCAGGATTACGTATATGGGAAATCGCTGTAGTAAGTGAGGACAACAATTGCCAAAACTGTGCGTACGATTAAACCAATCAGTTTTACACTTAATAGCTGGTGATGTTCTACTGCAAGTATTGAGGTTCACTGTTTTGTGGTCAGTGTGATTGAAGGTTGAACCACATTTGTACGTGCTCCAGTTCTTCCAGAAAGATATAGATAGACTTATTATTTTTCTGATAGAGGACTGTCTCCTTCTGAAGGGCATGACAGATGACTGTCTCCTTCTGAAGGGCAAGATAGATGTCTGCCTCCTTCTGAAGGGTATGGTCATATCTGCCGATGTGCACATCGTAAATCTGTCGTTTTTAGGTCGAGCCTGAGGCAGCGCGCATGCGCTGCTCTGCGAGACTTACTGTAGAGGAGTAGGTGAATAGAAGCTCCGCCTACTCTCTGCCCATATTTGCCATTGGCTTGTGTCATTGTCCATCCTAAATGCTGGCTTCTGATTCGTCGATAGGCTTGTTAGTCCCTCCTTAGTACCGCCTCCTCTTCATTTGTCACCTCCCATGGCGACTGGCCCCTTTACTTCGGCTGTTACACGGTATCTGTTATTTAGACTGTGAGCACTATTTTCTTTAATAAGGTTCTCCTATGGCAGGCACGACATTCTTTGGTGCCTTCTACCCCCCCAGCCCTGCCCTCCCTCCCTTTATCCGTGCCTTCTCCCCTCCCCCTGTCCTCCCGTTGTCCATGCCTTCTGTCCCCCACCCTCCCTCCCGTTGTCCGTGCCTTCTCCCCCGCCCTCCCTCCCATTGTCCGTGCCTTCACCCACCTCCCGTTGTCCGTGCCTTCTCCCCCCGCCCTCCCTCCCTTTGTCCGTGATGCCTACCATTTGCAATGCAATAGGTCTTGCGTAAATGCAAGACCTATTGCATTGCAAATGCATGTCTTTCAGGGAGTCCTGGCACACACAAAATCTCTTCAATCCTTTGTTCCTAAAACTTTTTTTCTGATCTTTTTTATTTAATATCCATCCCTCTCTCTTCCCAAGTGTATATTTTGCGTTTTGTTTCTACTTTTGTGTGTTTTACTGCGTTTTTGTTCTGTTTTTATATTACTTGAATTTTATTTCTTTTACTTCCCTTCATTTTCTCCTGACTTAATTTTTTACTTCCTACATTTTCTTTTCCGATCCCCGCCAACCAGAACCATGACCAAGAAGAGTGATACGCAGAGTGCAACCCGGGGAAACAGGAGCCACCTTCCTTGTAGAAGGCGGCGCCCGGAAGGGGTGCAGCCCCGGGCCTTATTTTCTGAGGTGGAGGTGGCTGCCCACCCCTGTTGTTCCTGCAAGAAGTTTCAGTGCTGCATGCTCCTCCGGATGGCATGCCTAGAGGCCAGGATTGAGGAGCGGTTAAACACCCTAGAGCGGAAGATCCGGCGAGCCCGCTGCTAGACCTCCGTCTTGACCCTTGCCCCTTTTTAATCTTTTTTTTGGTGGGTGGTAATTTGGGCGTTGGGGAAAACTTGGGTTATTTTTTTATGGATATTTGGATTTTTTATGGACAATTGGACTTACTGGACATTGGATGGGGTTAGGGAGAGGGGTGGGTCAGGTGTTGTGGTTTTTTTTCATTCTGGTTTATTTGTTAGGGGAGTACATTATTTATAGTTTACTTTTGATGTAAATCTTTTGTGGGGGGGGGTTACTCTTTTACTTTGTACTGTTTCCTTTGCTGCAGGGCAGCAGCCAGTTTTTGATTGAAATCTGCCGATAGTGTAACACACCAACAGATAGATGCGGTACCCTAACTTGTCCTACTACTGTCAGTTTCTCCTCCTAGTCTATACAGTCTGCAACTAAAACCGCTATGGACTCGGAAGGGTGTGGGTGTGTGAATTAATTAATTTCCATAGTATATACGTTATGCCTCCCCCACACTTCTTCTCTTTCCTGTGATGGATGTTTATACTTTATAGGCGAAGCAATGGCTGCATGGTGATGGTTTTGTTTCCCAAGGTGCCATGGTGGTGGTGGTAGTAGTAGTAGACCTGACAGTAGCATTTGCAAAAAAAAAAAAAATGAGACAGTCAGTCACCTGAGGGAGACAAGGGAACGAGTAGTAGAAGTAGAGTTCACAAGAAGAAGACTGCCAAACAAGAAACCATGATTGATAAGCAATGCTAAAGTAAAATAAAACAGAATGGAGGGCTAGCCTAGTACAAGTTACAAACTGAAGTTGACTTGAGCTATGAAGTGGACAAGCGGCTGTGTAACCTTTAGTGCTGGAACTAGGATGATGACTCGATGCTGGCAATTATATTCTGATGGATTATGTTCCTCTGGAAAAAATTTGAATATCGAATGCTGTGCATGGGTGGGCAATCTAATCTATATATTGCCAGTGTGGGCTATAGTATATATACTTAGAGCAGAAGAAGATCCTCGCCCTGCCTTGAGTTAGTGTTGCTTTCACCACATCCGCCCCAGCAAGTGTGTGATCAATAATTGATGTGAATTTAATTTAGTCACACCTCAATATAAATCACACAGCCCGGGGGAAGAGGGTTAGGGTTTGATGAACGGTTGAGAAGGGGGATTTGAGGGAAAGGTTTGACAAAGACAAACGCTACACTTGGACAACACACATTCATCTTGGCAGCCGATCATCATAAATCTGTTAAGGGAGAATAAGGAAATGCATGCATGATGATGACTTGATGAGTAGTACTAGACTAGTACAGGGCAGTATATTATTAATTATGCAATTGCCTTGCCTGTCTGCCCCCAGAGAGATCCAAGTTACATACATTTTATGTTCCGTTGTACCGGGCTTCCTTTGAAAGATAGCAAATAAAATTAAAAAATATCTGTAGGAGTCAAATATAAGGAAGCATAAACAACACACACAGTCGTAATGATTGAAGAGAAAAAATTAATCAAATTGAATCAAATTGGGAGTTTCATCTCCGCATTCCTCTTGGTCCTTCCTTGGACTGTCCGTCCATCAATCTTGGGTGCTTGGCGGATGCGGTTTGGTAAGGTAAGTGTGAGTTGTTTTTCCCAGTATAGCACAGGGTAAAGGTCGGCCTGTAGATGGAAAAACAAAAAGGATATTGAAAAATCAAGGAGAAAAGTTAAACTGCATAATTAAGGAGGAGTGCAGCAAGAAGACTTTCAGAGGTGGCATGGCTAAATCATGTCTGTTTCCAGCAGTTACCTCCAACAACAGGAGCAGGCCCCTCCACCCAACCTCCACTTAGCTTCGAATTTGAGCCAGACAGCACTGGGCACACATACACACACAGCAACATAGTATTTTCCAAATTAAGTAACAAAATCAATGCACCGCTGTCTGTCACACCACACTCGCTCCTCCACCACTACACAGACATGTAGGTCTGGTGTTGTTGTTTACCTTTTAGGCCACTTCACGCCTGAGTTATTCCATCAATCATCTCCGATCCTCCTGACTCTGACTGTGAGTATGGTATGGTCATGGTGTCCAACTCTGTACCAAAAGTGTCCCGAGTGAGTCCAGACTCGTCCCGACTCAAAATGCAATGGATCAGCATGCAGTAGTACAATTTTGTTATTGAACAACAAGAAGGGAAAGATTGACTTGAGTCACTTTTTTGTATGTAGAATACTAGTAGACATCATGCACAACAAACACCAATTACTCAGCAATGCATGCCATCATTTACCTGTTCTTCCAGGGCAGTCCCTCTAGGCTGGGAAAGGATAGATATATAGTCAGGGCCCAGGTTTGGACTTGAGGCAGGCACATATTTCACATTTGTTGTATGTATTCTCCATCCAATGTCTGGCTTGAGGGAAATGGATTTAGGGCGAGTCAGGAGGAGTGGATTTACTTCATCACTGACTGCACACAGTTGCAACTCCAATCCAGGCAATAAAAGAGTAAGACGGTGGTGATGGATTTGTTGTGATTCAAACCAGAAAGACAGTGACACACACAAATAATAAAGTAAATAATATTCCTTAGCTATATCATTTTTGGGGGCTTTTTTTGGGGTGTCAAAGGAAGAAAGAAAGTAATTCGAAAGCCTAGTTGTCAGGGAAGTTGAACTTGCCCTCAAACTCTGGTGGTTCACCTGCAGCACTGAAAACACGCTCAGCAGAGACACTTGTGATAGGGCAAGCCAGATAGTTTAACGCCAGCCTGCTGAGCACTGGCCATTGGCGCCTTTTCCCATACCAATACAGCAATGGGTTTTGATCAAAGTAGACCTCTGTTGGGTCATCCAGATAGGCGTGGACCATCCGCTCAATGCTCATGGGTGCTCCGCTTTGCTCGGCCTCTTTTGACTTTGCCTCAGCACTGGACTTAACTTAAGCCCTGCCTGTAGAAACCATTCCTGTGCCGATTTTGGGGCTGATGCTCCTGTTCTTGTTGTTGTTGATGTTGTTCTTGGTGGTTTTGGCTGCTGTGAGCCAATCGCACTGCCCTCAGGCTCTGAAGTTGAATTTGAAGGCTGCCCTGGAGTACTTGTTGTGCCCTGGAAGAGCGGGCCTCTAATTCACGGCCGTTATTTTTCTAGCTGACTGGCTTGCACAGCTGTCCAAGTTTTGTAGCTGGCAACATCCCCTTCTGAAAAAGAAATGAAAGTGTGCAGTAATGGTTTGTACTGTAATTAAGGATTGTGACACAAATGTAATGGTTGGATGACGCAATGCCTCTCGGCACACTTGTATTTTCAGATAAGCGAAGGGTTAGGTTCTCCACCAACTCATATGCTTCTTTTTTTTCTCCACACCTGCGTACATTCCAGACACACTCCTTGCCGACTTCACGTGTGAAGACCTTGAAAGGAAGCAGCGTCTCTGTCAGGCATTTAACTAGGCCCCATTGGTCCATCTCAATGATCATGCCTTTCACAGTAGCATTCCCTCTTTGCATGACATATTCATTGATTGGTCTGTACTGCTCAAACAGATGTTCAAGCATATAATAAGTTGAGTTCCAAAGTGTTGGCATCTCCTGGATGAGTGCTTTAACTGCCATTCTATTATCACGTTGAATGATCCTCAGCTGCTTCCGGGCTTTAAAAGAATGGCTGAAATGTGTGCAGATTCTTCTGCTGTTGGCCAGTAAGTTGCTGACTCTTCTTTTTTCAGAAAGTCTTGAACAATGATGTTAATGCAGTGCGCCAAGCACAGGACCCTGAAATAGCCACCATCGGCCATGGCCTTAACTATATTACTGCCATTGTCAGTGGCAACAAAACCAATGTTAAGCCCTCTTGGTTGCAGCCATTCAAAGACCTTGTTGTCAAAGTCTTCCAAAATGTTTTCAGCAGTAAGAGATTTCTCCATGCGAACAAGGCTACAGTTGCATGTTTCCAAGCGGCATTAAAGATCTCAGCAGTGTCAACACCTGCAGGTATCTTTTCTCTAACCCCCCCAAAAGAGACCCAGTGTGCAGTGATGCACATATAATCAGTGGCTTGGCAACTGGTCCACATGTCTGTTGTCAGGTGGATAGTGTGAACAGCACTCTGCTGCAAAGCTTGTCCAAGCAATTCCAGCACGTCGTGATGTAGTGCTGGAACAGCAACTCTGGCGAAATAGGACCGGCTGGGAACCTTCCATTTCGGGCAGATGGCTGCCACAAATTCAAGAAAACCCACCCCTTCCACAAAAGAAAAAGAGAGGAGGTCCAGCGCTAACATTTTAGCCAGCTTCGCGTTGTACAAACGATCCGTTGGGTGGTTGCGTTCATACTACCCCTCCGACCTAAACATGCTGAGAATGGTAGCCTGGATTTTGTTCTTTTCTGGTGCCACTGGTGCAGGTGACTTCTTGACAACAGATGTTAGGCTCAATGCGCGTTTTTTCGTTACGGTACTCTCTTGCCTTGGACCCCTTGGTGTCTCAGCCTTACTCTTGTGCCATTGTGATGTTGCTGATGATGATGTGGGCGGTACCACTGCAGGGCTGGGGACAGGGCTGCTTTGTGTACCAGAGAAAATGTCTCCCTCTTGTTCACCTTCCACCGTGATCGGATCTTCTTCATCCTCTCCACCAACAACACTTGCAGTTTTTTTGCCAGTAAGGTGCGCCGCCCACTGAATCAAGTGGTGTTTTCTCAGATGGGGCGTTTGGCCACCGGTACCATAGTTTGTACCAAGCTTACCCCGGCCAACACTTGCCCCACGAATGGAGCATATAGCAATCTTCACCTCCTTCCTGCTAACCGAAAAGAAGTCCCAAATTAGGGAGGTCAAATTTCTGACGCTGCTGGTGCCACTTGCAATGTCGGATGAATTGGTAGGTGGGCGTAACGTTTGACTCTCTGCAGTACCTACTTCTACTGAGGTGGTTGCTGTGGTGGATGTAGGTCGCTTCCGGGACTTTGTAAATATGGCAGCTGTAGGTGGTGTTGGTGGTATCTGTGTAGGTGATATCCATGCCACATCCCTCACAGCAATTTGGGATGAGGTAATGTCGGTCTCCACTGGCCCTGGGCTAATGTCCATGATGAGTGGCTCGTCATAATCATCCTCCTCTTCTACATCTACCTCCATAACTCTAAGGCTTTCTGGAACCTTCCTTTTCCCTAGCCTCGCGTGGCGTATCTCACTCTCAGACTGAGGTGGGTTCCAAGTGGCGTCTAGATCATCAGAAGGGGGGCTTGCAGAAGAAGCTGATGGACTAACCCTCCTTTTCCTTGCTGGTGATCTGGAAGACAATGGATCTTCTGAAAGAGTGGCTTGCTCTTCTTCTTCTTCCTCAGCAGGAAGCTCGATCTCCTGAACTGCCCCTACTTCAGGAGGAACAACTACTATTGGCTGTTGTTGCCCACTTATCTGAGTTTCCTGCAAATTTGATTGGGTACTACTTTACGATAACGATAAGTCAATTTCAACATCACTACTCGTCGGCGTTGTCGTGATTAGACTGGCTACCTCTGCGACAGACATGGGCATGGGCCTAGGTTGGTGGGGTGGGTCCACTGATGCGGGGGTGCTGCTTCCAGCTTGCTCCCCGGACACTGCTGCTGCAGGCGCAATTTTTGGTTTACCAAAAATGGTCTTGGGCGACAAACCGGTTGTGGTAAGTGGCAGTGCCTTCTTCTTCTCACTGGCAACTTTCTTGGTACTGGACCTGGTACCTTTCTTTGGGGCCATTTTGAAGATGCCAGTTAGCATGCTGTGGCACAAGTTGAAGAGATGCCTGTCTGTGGTCACACGTCACATGACGTCGTGCGCAGGCCTTCTGTCTGGGAGTACAATGGGTGATGTTGTCTCCTCCTCTTTTGTGCAACTAAAAGTAAAGAAGCAAGAAGAACATCAATGAAAAGTGGCATTGTTGTGGTTCAATTACTAATACAAACAAATATAATATAATTTATTGTGTGTGGTCACACTTGTTAGTGCTATTATTACCTCAGTTATTAAAGCAATTTACAATACAGTGTAATCATTTGTGAGACTTTGACAACAACGAGGTCTTTCATGGTGTACGGTGTTACTGTGTACACTACAGTAGTACACTCAGGAAGGATAGGAAAGAAGAACAACAAAAATACAAATGTAACGGTTTGGCATTGTGCATCATGTGGGATGCAGCACTCAGGGAGCTGCAGCTGACAAATGATAGTGGAAGCAATAAGCCAAGGGGAACAAAGGGAAGACAGACATGCAGGCCTATATGACAAAAGCACACTAACTGCCTCCACAAAATGGCCGCCAGCCACAGGTTACACAAGAACAACAAGCAGGAGGCCTGGAAAACAATGAACTCAAGCAGGCCTATATGGAGTATGGACACAGACTTTACAAAATGGCCCCTGGCCACATGGGGAGGCTCAGCTAAGGCAAATAATGGCCCACTATTACAAACAGACTCACACACTGGCCAGACAAAGGAGGCATGCTAAACAACACATCTTTAATGCAACAATGCCAAAAACGAAACTCCACAGGGCTAAAAAGGTTTGCACGTTACAGCCACACACATCTAACAAAGTCATTCAATTTAACAACACACATGAAAACAAAACTTGGTGAAATAAATACCACATTTGTTTTTTTTTTGTATTTTTAATCCAATGGCATCCATGCCCTAAATGATGTTTAAATTCAACAGACACCACAGAAACAGTTTCATGCACCCATGAGTAGCTCTGGGCCTAGTATTGGTTGGAAAACCCATTGGTAGACTAGGCCACATAGTGAATCAATTCAAATCAATATTGCAATTGTACAAATGTATTAAAAAAATGGAGAAAATGTAGTGAACTGTGCTCCATTTTATTGCTGAATAAAAGAAGAAAAAATTGCATGCAAAACAACAACCAGCAAGAAGTCATGGCCACCACAAAAAAGGCATGCAGGCCTTTGGCAGAAGCACACTGGCTGCCTTCACAAAATGGCCGCCAGCCACATGGCCAGGCCACAACAACAAGCAATAAGTAGCCTACAAAGGGAAGACAATGCAGGCCTATGGCAAAAGCACACTGGCTGCCTTCACAAAATGGCTGCCAGCCACATGACCTGGCCACAAAAACAACCAATAAGCCTACAAAGGGAAGACAGACAATGCAGGACTATGGCAAAAGCACACTGGCTGCCTTCACAAAATGGCCGCCAGCCACATGCCAGGCTACCACAACAAGAAGCAATAAGCAAAGAGGAATAAAGGAAAGACATGCAGGCCTATGGCAAAAGCACGCTAACTGCCTCCACAAAATGGCCGCCAGCCACATGGCCAGGCCACAAAAACAAGCAATAAGCCTACAAAGGGAAGACAGACAATGCAGCCAGATAGCACTGAGCACACATACACACACTGCAACATAGCATTTTCCAAATTAAGTAACAAAATCAATGCACCGCTGTCAGTCACACAACACTCGCTCCTCCACCACTACACAGACATGTAGGTCTGGTGTTGTTGTTTACCTTTTCGGCCACTTCATGCCCGAGTTATTCCATCAATCATCTCCGATCCTCCTGACTCTGACTGTGAGTATGGTATGGTCATGGTGTCCAACTCTGTACCAAAAGTGTCCCGAGTGAGTCCAGACTCGTCCCGACTCAAAATGCAATGGATCGGCATGCAGTAGTACAATTTTGTTATTGAATAACAAGAAGGGAAAGATTGACTTGAGTCACTTTTTGTATGTAGAATACTAGTAGACATCATGCACAACAAACACCAATTACTCAGCAATGCATGCCATCATTTACCTGTTCTTCCGGGGCAGTCCCTCTAGGCTGGGAAAGGATAGATATATAGTCAGGGCCCAGGTTTGGACTCAAAGCAGGCACACATTTCACATTTGTTGTATGTATTCTCCATCCAATGTCTGGCTTGAGGGAAATGGATTTAGGGCGAGTCAGGTGGTGTGGAGGGAGCTGCAGCTGACAAATGACAGTGGAAGCAATAAGCCAAGGGGAACAAAGGGAAGACTGACATGCAGGCCTATATGGCAAAAGTACACTAACTGCCTCCACAAAATGGCCGCCAGCCACAGGTTACACAAGAACAACAAGCAGGAGGCCTGGAAAACAATGAACTCAAGCAGGCCTATATGGAGTATGGACACAGACTTTACAAAATGGCCCCTGTCCACATGGGGAGGCGCAGCCAAGTAAATAATGGTCCACCTTTACAAACACACTCACACACTGGCCAGACAAAGGAGGCATGCTAAACAACACATCTTTAATGCAACAATGCCAAAAACGAAAATCCACAGGGCTAAAAATGTTTGCAAGTTACAGCCACACACATCCAACAAAGTCATTCAATTTAACAACACACATGAAAAAAAAACCTGGTAAAATAAATACCACAAAAAAAACATTTTGTATTTTTAATCCAATGCCATCCATGCCCTAAATGATGTTAAAATTCAACAGACACCACAGAAACAGTTTCAAGCACCCATGAGTAGCTCTGGGCCTAGTATTGGTTGGAAAACCCATTGGTAGACTAGGCCACATAGTGAATCAATTCAAATCAATATTGCAATTGTACAAATGTATTAAAAAAATTGAGAAAATGTAGTGAACTGTGCCCCATTTTATTGCTGAATAAAAGAAGAAAAAATTGCATGCAAAACAACAACCAGCAAGAAGTCATGGCCACCACAAAGAAGGCATGCAGGCCTATGGCAGAAGCACACTGGCTGCCTTCACAAAATGGCCGCCAGCCACATGGCCAGGCCACAACAACAAGCAATAAGAAGCCTACAAAAGGAAGACAATGCAGGCCTATGGCAAAAGCACACTGGCTGCCTTCACAAAATGGCCGCCAGCCACATGGCCAGGCTACCAGAACAAGAAGCAAAAACCCAAGAGGAATAAAGAAAAGACATGAAGGCCTATGGCAAAAACACACTAACTGCCTCCACAAAATGGCTGCTAGCCATATGGCCAGGCCACAACAACAAGCAATAAGCCTACAAAGGGAAGACAGACAATGCAGGCCTATGGCAAAAGCACACAGGCTGCATTCACAAAATGTCCACCAGCCATATGGCCAGGCCACAACAACAAGCAGTAATAAGCCTACAAAGGGAAGATAATGCAGGCCTATGGCAAAAGCACAATGGCTGCCTTCACAAAATGGCCGCCAGCCACATGGCCAGGCTACCACAACAAGAAGCAATAAGCCAAGAGGAATAAAGGAAAGACATGCAGGCCTATGGCAAAAGCACACTAACTGCCTTCACAAAATGGCCGCCAGCCACATGGCCGGGCCACAACAACAAGCAATAAGCCTACAAAGGGAAGACAGACAATGCAGGCCTATGGCAAAAGCACACTAGCTGCCTTCACAAAATGGCCACCAGCCACATGGCTAGGCTACTACAACAAGAAGCAATAAGCCAAGAGGAACAAAGGAAAGACATGCAGGCCTATGGCAAAAGCACACTAACTGCCACCCCAAAATGGCTGCCAGCTACATGGCCAGGCCACAACAACAAGCAATAAGCCTACAAAGGGAAGACAGACAATCCAGGCCTATGGCAAAAGCACACTGGCTGCCTTCACAAAATGGCTGCCAGCCACATGGCCAGGCTACCACAACAAGAAGCAATTAGCCAAGAGGAACAAAGCAAAGACATGCAGGCCTATGGCAAAAGCACACTAATTGCCTTCACAAAATGGCCGCCAGCCACATAGTCACAACACAACAACAACAAGCAGGAGGCCTGGAAAAGAATTAACTCAAGCAGGCCTATATGGTTGGACACAGACTTTACAAAATGGCCCCTGGCCACAAGTTTGAGGCTCAGCCAAGGCAAATGACGGCCCACTATTACAAACACACTCACACACTGGCCAGACAAAGGAGGCATGCTAAACAAACACATCTTTATGCAACAATGCCAAAAATGAAAATCCACAGGGCTAAAAAAATGTTTTCAAGTTACTACCACACACATCCAACAAAGGCTTTTGATTTAACACACAGAAAAAAATGTAAAAGTGAAACACTAAAAAAAAAACATTTTGTATTTCAATTCAATGCCATCCATGCCCTAAATGATGTTTAATTCAACAGACACCACAGAAATAGTTGTTTCATGCACCCATGAGTAGCTCTGCGCCTACTGGCTGAAAAGCCTATTGGCAAACTACTGGGCTACATAGTGAATTAAATAAATATTGCAAATTGATTTTCAAAAGTTGGAGAAAAGGTAGTGAACTGTGCAACATGTTTCCTTTATAAAAGAAGAAAAATTACTTACAAAGAAACAACTAGGCCCCTACTGAAACCACAGGCCACCCACCACAATAAATTTAAAAAAACGATGAAATGTACAACGAAATCTAGGTGCCTGGCCCCAATCAAACAAACACCAATTTTCCAACTTACTTGTGAAATCTCAAATTCAAAAGTCCTCAATCAAATCCAATGATATATGATGCAGCACACACAAAGAGTGACCCTTCCACCTTCAAATCCAAATGAAAAGTGACCAGGAGATGGACAAAGCACTGGGAGGAGCCTGCTGAACAGGAACAGGAAGTTGGAGACTTTGGGGCACTTCCTTCCTCTTAAAAAAAAAGTAAAAAAAGAAAAAGGACTCCTTGCACAAAAAATTACAGCCAACTGTCAATTTGAGGAGTTTTTTTATCTAAATCGTCATTTCGAAAAGGTATTGATGCTGCTCGGAAGAGAACCTTCTCCAGATTGCAGTCGTGGTAGATTCTGCGTGTGCGGGATCGCATTCTTCACAAAACTTCAGCCGGAAGTCCGATGGCGCCTTAGAATGACGTGTTCGCGATCACAAACTCTTGCGGGACCATGCGGCCACATAGCAAATCTCGTGGCGCTCGCGAACGGCTCGGGAAATCTCGTCAGCGATTGCAGGCACCCGGTAAGTTGCTCCCGCTCGCACAAAAACGCATTTCAGCACGTGAACAAAGAAAAAACTCTCCTCCGTTGCGGAGTGTGGAGTTTTTCGGCACCTCCGCGTTCTACGCAGAACACGGAGTTGCCAAAACTCCGTAAACTCCGTTAGTCATGCTGAAACGTTTCAATCAATGCTGTCATTGAGCTGAACTTAACATTTGACATGAGAGCATGGCAGCCGAGAAAAGAAGATTTGACTTGGACGGCCGAGCCCTTCTTTTGTGCCCACTCTCTATTCTCCAATGGGAGCGTAGTCGGATGCATTTTAACATAATTGTTGATGGGATGTATTTTATCACCGCAAGCATCGAGAAAGGCAGTTTTGCTGTAACACGCCTTCTTTCATGAATAAATTATTCTCTGTATTGACCATGTGGGTGCCCACCCTGCTTTTTGTAGGAGTTATTGGAGCACCCATCTTGGCAGTGTTCGGCAACTTTGGTTGAATCTTTAAAACTAATATATATATATTGGTGTGATCAAGGGCACTTGGTGCTTGAAACGCGTCACAGAGGAGTGAAAAAATAAAACAACTTGCCAAATTTATCCGGGTGTCCGTTTCTCTCAGTTCACCAAAGAGGCGGTTCCGAGAGTGTTGTGTTTTTGTGTATATATGTATATATATATATATATATATATATATATATATATATATATATATATATATATATAAACCAAAGGTTACAGGGACATTATAGTTAGGTTCACGTTTAACCCACACAAAACCATAGAAATTCAGGACCCGATTTGCAGAACTAACTTAAGACAAAATCCTAAACTTACTACCATTTTGGTATTCACAGAAGGCACTTACTGATTTTGGTATTCACAGAAGGCACTTACTTACTCATTTTGAGTAACTTACTCAGTTTGAGTAACTTGCTAATTTTGGTATTCACAGAAGGCACTTACTCATTGATGAGTAAGTGCCTTCTGTGAATACCAAAATGAGTAACTTACTCATTCTGAGTAACTTACTCGCTTTGAGTAACTTACTCATTTTGATATTCACAGAAGGCACTTACTCATCAATGAGTAAGTGCCTTCTGTGAATACCAAAATGAGTAAGTTACTCAAAATGAGTAAGTTACTCAAAATGAGTAAGTAAGTGCCTTCTGTGAATACCAAAATGAATAAGTGCCTTCTGTGAATACCAAAATGGTAGTAAGTTTAGGATTTTGTCTTAAGTTAGTTCTGTGAATCGGGCCCTCAGCAGTTATAGTTATACTTATACTTATGTTCAGAAACTAAAACTCGTGGCCTAAAGTTACTTAACCGCACAAGTTATATTTTCTTCATGCCCTAATGAAACTATATCTCGCACCCTCGCCATGCAGTGCTAATTACCCCATATATTACATCAGTCATGATGAGAAAACTGTCCGTGGCGAGGGCGCGGGTTATAGTTACCTTAGGGCACGAGTTATAGTTACTTGAGATAACTATAATTATAAATGCTTAATTTCTATGGTTTTGGGTGCGTAAAATCTGAACCTAACATCTCTGTAACCTTTGTTTTTTCCATTGAATATATACATACACAAAACTTCTCGCTTCCAAAAAAGCTGATTTATTGAAATTTGTGACACCAGCTCATGTATGAGCTGGTGTCACAGATTTGAATAAATCAACTTTTTCAACAGTACTGAGTGTGTGTGCTTTCGTTCTATTGAGAGCAAGAAGATTTTGTTTACTGAGCAGCCGGGTTATGCACATGGCATCACACATGACACCCCCGCAGGGCAGCGCAGTGTAAAGAGGATGTGAGGATACTTAATGTAGATAAATGAGAGAGATTTCATGCTTGAACAGGCTATCATGGTCAAGAGATTCAGAGAACGCGGATACCCTGAGTGGGTACTCAAAACAGCGAAACAGAGGGTCAAATTTAAATCCAGAAATAAAATGTTGGTTCAAATAAGATAGAAAATTCAGTCGATGATGAAGGACCTATTAGGTTGATCACCACATTTAACAGCAATTCAGATTCAGTGAGGAAAATCCTGATTAGAAATTGGGACCTATTCAAGTGTGATAACTGTATTGGTGAAGTAATACAATACATACTATACAATAGAATTTGTAAAGCGCGTGGCTGCTTCCAAAGAAGAGTCCCGGCACTAGCGGCATGGGTGCAAAATGAACAAGAACTAACAGAACCCCAATACAGAAAGCCTACGCATCAGAAAGAAAAGTCTTCAATAGTTTACGAAAAACTGGTTCAGAAGGAGCAAAACATAGGGCAGTCTGCAGGGATTCCAGAGTTTGGCAGTCAGAAATGAAAAGGAACGGCCACCTCTTTTTGCCTTGCGAATCCTGGGAATGGTCAGAAGCCTCAGAGTGTTGGATCACAGCGATCTGCCCTGATAGTAGGCTGACAATCTTTTTTTGTGTGAAATTTTATTGATCACTCTTCAACAAATACATACATGGAAGCCAGCTTACCAAATATATAGAAATAATCATCACACATGTGGTACAGTAGGTTACCCAGCCAAAGAAAAGACACATATGATATATAAGAGACATGTATAACAAAATTAAATTCTGTAAAAGACAAGACATGGCTCACTTACTGATCATAGGAAAATAAAAAGGGAAGTAGCGAATGTCACGGATAATATAAAGAAGTGACCAATAATATAAACAGCCCAAAAAGAAAAACACATAGTTAATCTGTTGCTTCATCATCCCTAGATTCCACTATCGATGTCAAATAATTTCGGTAACGTTTGGAGGGAAGCATACAATTCAGAATTAGTGTCACCGAAAGACAAGTCTTTCAACCAGGCTGCCACCGTGGGGTGGGAATGAGTGCCCCAATGCAGAGAGATTTGCCATTTGGCTAATAGAAGAGCAATGGCAGAAAACGGCTAAGTCCCAGTGGTAGTAGCTTATAATAACCCAATAAAGCCACCTGAGGGTCAGCAGAGAGTGGTCACTCGATCATAGAAGACAGAGTAAATAAAATAGCATTCTAAAAGGATGCTATCATCACACAAGTCCATGTCAAGTGGGAAAAGTATGCATGATCTGCCTGACATTTCGAGCACTTATGGGCTGTAGGGGGATCAAATTTCACCAGCTCCTCTGGGGTGGTGTAAACTCTGTGAAGGTACTTATAGTACAGAATCTTATGCCGGTGATTACCAGAAACAAGTTCGGTCTGCATGTATGAATAATACCAAATCTTATCCGAGATAGGAGCACCCAGATCACTTACCCTGGCCTTCTCTGCTCTAGCGGATTTTAACAGTAGGGAAGTATGATATAGTTTGGGTTCTAAGTGACTACTATCTGGGGACGCAATCAGTAATGTGAGAGTTCAGAAATCTGTAGGTTCGGTCGGATAAGTGGGTAGCGCAGCTCGTAGTGTGCTATGCAATCGATGAAACGTGAATCTGTCCATAGTTGACAATAGCCCTTCCTTGGCCAGGGTAGAACTGAGCTTATGCGTGCCCTCCGTAAACAGGTAGCTCACGACCAGCAATCCGTGGGTTCCGAGAGCACGCTGAACAATTTGCTCATGAGTAAGTGGAAGCCAGGGGTTGTTCATAAGTGGCATTTGTGGGAAATAGAGAACATCTCTACCGAGGTAACGTAATAGTTTGAACCATGCCCAACGAGTAGTAGCAAGAGTCTGTACTGAGTTTGGTTCGCAGGGAAGCCCCTGGGGCAATATGGAAGCAAGTGGAAGATGCAGTAGTTGTGCTCTATCAGGCTTGAGGAATGGTAACCTGGCATCCTGATGATACCAATAGTAGGCGTAATGCGCTTGGGCTACATAGAAATACAGTTGGAAATCGGGGACTCCAAACCCACCACGATCATAGGGGAGTGTGAGGACTTCCCAGCAAACACAAGGTCGGGAACCAGCCCATACAAACCAAATAAGCAACCCTTGCATGGAGGTGAACAAATCGCTAGTAAGGGCAATTTGAATATTTAAAAAATGATAAAGAAAACAGGGCAGCACAACCATTTTAATACTTGCCATTCGCCCAGCCATTCCCAGCAGAGTTTAATCCACTTTTCCACCTGTGCAATATAATATTGTCAGCAAAAAGGGAAGCTAATAACGTTCCATGTAGAAAATCTAATGCCCCTATGGAGATGTTTTTCCTGTAGGTGGCGAACGAAAGGGTCCATGGCAATTATAAACAAAAGGGGAGAAAGTGGGCATCCCTGTCAGGTACCACGAGTTAAAGTGAAGGGTTCTGTGAGTATACCATAAAGGCGCAATCGGGCCAATGGAGCTTGATAAAGAAGGCAATTTAACTGATGAAATCCGTTGGGCATGCCCCCTTTCTCCAGTGTTGCATTGAGGAAGGAACATTCAATTGAATCAAATGCCTTTTCGGCATCAATTAGCGCAACTACAGAGGGTACAGTGGGAGGAATATGTCTCTTTACTACGAATGTGCTTTTCACGCATTCCATTACAACGCGGTCGTTACAACGACGGCATTGTTTCAATGCAAACCATTACATCGCAAGTCATTACAACGACTTGCTGTAGGGGGCGCCCTGGACTTAGGAATAGTATTATTCACTATTCCTACTCCAGTTTGTGCAACAGTAGGGAAGGTGTTGGATTGTAAATCCAACACTAGCGCGCCCCCTACAGCAAGTCGTTGAAACGACTTGCGATGTAATGGTTCGCGTTGAAACAACGCAGTCGTTGTAAAGACCGCGTTGTAATGGAATGCGTTGTAGCACATTCGTAGTAAACAATGTCTCCCCAGTGGGAGAGACCTGGTTAATCACTGCGAATAAAGTGCCAAGATTGATTGAAGTAGAACAGTGAGGTATGAAGCCAGATTGCATGGGGGAAATTATACCGTCCATTAACAGAGAAAGGCGGGCAACTAAAACCTTGGCTAACATTTTAGTGTCAAAATTTATAAGGTATACGGGACAGTATGAGGAGCAGTAGAAAGTAGGGCTGTAAGGCTTAAATAAGACCATAATAACAGCTTTCCGTAGCGTAGGGGGAAGAGAACCACAGGCAAAAGACTCAGCATACATGTCTAATGCGGGACCAGAATTGGTTCATAAGCTTTATAAAAGTCTCCAGTAAACCCATCAGATCCAGGGACTGCTCAGGTCCTCTATGGCCTGTGAGATTTCCTCACATGTAATGGAAGAGGCAAGGAAGTGCTGTTGGCCGGCCTCAAGCCACACCATGGCAATTTCAGATGGATAGTTAGATAACGCCTCTTTGTCGGCGCCCGGGCTAGACGTGTAGAGTGTCTTATAATAATTGGTAAAGTCTGCTAGAATAGCAGTATCATCGGTTACGCCAGTGCCATCTGGCTGCCACAAACAAGTGACATATGTGTCCTGATATGGCGGCCAAAGCAAACGAGCCAGCGTTTGGCCGGGACGCTCACCCTCTCCATACCGGCACTTTCCCAAGAATGCGGCTTCACATTGGGCAAAGTCGTGGAACTCGTGCATTAATTTGGATCTATCGTGGACCTATGGGCTTGTGAAATTCCCTTGTCAGTAGAGTCTTGTGCCCGGAGCTTGCCTTCTAGCTTAGTTAGGTCAGCCCGGATAGCATGAAGCACCCCGCATGTTTCGAGATGCACACGTCCCTTGTAAATGCCTTAAAGGCTTCCCATAGAGTAGAGGGGCTCTCAACAGAGCCCACTTTAGTGGAAAAAAATTCAATAATGGCCCCTCCCACTTCAGAGCGAAAGACCATATCAAATAGTGCGGTAGAAGAAAATTGCCACTGTTGGATCACGTGAACCTGTACGGGTATGTGCAACGTAAGTAACACAGGAGCATGATCCGGCAATGTGCGGGGGTAGTGTGCAATAGTGTGTAACCACAGGAGTGCGCCTGGCATCATGTGCCAATGATCAATGCGAGTCCACACTAATCGGCCAATTCCGATCTCGGCCGGTAGGGCTCCGAATCGGAGTCGGCATTACCGGATCCGATTCGGAGCCCTGTTTCCCGACCGAGTCGGACGAGCGTCTGGGCGAGCGAGTACGATGCGAGCGTACGCGAAATCGCCGACCGACTCGTTCACGGGACCCAACCGATCCGACCGACTCGCACGGACACGACTCACACCGCGCAATGGAGACGTTCCCCGGCCGGGTAAGTACGATGCACGCCTCGAGCAGTCCGACCGACTCGCGCCGTCCGGCTCGAAAGAGCAGTCGGAGCTGCACTTTGGGGGTCCGTGTCGGACCCCCCTGTACGCGTAGCCGCGCGAGTCGCACACAGGGGGGACCCATGGGTCCCCCCTACCTGTGCATGTACGGCGCGACCCACTTCGACGCATACCCGCTGTAGGGGGCACCCTTGTTCGCCTCGCACCCATTGAGTCAATGGGAGCCCGCGTACGCGTTGTACGACCGGCTCCCATTGACTTCAATGGGAGTCCGACCGAATCGAGTCCGATAGCATGCGAACGCATCGTACTCGTTCGGTCGGACTGCTAGGGTCCGATTCGGTCAGAAATCTCTCCGGGTCCGGCTCGGTCGGAGAGATTTCCGGCCTGAATCGGAATCGGCCCCATAATGTGGGGCAGAATAAAAAGTATACTCTCGTCGTGTCAGGAATTTATGGCGCCATGTATCCATCAACTGAAGTTTGTCAAAAAGGACAGTGAAAGCCTGTAAGGAGTGGGATTTAAAGATAGATGTAGAGCTTGTTGAGTTCAGTTATGGTTGCAGAGTGAGGTTCAAATCGACACCCAATATCACATGGTCCATCTCGTATTAGCCGATTTGGGAAGCTAAGTCAGCAAAGAAGTCTGGGGAGTTGGTGTTTGGTGCATACACATTAACAAATAAACACAATCGTCCCGCCACCCGCCCCATCACAAATAAGTATCAGCCAGCCGGGTCTGAGGCAGTACATATCGGTTGAAAGAGAACCCCACTATGCATCGACATTCACACCCCAAGTGAATAGGAACTGTAATGCGAAAAATAACGATGTGTATCCTACGAGGATTCAAACCTACAGTACATTTCAGGAGCCAAATGTGTCTCTTGGAGAAAGGCCACCTTAACCCCATGGCGGTGTAAATAAGCAAGGACCTGTTTCCCTTTTCGGGGATTGTTTGAATCTCCTATATTCCATGTCATGCAGGATAATGATAACACCTTATCTTTACCAGTGACTGAGGACATAATGTTGGAGAACAGAATACCACATCAATAAGACTGGTAAGGGTAATTTCAAATAGTAAGGCTTCATAACAAGAAAATTCAAACAAACAAACAATAAGCACCCCCCACTCCAACCAAAAAGAAGGCAGGAGAGCCCAAACATTCCAAAAACAGCAAAATTATAAACATAATGGAGTACACCATAGGGGGTGACAACGCCCAGGTGAACAAGTCCAGGAGGGACAATAATTTTCAAATTAGTAAAAAGTAATTGAGCACTTGAACAATAGAAGAAACAGTAACAGGACACAATACAATTTACTGTACGAGCCACTGGCACAAGCCCTCAGATACACCGCAGGGGTGTTGAAAATCCGATTCCAGCCATCAAATTCAACCTGGAGGCGTGCAAGATAGAGCATCCCATATTTGAGTTCTAACTTTTGGAGGGTACGTTTAACATCCGTAAACATGCGACATGCCTCTTGGACCAGTGGGGTGTAGTTGGGATATAACAAAATTTGAGATCCCTGATATTGTAGCAAACCCTTATCCTGGGCCATACGTAGTGCGGTGTCGCGATCTCTAAAATTGAGGAGTCTGGCAATAATTTATCTTGCTAGCACTCCCGGAACTGGTCGGGGACTTAGTGTGTGATGTGCTCTTTCCACTGCGAAAGTATCAGTGAAGGGCTTCCTGTCAAAAAGCTACACTAAGCGGTGTTCCACAAATATATCTAAGCACCCCGTGTTAGTGGATTCTGGTATGCCAGTCATGCGAATATTATTATGACGAGATCTTGCCTCCAAGTCTTTATTCTTAGCTGCAGTAGTCTTGAGGGCACGCTGTACTCGCTCAAGGTGCTTTAGTGTATCAGCACTGCAGTCCTCAAGCTCCGAAATTCAATGCTCTGCACTATCAAGCCTCACATTTTGATGGTCAAGTCGTTCAGACATGGCATCAAAATGTTGTGTTAGGGTGTCAAATCTGGAGTCTATAGATTTAAAGCCAGCTCGAAGATCCACCATAATTGCTGCCATGCCATCAGAAGGAGGGTCCGCCATTGTCAACTCTGGGGCACTAGTGGATTTGGTAGGTGAACGTTGGCGGCGCGGGGTCCTTGCAGGCTCAAAGGTAAGTAGTTTCTGCTTGGGGTCACCATGTCCCATTGTAGGGTAAACGCTGAGACTTCCAAGGGAAGAGGGCTAGAGCCAGACGTAATTTTAGGAAACATGTAGCAGAGCCGTCAAGTGTAAGCAGACAAAGTAAAAACCAGCAAGACAGTGAGCACAGCGGTGGCAGGTGAAGGAGCGCCAGACAATGGGCTTAAATATTGCTTGGATCTGCAGAGAAGAAAAAAAAGGGGGGATTATCCAAAGTCAATACGGACCCTGACACAGTCAATGCAGCCTGGAGCATTCCATAAGGGGAGAACCACAATCTAAAGAGGCCCCAGAAACAGCTCATATCTTCCAAAGTGATAAAACAAGGTCAGACGAGGAATCTCAGCTCTAGTGGTACACAGCTAGGGCCTCCAATCTGTTGCCTCAATACAGTTTGGTAGCTTTTTGCCATCTGACCAGCCAGAAAGCAATAAAAAGGGAGGGCCGCCCTCAGATTCCAGCAACAGCGCCCGAGCAGACTCCCAAGGATTGCCCGATTAAACAAATGGCGGCTGCGGGAGGGGGCCGGAGATCCCAGCACAGCCAGTAAGCCTGTTAAATGTTGGACTATTCCTCAGCTACCACGCCCACTGATCTGATCACCCCCGGCCCGAGGGACGCCCTCGCCCGATGACTGTCTGATGTATATTTTACCCCAAGGGTCCAGTGTGACCTTGATCAGCTGCCTCTCTCACTGCGCCCAGCAGGCGCCCCGCTGCACAGCACACCCAAAGAAGTCCAGGCAGCAGTCGCGGCCCGGGTTATCCGCAACACAATTCGGGCACCCGTCCTCAATGCCTCAGCCCGCCGCACCACGGCCAGGCCCCAACCCTGGCCACCGCAGCAGAGGAGATTTCATCCAGCACCTCCCGGACAGAGCTCCCAGCCGCAGGACACCACATACGCCACGGCTCTGCCCTCAGACTCGCCAGCGGGCCCTGTCCCCGCGGGGCCTTCGAGGGATGCGTCAGGCTGCGTCAGGCTGCGGCGCTAGGCCTGCCGAGAAGCAAGCCGGACGGGCGCCACAGACAGTCGTAACTCCACAATTGCCATCCTCAGCAGGGGCCAGCCAACAGGATCTATCAGGCTTAACGTGTCGATAGGGCTAAATATGTTGCTCAATGAGTGATCGTTTGGGCTACACTCAGCGGAGCTTCAATGCCGTGCGGCCATCTTGGGCGCTGGCTTGGCCAAGTCACCCAGCTGACTATCTTTTTCTTAAATATAAAGGGCCTTTTTGCTCAAAGGCTCTATAGGCAAGGATTAATGCCTTAAATGTATTGCAACTCACAATAGGCAGCCAATGTAGACTGCGTAAGGAAGCTGAATCAGATGACATAGCCAGGATCTTCAAAATTAGACATGCTGCTGCATTTTGAATGATCTGCAGGCGGTGCAGCAAGTAGGACGGTAAACTCAGGTACAAGCTATTTGCGTAGTCTATCTTGGAAACACCCAAAGCATGAATGATGGTCTTACGGTTATCCTCACTAACTAGGTGGAGCATCTTCCTGAGAGATTCAATAATCAGTGACAAACCAGCAATAACATACCGAAGGGGCAGGTCACTCAGAGATGCTTTAGTACAGAGCAATGTGAAAACTAGGAACACATTTGACCTTTGATCTTAGAGAATTTTACATACATGGCAAATGCAAAGCTTGCATACATTCTAAAAACATGAAATCCTTTGAAGTCCCCTGTTCCAACAAATCCAGGGAAGTATCCGAATTCATTACGTGCAGTACTAATTTTGTCATTTATTTGTTTTACTGTCCAAGTGGCCTGAGGTACGGAGGGATTACTATTCTTCCTCTAGGGAAGAGAGTGTTGGAACATATGAGGGCAATTGAGAACCATGACTATAACTACCCTGTGGCCAGACATTTTGAACAATTTCATTTTAGTGACCAAAAGCTCCTAAAGTTTTATGATACTGATCACATAAACAGAGAAGGAGAGAATCTTGTATGATTATTGATCTAAATACTGAATCTCCTTTTGTTTTGAACTCTGACAAAGAATTGTCAGACCCTCTGGGTTGACTCATGTAGGGTTTGCTGCTGTACATACAACAATGTTGAAATTAGGTATTTTCTTTGAATGTGTACCATGTATTTTGTACAGTGTAGTGATTCGAATGAACATCCTCTCAGGCAATGAGTGTAGAACGTTTCAATAAGCTATTTTCTTTCTTTTATAATAGGACATTGTTTTCACTGGGAGATTTTAATGTATTTTATTTGTGTTTCTTTCTTATACGAAGGAGAGGAAGGGACCCTTTAAGCTCTGCGTGGGTTGAGAGATGATCCACAACTGGGTTCCCTACCCTCCTCTTCCAGTATTTTGAAACTTTAAAATTGCTTTTGGTTCTTAATGCAATATTTTATGTTATCGTGACAATGTATCCCAGCTATTCCCACTTGGGCTTAATATTATATCTCTTGACCAGATAACCTCTGCATGCACTGAGTGTTCACTTTGTTTTTGAATAAGGAATATATGAGACTTTTGGTATAGGTCATAAAGGGAGTGTATTGATATCTGCACTTTGTTGAGTTGCATATAGAAGTTGGCGTACATTGTATTGCTATACTAGTCTCAGGAGCATACTATTCACTTGATCTTGTCCATATGGTGGCATGCAGTGTGACTTAATGTTAAGATATGCCATGAGATAAAATGTTATTACTATGCGATTAAGTGTGTTTAGCGTATCAGCTTTTGTATAACAATTAACCTTGTTGGTCCAAATCAAATAGAGTGTGTGTACTTTGTAACCAGTTCAACATGTGTTTAGTTTCAACTCAAGTCATGTTTTGATTTTGTTCAAATGATAACATGCACATTTAAAGGGTGTTTTGCACTATGGCCAGTAAGCGTGATCAAGGCTGTGAGGCCGAAATGCGTCGCTGTGCTGGGAGAATTTTGTGAATAAGATTAAATTCAACACGACACCCCCGCTGTGGAGGAGAGCTGAAGTGGACTGGCAAGCATGCATATATATATATATGTAACAGGATTCGCCTCAAGCGGCTCCTCAGCTACTTCATTCCATGCAGAAAAGACGAAGAGCGGACCCAAAGTTCTTGGTGCAATTTCAGATAGTGCTTTATTAAGTGCCCAGCATGTCCGCCATTACGCGTTTCGACCCCAACTCGGGCCTTGATCACATGAGAGCTGAAGTGAACTGGCAAGCATGCATATATATATATATATATATACCTAAAGCTTCAATAAATCGTGCTCTCAGGTTCCGTGGAAAGGAAAGATTTATTGCTCAAGGTAACGCGTTTCGAAAGAAAACCTTCTTGATCACACAATGAGCTCCATGAAAACAGTGCTATACATAGCATGGTACTGGGGACATTGTCATGAAAAACGGACTGAAATGTCAATACATGGTTCTATGCACAGTGAATATGGCGGCCATCTTATAATAGCATTCAATACAGAAAACCAAGGTATATACATGCGTAATCTGTAACGAAATATGTTGCAAACATTGTTAAATCACAATATATCAACATGCAGTTAAACAATATACAGAGAGCAAAATGCTGGAGAAAAAGTTGGTAAAAATATGAAAGGTTCCAAAGGGTACATGATCTCCACCATGTTGGAGTATGTAAACAAAGCCTGCTTTACCAGTTCCAAGTTCAAGAAACGGTCACTGGGGAGAAATGTGTAAGGACTATACCTCGTGTCAAACAAAGATTAGAGGAAATCCTCTCATGAACCCTTACATAGTAGCAGTCAATAGTACTTGCACCGAGTGCAAATGCACCGTGCAAACCGTAAGGTCCAAACTCATAACACTTGTACTAAAAAGTACTAGCAAACAAGTGGTGCGAAGCAGGCACAACGCTGTATACAAAAGTGGTAGCCAGCGTGGCACATGGTAAGGCAGTCAAGTCCATGTGAGATCAAATGGAACACGAATCCAACTCGATAGATATACACATGGCACAAAAAACTGACTGTGCGCATGGAATCAATACTAGCGCCAAGTGGCGAAAAAGTCCATACTACTGGTCCAAGTAGCCATGTCAAACAACAAAGATCTAAACAATGAAAATTAAGTGAAAAAAGTAATGAGAAAACTTCCGTAGGTAGTGCACTCCCAATCGATGGGGAAGGAAAGGGTAGGCGGTCCATGAAATGCCCATAGTGAATCGGTGGGCCCCTTCCTTTCCTCCTGTGAAAAAAGAAAAGAAAAGAGCAAATTAGAATAAAAGTTACAATGGAAGTAACAAGTGTATATTACAATGTGCACTTTAAAACATTACAGTTTACAATCAACATGGAGGAAATGATATAGGAGGAAAATTATGGCATGAGATAACATTGGCACAAGAGAACAGAGGAAAGCAGAGAAAACGAAGTAAAGCAACATAACGCTATTCTTCAATTAAATGTATTGCCAATTCCTCATCAACATTATGTCCCTTGGGGTATCGGGTCTCAAGGTCGAGGATCCATTTCGATTCCTTTTTCCTTAGTCTAAGTTCTCTGTTCCCTCCTCTAGGACCCACCAGTATCTGTTCAATAGCATAGTAGCGCAGAAGTGAACTATTCGACAGATGGTAATCAGCAAAGTGTCTCGCAACTGGGTAGTGGGGGTCTTTATTAGTGATTGCTCTCAGATGTTCCATAACCCTCTTCCTAGCCATAAGTGTTGTACTTCCTACGTATCTTTTGTTGCAAGGGCTTTCTAGGATGTAAATGACATGTGTTGTGCTGCAAGTGAGAAACTGTGTTATGATCTTTTTTTCTTGGAATTCGGTGTATTAAACTCCTTCACCATGTTACTCGTGCAGCATGCCCTGCAATGGCCACAGGGGTAGAAACCCTTGAGATTAAATGTGCCGCTATACTGATGTTCAGTAATGTCACCATGCATAAGTATGTCCCTAAGACTGCGGCCCTTTCGATATGTGATTTTCGATCTCTCACTGATAGTAGGTCCCACTATATTGTCACTCTTCAAGATATTCCAGTTTTCTGTGAGAATTTTCTGCACTTTGTGTGAGTCTTTATTGAATGTAAGAATCACCCTGGTTTCTGGGGATTCATTACTTTCTTTTCCTTTGACTTGTAAGGTACTCTGTCTGTCAATGTTTCTTACTTTGGACACCGCCCTATCGAGTACCCAATCTGGATACCCTTGTGTCTTGAAACGTGATATCATGATATTCTCTTCCCTGAGATAGTTTTCATCGGTGCTGCAATTTCTTCTTGCTCTCAGCAGCTCACCGTAAGGAATACTCCATTTCAGAGTGTCCGGATGGCTGCTGAGCGCTTGGAGAAGACTGTTCCCGGCCGTCTCTTTACGGAACAGACTGATTTCTAGTGTGTTACGTGCAGCTCTGACTTTCACGTCTAAGAATTCAATTTCTTCTCTGTTCAAGGTGTATGTGAGTATAATGTTGTAGGTATTGTGATTAAGTCTGGAAACGAATTCTTTAGGATCTTGTTCGCTCCCTTTCCATATAAGGAAAAGGTCGTCAATGTAACGTAACCAAACTATAGCCTTCTCAAAATCAGGTGCATATTGTGTGTCTTTTTGTATCTCCTCCTCCCACAAGCCTAGGAACAGGTTAGCAAAGCTAGGGGCAAAGCATGTGCCCATCGCTGGCCCTACTACTTGTCTGTAAAGATCACCATTGAACATAAAAATGTTATTTTGGAGACACAGGTACATCATGTCAAGAAGCATGTTAGTATCTTCGAGATACATTATGTTTCTTTCTTTCATAAAATGAGTACATGCACGAATGCCTTGATCATGGTCAATAATCGTATAAAGAGAGGAAACATCCATGGTATTGAACATGTAGTCTTCTTCCCATTGGATGCCTTCAATTTTACACAAAATGTCCTTAGTGTCTTTGTCATAAGAGGGAAGTGTTGCCACATAGTTCAAAATACTTTGAAATGTTCTCAAAAACACTACCAATGGATGATACAATCGGTCTCCCAGGAGGGGCCACAGGGTTCTTGTGTATCTTGGGTAAAAAGTATATAATAGGAAGTTGTGGATAATCCTTTTTCAAAAATAGGTATTCTTCCCATGTAATGATACCCGCTTGTTGCCATTCTGAGAGTTTTCCCCAAATGGTCAGGATACTGTCATTGTATGTTTTGGTGTTACATCTACAGTAGAATTCACTGTTTTCCAGTTGTTTGTGTGCTTCATCAATATACATATCTTTGGTAAGGAGCACAATATTACCCCCTTTATCTGCTGGGCAGCTCACAATTTCCTTGTCATTAGCTAGTGTCTTAATGATATCTTTTTGTTTAATAGTGAGGTTGACGGTCCTAGCACCCCTATAGTTCTTTTGATGTTTGCATTCAAGTAAAGCTTTAGTTACCACATCATGAAAAGTATCTATATTGTCATGTGGTAAATTGGGGTAAAAAATGGATTGAGGTTTGAAAGGGGTAGAGGCAGCTTTGTCGGTGGGTATGTTCAGGGTCTCATTACTGCTGCCTGAGTTCCCACTGAACGTGGCCCCCTCGGTGAGTTCTAATTCTTGCATTGTTCTAAGTATATTGGCATCACCAACAGTGAGATTTGTGGGTATAGTGGTGATTTCATTCGTAACAATGTCCACCGCTCTATTGCCTTTGAGGCTGTGCCATTTAGTAAGTTTCAATTTCCTTATGAATTTGAATATGTCTATACGTGTGTTGGAATAATTGAAAATCTCAGTAGGGCAGAATGTCAAGCCCAGACATAGAGTTTTCTTTTCAAGGAAAGATAGCGAGCGATTGGAAAGATTGATAACTGTCTTATTTACCATATTGCTGTCCATCATTGTTGCTTCTTTGTCGAGCCCCTATATCTGGTTCCCACAGGCTTTGATTCGTTTCCTTTTCTGGATCCTTTGCTTGCATCTACTTCTTCTTTGTTTGCTCCTCCCCTGCCTCTTCCTCTTCCTCGTCCCCGTTGTCCTCTTCCTCGCGGTGTCGGTGGGGGGGTAGATCTTGCCGCTTGCCGCCCCCTCCTCAGCATGCGGTATTCGTCTAAAAAAGTGGCCGGTCTCGTAATAACCTCCACTTCTGAAGACGTACTTGCAGTGTTAATGGAGACATCTGTGTCTGTGTCGCTATTTCCCACTGTAGTCGCAGTTGTATTTTCTCCATTTTGTTTAGTATTCACACTGGATGGTTGAAAGTTGTAGAGATGATCATATTTCCTACTACAGGTAAGGATGCGTCCACTCTCGTAGTCCGCACAGTCGCGATTAAGTTTTCGTTGTTTCCTTAGCTTGATATCCTCTTCATGTTGGAGTAATCTGTTTTTAAGGTCATCCTTAAACTTCTTTATGGTAGTTTGATCGCTGTTCACCTTAAATTCTTCCTCGAGTTCTGCGATTTCTTTCATGATCGTTTCTCTGTCTTGCCATGCATATTTAACTAATATGCACAGCATCTTCTTTCAACTCGCGGCACAGTTCTCTGCCCATTCTTCCAAAATCTGTGGATTTGGCGATTCATATGAGGGCGTAGTATAGATGCAAAGCCCCCGTGGCACCATATTTTTATCAACATAGTCTTCGATGTCTCTGATTTTTTAAGTTTTTCATACCTTTTGAGTTTGGTGCTCAGTGTAGTATCCTTGCTTTGGGTCGCTGTCTCTTTTTGCAATTTGCTAATGACAAGGAAATTGTGATCCGCCCAGCAGATAAAGGGGTAATATTGTGCTCCTTACCAAAGATATGTATATTGATGGAGCACACAAACAACTGGAAAACAGTAAATTCTACTGTAGATGTAACACCAAAACATACAATGACAGTATCCTGACCATTTGGGGCAAACTCTCAGAATGGCAACAAGAGGGTATCATTACATGGGAAGAATACCTATTTTTGAAAAAGGATTATCCACAACTTCCTATTATATACTTTTTACCCAAGATACACAAGAACCCTGTGGCCCCTCCTGGGAGACCGATTGTATCATCCATTGGTAGTGTTTTTGAGAACATTTCAAAGTATGTTGACCACTTCCTGCAGAACTATGTGGCAACACTTCCCTCTTATGTCAAAGACACTAAGGACTTTTTGTGTAAAATTGAAGGCATCCAATGGGAAGAAGACTACATGTTCAACACCATGGATGTTTCCTCTCTTTATACGATTATTGACCATGATCAAGGCATTCGTGCATGTACTCATTTTTTGAAAGAAAGAAACATAATGTATCTCGAAGATACTAACATGCTTATTGACATGATGTACCCGTGTCTCCAAAATAACATTTTTATGTTCAATGGTGATCTTTACAGACAAGTACTAGGGACAGCGATGGGCACATGCTTTGCCCCTAGGTTTGCTAACGTGTTCCTAGGCTTGTGGGAGGAGGAGATACAAAAAGACACACAATACGCACCTGATTTTGAGAAGGCCATAGTTTGGTTACGTTACATTGACGACCTTTTCCTTATATGGAAAGGGAGCAAACAAGATGCTAAAGAATTCGTTTCCAGACTTAATCACAATACCTACAACATTATACTCACATACACCTTGAACAGAGCAGAAATTGAATTCTTAGACGTGAAATTCAGAGCTGCACGTAACACACTAGAAACCAGTCTGTTCCGTAAAGAGACGGCCGGGAACAGTCTTCTCCATGCTCTCAGCAGCCATCTGGACACTCTGAAATGGAGTATTCCTTACGGTGAGCTGCTGAGAGCAAGAAGAAATTACAGCACCGATGAAAACTATCTCAAGGAAGAGAATATCATGATATCACGTTTCAAGACACGAGGGTATCCAGATTGGGTACTCGATAGGGTGGTGTCCAAAGTAAGAAACAATGACAGACAGAGTACCTTACAAGTCAAAGGAAAAGAAAGTAATGAATCCCCAGAAACCAGGGTGATTCTTACATTCAATAAAGACTCACACAAAGTGCAGAAAATTCTCACTGAAAACTGGAATATCTTGAACAGTGACAATATAGTGGGACCTACTATCAGTGAGAGACCGAAAATCACATATCGAAAGGGCCGCAGTCTTAGGGACATACTTATTCATGGTGACATTACTGAACATCAGAATAGTGGCACATTTAATCTCAAGGGTTTCTACCCCTGTGGCCATTGCAGGGCATGCTGCACGAGTAACATGGTGAAGGAGTTTAATACACCGTATTCCAAGAAAAAAAGATCATAACACAGTTTCTCACTTGCAGCACAACACATATCATTTACATCCTAGAATGCCCTTGCAACAAAAGATACGTAGGAAGTACAACACTTATGGCTAGGAAGAGGGTTATGGAACATCTGAGAGCAATCACTAATAAAGACCCCCACTACCCGGTAGCGAGACACTTTGCTGATTACCATCTGTCGAATAGTACACTTCTGCGCTACTATGCTATTGAACAGATACTGGTGGGTCCTAGAGGAGGGAACAGAGAACTTAGACTAAGGAAAAAGGATTCGAAATGGATCCTCGACCTTGAGACCCGATACCCCAAGGGACATAATGTTGATGAGGAATTGGCAATACATTTAATTGAAGAATAGCGTTATGTTGCTTTACTTCGTTTTCTCTGCTTTCCTCTGTTCTCTTGTGCCAATGTTATCTCATGCCATAATTTTCCTCCTATATCATTTCCTCCATGTTGATTGTAAACTGTAATGTTTTAAAGTGCACATTGTAATATACACTTGTTACTTCCATTGTAACTTTTATTCTAATTTGCTCTTTTCTTTTCTTTTTTCACAGGAGGAAAGGAAGGGGCCCACCGATTCACTACAGGCACTTCAAGGGCCGTCTATCCTTTTCTTCCCCATCGATTGGGAGTGCACTACCTACTGATAGATAAGGAAGTTTTCTTATTACTTTTTTCACTTAATTTTCATTGTTTAGATCTTTGTTGTTTGACATGGCTACTTGGACCAGTAGTATGGACTTTTTCGCCACTTGGCGCTAGTATTGATTCCATGCGCACAGTCAGTTTTTTGTGCCATGTGTATATCTATCGAGTTGGATTGGTGTTCCATTTGATCTCACATGGACTTGACTGCTTTACCATATGCCACGCTGGCTACCACTTTTGTATACAGCGTTGTGCCTGCTTCGCACCACTTGTTTGCTAGTACTTTTTAGTACAAGTGTTATGAGTTTGGACCTTACGGTTTGCACGGTGCATTTGCACTGGGTGCAAGTACTATTGACTGCTACTATGTAAGGGTTCATGAGAGGATTTCCTCTAATCTTTGTTTGACACGAGGTATAGGCCTTACACGTTTCTCCCCAGTGACCGTTTCTTAAACTTGGAACTGGTAAAGCAGGCTTTGTTTACATATTCCAACACGGTGGAGATCATGTACCCTTTGGAACCTTTCATATTTTTCCAACTTTTTCTCCAGCATTTTGCTCTCTGTATATTGTTTAACTGCATGTTGATATATTGTGATTTAACAATGTTTGCAACATATTTCGTTACAGATTATGCATGTATATACCTTGGTTTTCTGTATTGAATGCTATTATAAGATGGCCGCCATATTCACTGTGCATAGAACCATGTATTGACATTTCAGTCCGTTTTTCATGTCATGTTTTTCGTGACATCACGGCAAAGTTCCTGAACGACGCTCAGCCTCTCCTTCTTTTTGTGGTGATGGTGCAGCCTGAGAGTTAATGTAGCCAGCGTGGCATTTGAGGGCCCACTGGAGGGCATAAAATTGCTTTTAATGGAGATCACACGGAACCTACTAAAGGATGACAATGAACTCTCCAAGGGGGACTACGTGTCCCAACATGCATTGTACTAGACTTAAACACTGCGTGACCCACTGGGGGTCGTGTGCATGTTTTATAAAGAACCGATTGGAGGCATCTGTGTGTACTCAAACTGTCCTGAAGAAAAGGCTGTTGCCTTGAAACGCGTCGACACAGAATACTTACCCCAAATGAAGACGCTGGCTCTCTGTGTTAATAAAGTTTCGGCTTTGCAGCTGCTGTCGAGTGCGCCTTCGTGCTTTCGGGCCATTGTTGTACTATTATTCACACGGCAGCCCTGCCGTGGAAGGCTGCACCATCACCACAAAAAGAAGGTGAGGCTGCGCGGCGTTCAGGAACTTTGCCGTGGCCGCAAGCAGCACAGCAACTGAGAGTTAATGTAGCCAGCGTGGCATTTGAGGGCCCACTGGAGGGCATAAAATTGCTTTTAATGGAGATCACACGGAACCTACTAAAGGATGACAATGAACTCTCCAAGGGGGACTACGTGTCCCAACATGCATTGTACTAGACTTAAACACTGCGTGACCCACTGGGGGTCGTGTGCATGTTTTATAAAGAACCGATTGGAGGCATCTGTGTGTACTCAAACTGTCCTGAAGAAAAGGCTGTTGCCTTGAAACGCGTCGACACAGAATACTTACCCCAAATGAAGACGCTGGCTCTCTGTGTTAATAAAGTTTCGGCTTTGCAGCTGCTGTCGAGTGCGCCTTCGTGCTTTCGGGCCATTGTTGTACTATTATTCACACGGCAGCCCTGCCGTGGAAGGCTGCACCATCACCACAAAAGAAGGTGAGGCTGCGCGGCGTTCAGGAACTTTGCCGTGGCCGCAAGCAGCACAGCAACTGAGAGTTAATGTAGCCAGCGTGGCATTTGAGGGCCCACTAGAGGGCATAAAATTGCTTTTAATGGAGATCACACGGAACCTACTAAAGGATGACAATGAACTCTCCAAGGGGGACTACGTGTCCCAACATGCATTGTACTAGACTTAAACACTGCGTGACCCACTGGGGGTCGTGTGCATGTTTTATAAAGAACCGATTGGAGGCATCTGTGTGTACTCAAACTGTCCTGAAGAAAAGGCTGTTGCCTTGAAACGCGTCGACACAGAATACTTACCCCAAATGAAGATGCTGGCTCTCTGTGTTAATAAAGTTTCGGCTTTGCAGCTGCTGTCGAGTGCGCCTTCGTGCTTTCGGGCCATTGTTGTACTATTATTCACACGGCTGCCCTGCCGTGGAAGGCTGCACCATCACCACAAAAAGAAGGTGAGGATGCGCGGCGTTCAGGAACTTTGCTGTGGCCGCAAGCAGCACAGCAACTGAGAGTTAATGTAGCCAGCGTGGCATTTGAGGGCCCACTGGAGGGCATAAAATTGCTTTTAATGGAGATCACACGGAACCTACTAAAGGATGACAATGAACTCTCCAAGGGGGACTACGTGTCCCAACATGCATTGTACTAGACTTAAACACTGCGTGACCCACTGGGGGTCGTGTGCATGTTTTATAAAGAACCGATTGGAGGCATCTGTGTGTACTCAAACTATCCTGAAGAAAAGGCTGTTGCCTTGAAACGCGTCGACACAGAATACTTACCCCAAATGAAGACGCTGGCTCTCTGTGTTAATAAAGTTTCGGCTTTGCAGCTGCTGTCGAGTGCGCCTTCGTGCTTTCGGGCCATTGTTGTACTATATATATGGAGACGGTTGAATAAAACATCTTAGCACCGAATTGGGTCCGTGTCCGTGTCCGTGATTTGGAGAGAAAAAACGCTTCCAGGGTGCGGAGTTATTGGTATATATATATATATATATATATATCACTGAAAAAACCATAGGTTTCAGGGGCGTTATAGTTAGTTGGACATTTCACTAGTACAAAACCATAGAAATTCCCCCGTTATAGTTAGTTCAGCTAACTATAACTCGCGCGCCCGCAATGCACTGCTGATGACGTCACATATTACATCACTCATGACATGGTCAGTGACATCACTCATGACATCCCTGATGACATCTCAAATGACATCACTGATGACATCACTGATGACATCATCCTTGTGATAGAGTGGCAGACCTCCTCTCACCCTAATATAACCTTTGATACACACACTCAAAAATACAAACTAACATTTTCAAAACAATGGACATACCAATACCAGTTACAACACACCTATTCAGTAATTTCAAGATCTACACACACATCCACTCATTCACCAACAGTCCCTATACAGTCACTCATACATGTACTCACTCATCATATGTACTCATACACCTATACATCCTGTTACACACCGCCACTCATCCATAGAGTTACTCACACACATAGTCACACATGCAAACAAAGTATCAAACATCCATTTACTTGCATATACAGTTATACACACACTACCACGCTTACTTCTACAGAAACTTACACATACTTACTCTCTTAAACAATCACTTATAGAAACACCTACTTATTTGTACAGGAACTCTTCCAATCTCTCACTCTCACATATACTCACTTATATACACCAATACTCACATATACTAGTTTAAAACATATGTAGTTACTCATAATACACTATTGAGACAGTCATTCACTCACTAACACACCCATACACATACTCATACACCTATACAGTCCTGCACACATGCTGTCTTCAAAACATACAAACAGTGAGTCACTCATTCATGCATCTATGCACTAAGTAATACCCCCCACCGAACCATACAGACACTCAGACACTCATACTGATACTCAAAAAACCAACTAATAACCCATATAGACACTCATGTAGCTACTCACGAACCCATGCAGCCACTTATACACAAAGTGAGAGACTGATACAGATATTTTCATATTTAAACATTACTCACTAACCCATGTATTCACTAAGATACACTTAGGGGCCAATTCCGATCTCGGTCGGAGGCGCACCTAACACCATTCGGTCGGGAAAAAAGCCATGCGAATGCCTGTTACCCGACCGATCCGCACATTATTCCGAACGAGCAAGTACGATGCGCACAACAGCATAGACTCCGACCCAGTCGTACTCACCCAATCCAGGTCCTGTTCCCCGACCGAGCCGGATCCGTAAACGCAGAATCGAGTCGCACGGAAGCCAAAATGCAGCCCCGTCCGGCCGGACAAGTACGATGCGCTTCCCGTACGCGCCGAACCCGTCGCTACGCACGGCACGTCAAAGCATCCCGGAGAGGCGCACATAAGCTCCGATTCGTGCCACAACACGATCCACGGCTACGAGACGAACACGCCAGCGACGAGGACGAGGCGAAGCAACGTTAAAGACGAACGAGACGAACCAACCATGAATCCCATCGTGCCGATCCTACCAATATTCTACATCTACTACCGGACGAGGCACGGACGCGTACGGCGCAGAAGGTAAGTCAGACACCAACCACAAAAACAAACTACACGTACCCGACATATCACACACACACAGAGGGATGCAGAAATTACTTACACCAGCAACAGCAGCACCATAGGGGCGGGATGGCCATCACCAATGCCACATATACACATAGGGGCCCGGATGCCCACCACCACAACCACCCCACCCAGGGGTGCCAGATGCCTACCACTACTACCACCTCTACCCATGGGGGTGCCAGATGCCTACCAATACTACCACCCTTACCCAGGGGTGCCAGATGCCTACCACTACTACCACCCTTACCCAGGGGTGCCAGATGCCCACCACTACTACCACCACTACCCATGGGGGGCTGGATGCCTACCACTACTACCACCTCTACCCATGGGGGCTGGATGCCTGTCACTACTACCACCTCTACCCATGGGGGGCTGGATGCCTACCACTACTACCACCCTTACCCAGGGGTGCCAGATGCCTACCACTACTACCACCTCTACCCATGGGGGCTGGATGCCTACCACTACTACCACCTCTACCCATGGGGGGCTGGATGCCTACCACTACTACCACCTCTACCCATGGGGGGCTGGATGCCTACCACTACTACCACCTCTACCCATGGGGGGCTGGATGCCTGTCACTACTACCACCTCTACCCATGGGGGGCTGGATGCCTACCAATACTACCACCCTTACCCAAGGGGTGCCAGATGCCTACCACCACTACCACCCTCACCCAGGGGGTGCCAGATGCCTACCACTGCTACCACCCTTACCCAGGGGGTGCCAGATGCCTACCACTACTACCACCCTTACCCAGGGGGTGCCAGATGCCTACCACTACTACCACCTCTACCCATGGGGGGCTGGACGCCTACCACTACTACCACCTCTACCCATGGGGGGCTGGATGCCTGTCACTACTACCACCTCTACCCATGGGGGGCTGGATGCCTGTCACTACTACCACCTCTACCCATGGGGGGCTGGATGCCTACCACCACTACCACCTCTACCCATGGGGGGCTGGATGCCTACCACTACTACCACCTCTACCCATGGGGGGCTGGATGCCTACCAATACTACCACCCTTACCCAGGGGGTGCAAGATGCCTACCGCTACTACCACCCTCACCCAGGGGGTGCCAGATGCCTACCACTACTACCACCCTTACCCAGGGGGTGCCAGATGCCTACCACCCTTACCCAGGGGGTGCCAGATGCCTAGCACTACTACCACCTCTACCCATGGGGGGCTGGATGCCTACCACTACTACCACCTCTACCCATGGGGGGTTGGATGCCTGTCACTACTACCACCTCTACCCATGGGGGGCTGGATGCCTGTCACTACTACCACCTCTACCCATGGGGGGGCTGGATGCCTACCAATACTACCACCCTTACCCAGGGGGTGCCAGATGCCTACCACTAATACCACCACTACCCAGGGGGTGCCAGATGCCTACCACTACTACCACCTCTACCCATTGGGGGCTGGATGCCTACCACTACTACCACCTCTACCCATGGGGGCTGGATGCCTGTCACTACTACCACCTCTACCCATGGGGTGCTGGATGCCTACCACTACTACCACCTCTACCCATGGGGGGCTGGATGCCTGTCACTACTACCACCTCTACCCATGGGGGCTGGATGCCTACCAATACTACCACCCTTACCCAGGGGTGCCAGATGCCTACCACTAATACCACCACTACCCAGGGGTGCCAGATGCCTACCACTACTACCACCTCTACCCATTGGGGGCTGGATGCCTACCACTACTACCACCTCTACCCATGGGGTGCCAGATTCCTACCACTACTACCACCCTTACCCAGGGGGTGCCAGATGCCTACCACTACTACCACCTCTACCCATGGGGGGCTGGATGCCTACCACTACTACCACCTCTACCCATGGGGGGCTGGATGCCTACCACCAACAACACCCCCACTCATAGGATGGCTAATGCATGACACAACAAGCACACACCAACATAAAGAATGCAACAAAAATACATCCCCCCAATACCATGACAAGCGTGTGTAGACTGTGTCAAATGCCTACAACACTGAACATGACTTTGAACATACAATGTGACCCCCTATCACATGTGTCACACATAAATGTGTGTGGCCCCCACAATGCAAGCAGACCATGACCACTGTGGCAATGGGGTCCAACCCCCATCATCACAGTGACCAAAATGTAAGTGTGGGGCCCATAGCTGAAGCACATCTTGAACATTGTGGCAATGGGGTCTAAACCCCCTTCATCACAGTGACCAAAATGTAAGTGTGGGGCCCATAGCTGAAGCACATCTTGAACATTGTGGCAATGGGGTCTAAACCCCCATCATCACAGTGACCAAAAGGTAAGTGTGGGGTCCATAGCTGAAGCACATTTTGAACATTGTGGCAATGGGGTCTAAACCCCCATCATCACAGTGACCAAAATGTAAGTGTGGGGCCCATAGCTGAAGCACATCTTGAACATTGTGGCAATGGGGTCTAAACCCCCATCATCACAGTGACCAAAAGGTAAGTGTGGGGTCCATAGCTGAAGCACATTTTGAACATTGTGGCAATGGGGTCCAAACCCCCATCATCACAGTGACCAAAATGTAAGTGTTGACATTGAAAAAGCTGCAACTGCCAAACTGCATGGATGATTCCTGGTCACAGAACAACAAACACATCAGTGGCAAAGTAGTGCTTGTGTCCCATAGCAACATAGATTGTGTGAGGCAAACAGTGCAGTGCAAATAAGACATACCTTTAGCCATGTGCAGACAAACATCACCCATGGGGGCTGACACTGTCAACATTCATCAATGACACAATGACAGAAGTGACCATCAGAATGCAGACCCACATATTTGCACCAATGGGCACACAAATGCAGATACCCTGTGGAGACTGTAGATGTGAGGTGAACAGATACCATACCATGGCAGCAATGGGACACACAAACAATGATCATTGTGCTGACTGATGACCTAGGAGTCCCAGCGACAGCAGGGGAAACACACCAAACAACATACAGCCAATGGCACACTAAAGATATGCCAATGCAGTGGTGCAGATGCACAAACACAAACAGGCAGACCCACACTGCACATCAAACACAACAGGAGGGGGGGTGCCAGTGTCCCCAGGCAACCACACAACACATGATGAGGCCTGAATACCAATTACACAGATGCGCATACAGTGCCACACAAAAGTAACTCATGGATCCAAATCCCCTATGTGGGCAATCAGGCATTGTTAGATGAGAGGGAGCACAAATCACACATGTCACACAAGCATGTAGGAACAGCAACTGACACAGCAAGACACAGACACACCACAGCACTACCCCCAGGGTCCCCACAATGTGGTGACCCTGGGCTGCATGACAATCCCACTGTGATGACAAAGCTAGATGTCGTTCACACTGTGAACCACAGTCATGTGTTCTGAGCAACAAACTACCATCACACCTACACAAGCACAAATCAATCAGCACGGCCAGTAAGCCAAGGCCAACATGGAGGCAGGGGTCTAGCCGGGCAACAACTCTCATCTGCACACACTCAACACCACACACCTCGACCTCCAACAATGTGCAGCAGTGAAGCTCACATGCACTGGTGACATTGCACATGCACCCATGACAATCCCATGGGTGGTGGTGGGAACCAAGGTGCAGAAACACATCACACATGGCCACTCAACAAGACTCCTGAATGTCTGACACACTGCACACTACGCCGTACATGGACATGACGGCAATACAACACCAACCAATGGGATCCCAGCCACAGTCCCACACCAATGAAGAAGCCAAGGTCACCCACAAAGAACACACATAGACAACTACCAACATTGCAGCCCTGACCCTGAGGAGTGCCAGCAGTCACACACACAATGTGTCACAATCACTGTAAGCTAACACAAACTGGAAATTACATGACAGGTGTAAACAACAAGTGCCAAGGGGAATCCTGACTGTGTCCCATCTGCGTCTGCCCACAAACTCAGCCCTGACAGCAAACACACCTATGGGTGACACCCTGATGACCAGTAACGTGCCATGCACCCACATCACAGAGAACCCAGGGAGAAGACTTTGGGGGAACATAGGTCAACTCAGCAAGCATCACAAACAGGAACATCACTAGGGATCCCAGCATGCACAGCAAAATGGAAGTGAACACACAGACATGCTCACACAACACACACCTTGGGCGCAGGCAATGTCACAGGAGTACACACTGCCATGAGGGGACTCCACTCCTGTGTGAGGAAAGCTGTGCCATATGTTGCCTCAGTAGGGCTCCATCATGTCAGCAGAACACTTGGTCACACAGTCAACAATTAGCACCAAATGAAGGCTCCCGTCACATCAGCCTGGTCATGGGAGTGTCAACGAAATCATCAGCACAGATCCAACACACATGTATAGCAAGTTGCACTGACAACACAGATGAGTCCTTCCCCATTGATGCCCAAACCTGCATGTCCAGTGGAGATGGCCACACGGTCAGGGAAGTAGACTAATTGAACAATGGCAAGCACAACAGATGTGCAGGGGTGGAAGCCACAGATGTGACATTGCTAATGTAAGTAGGAAATCCCATTGCCAAACATTGAAAACATGACACCCTCAGATGCTGCTAAGGATGACATGGATACACTACAGGATAGGACACATTCCCCCTGGACCACATGGGTTCCTGCACAGTAACACTTCATTTTCATGAGACCAAATATCACCATCACTGCAGCAAGGGCATGGTTAGCATCATCAACATCATGTACATCAGAAGCAAAACCACTAGAGAACAGAAAGTTGCTTTATTCAGCATATGTGGGTTCAAAAGTTGAAGTCCAGTAAAAAAGAAACAAAGGCCAAAGGCCAGTCCATCCTGAAAGTCAAAACAGGGTGACAGTGGCAGATGTCACCCTACGCATGCCTGCACTGATAAACACCAGGGACAATCCCCTCGGAGGGGCATACGGGGGGCAGGCCAGGCACCGCAGGGACAGGATCAGGGCTCACCAGAAGGAGGCAGGGAAGGGGTGGTGGGTGCTGGAGAGCCACTGACAACTGCAGTGGAGGTGTCTGACATGGTGTGTGCCGGCACAACTGGGGGCATGACTCAGATGGTGTGGGTGCCGGCACGACTGCAGTGGACCGTGCAGATGGAGTGGACAGGTTCGCCACTGCAGTGCCCAAGTCAGACAGGGTGGTAGTGGACTCCACTGCAGTGCCTACCTCCAGGGGAGGAGAATGGGGATCAGGTAAGGTGGGCAGGACAGAGGGGAGGACACCCTCACCACACCAGTGGCACAGACAAGCGCAGCGGGGGTGTGGGGCCGGAAGAGCAAGTGGCAGGGGAGAAGGCCTGATCCTTTTGGGGATGGTGTATCTGTGGGTGGGGGAACCTGGGGCAGGGTGTGGTGGGGGCACCTGTGGAGTGGGGGCCTGAGGGATGGAGGAAGGGGACTTGGTGCCTGAGCTGCAGGGCGGCGGCGGGGTCTTGCTCTTCCGGGTCCGGGGGGACTTGCGGGTGGGGGCGTCAGTCGGTCTGCGCCTGGGGTGGGTGTCCGGGGGCGAGGGGCACTCCGCTCTGTGTGGGTGGGCTTCCTCTTCCCCTAAATGCTGTATCAGCTGGATCGGAGGGGAAGAGGCCGAGGTCACTGAGGAAGAGCCGCTGTGTCTTTGGGGTTGCAGGTGAGGCAAGGGAGGGGGCTTTGGAGGGAGAGGCAACTGAGGACTGCGCAGTGCTCATGGATGCGTGTGTGTGTGCCTGGGCCCCATCCCCTGTGAGTGTGGTTTCAGTCCCCTGACTGTGCGTGCGTGTGCGTCTTGTTTGTGGCGTGTGTGTCTGTGTGCTGCTCGTGTCTGTGCTGGTGTGTGCCTGTGCCGGTGTGTGTGTGCTTGGGACAGGTAAGGTGCTGGGGAGTGTGGATGGGGCAGAGGCAGGAGGGGTGAGGGACTGTCGGAGGAGGGACACTGCTGCCGTCAGGGAGGAGTCCATGGACCTATTGCCCCTCTGTAGGGCAGACATGCCCGATGAGATGCCCTCCATGAACGACACCAGCTGAGTCAACAGAGTGGTGTGTGCATGGAGGACACTCAGCATCGCTGTCTGCCCTACATGGAGCTGGCGAAGGAGGTACACAGACTCCTCACTCAGGGCAGCAGGGGACACAGGGGCAGGGGGTGCGGTGCCTGGCCCGAAGGAGACACGCTCCCGAACATGGGAGGCTCCACGGACCTCGGGAATGGGAGCCGATGGGAGGGCGGTGGGGGTGGTGGCGGGGACAGCAACACTAGCTGGGGTGTGGTAGCTGCTGACACCCGCCTCCATAAGGGAGTCATCCTCCGAGCTGCTGTGGTCCTCAGCTGAGGTGGATGGTGCTGAGGACTCCTCGGTGTGGCTCCCCTCACCCTCCGTGCCACTGGGTCCCTCCGACCACTCCTCGGCTGCTGACCCAGTCTGGCTCTGCGGCTCCTCCTGGTCCGTGGAGCTGTCCCCTCCTGTGGCCGTGGATGTATCTGCAATCAATAGGGAAACAGACATACATCAGTCACCTGCACCGAACGCACACACCACAGTAAGTACAGCAGATCACAGAGCAAGCCCTGGCATCCTTAGTTGGACATTGCTAAAAGTGCCCAAACAGAACAGGAGAAGCCAATTGTCAGTCTGATGGTCAACCATGGCACTCACATCCCACCTGGCCTTGCACCCATCTGTCTGGTGTCTGTTGGATGGCAATACCCCAGTGTGGACACATGCACCACCTACACAGTAGTTGGACAGTGCAGAGAACACGGTGAAGCATGTGAACATGCACACATCACGACTCTTGCCACTGAGTCAGTACAGGTGTCCGGATGAAAGGGATGCCCAGAGTCAAATAGGAAATGCATGTGATGCATACCAGCGACAGACACCATGATGCACCCATGTCCTGATAGCCATTGCCACAATGGTGTGCATGTAGCACGTCACTCCCCTGCAGGATCACTCATAGGAAGTCACATGCCATGGCACAGGCATGCCTGCTAAGTCATACATCACTCTCTCCAGTCACATGGGCAGGGCAGGGCAGCCAGACAACAACACTCTGCACTGTGTCACAATAGTAGGTCATGGGGAATGCAAGTCCTGGAGCTGAACAAGTGCACATGTACATCCCCCACACACCACATCATCTGAACCCTTATCTGTCCAGGTCATACCGATTGGACATATGGGAGACCTGTAACACAACCCTCTGAACCTGAGCACCTCACAATCTGCTGTGAATGGGAAACAGCTGCCTTAACTTCACATTTGCATACCCCAGTCTGCACGGTCAGGTGATCAAACACCTATGTGTCACACAAGTATCGTCTCCTATGGTCACATCTCCGGTGGCATGCTGAGCCCCAACCGGAAACACCCCAGCAGTCCTGACAACAAAGCCACAGCACACTGACACAGAGGCAGACACCTGAGGGGACATATCACTGAGCACAACGTGTCAGCTGATACACGGGAGTGGGAGTACAGAGTGTATTGTATGGCCTGGAGTAGGCATGACTGTCCTGCCCCACATGAATGAGGGATGAGCCCTAAACAGTAGGCAGCTGGCTAAGTATGTGTGACACACGTAATATACACACTCCTGGGGCCCAAACATTATTCCCACCCGCAGCATGGGTGTGTGCCAGATATCCCAGGCACATGTGGTGGGTCAGCTCAGCAATTGGACCACATATCAAAGTAACACGCAGATTACATGTCAGAACACAGGCATTGTGTAAGCAATGGACCCACCCATGATGACCACCACAGAGTCAGAGAAACAGATGCTGTCCCCCACCTTGAGTCAAGCAAACTGCAAGGACACAGTACCCAAGTGACACAATTCCCTGACTGTAAGGGCCACACCTGGGTATCAGATGAGGAGTGGGCAGTGCACAATAGAGGGACATGGGTCCTGGACCACATGACTGATGTACTATGGAAGTTTAACCAGGCCAGAGGAGGGCACATAGCATGGCAGACAAAGTTCACAATGCAGTCATGGACTCACCCCCTCCTTGCTGCTCTCTGGCCTTCAGCTGCCCATCCAGATCAGGGAAGACCACCGCCCGGATCCTGAGCATGTGGGGGGTCAGGGTCCGGTGTCCGCCCCTCCTGCGAGGAGTCGACAGCTTCAGCTGGACCCGGGCAATCCTCCGGGTCCAGCCCCGAAGGTCCTGCCACCTCTTCTGGCAGTTGCGGATCCGGCGCTTGTAGACCCCCACGGATCTCACTGCCCGGACGATGGTCAGCCATATCTGCTGCTACTGGTGGGCATCAACCTGTGAGGATGACAAAGTGAGAATGCCATTGCTACACATGCGACATATCCGTGCATTACACAGTTGGATATACATGTCTCAATCACAGGGGCACATGATGTACACAGGCAGTGCAACGATGGCCATGGACAGCATGCCAGCAGTTACTACATGGTATCATTGCCTGGGAAGTAAAACCTTGTCTAAATACACTGTCACTGCACTATACCCGTTCAGTGCATGTAACTACACACTATGGGGGGTGACAACTACTCAGTGAGCCTGCTAGCCAGTGGCGTGCAGACTGTTAGCCTTGCTAGTCAGACAACATGCACATTTAGAAAGGCAGTGGACAGAACACTCACCTGCTCCCCTGCTTTCCCATACAGCTTGCTGTACTGTGGAATGAGGCTGTCCAGCAGGGCCTGGTTCTCCTCAGTGCTGAAGGCTGGGGCTCTCTCCACAGTACGTGCCATTGCAGGGTCCAGAGGGTGCAGTTACAGAAGCAGTGGTGGTGGCAGATGTCGTCCTGGAGCATGTAGTGCAGGCAAGTGAGCTCTCAGGGGAACAGCCAGCATTATATGTGTGCTGCAGAGGCAGATACTGTCCCATGTGTCCAAAGTGATAGGTCCAAGTCGTTTGCATCTTCTGAATATGGCCAATACATGGAATTGCACCACTTACACACGCCCACAGCATCCTTCAAAAGTTCAACTTCATGACACCCATGAATTTGCAACGTTGTTGTGGGTGACCAACTGAATTTACAGCATCAGACTCGTTCAAAATTTGAAAACGCGTCCTTTGCCAGGCCAGGCCATAGCCAATGGGTGCGCACCGATCGGTCCATTGCTATTCAACGCGTATTGCGAATACAACGCGTACCCGCACACATTGAATGCAATGGGCCGGCCGGGCACACCGATCGGTCCATTGCTGTCCAACGCGTATTGCGTATACAATGCGTACCCACACACATTGAATGCAATGGGCCGGCCGGGCACACCGATCGGTCCATTGCTGTCCAACGCGTATTGCGTATACAACGCGTACCCGCACACATTGAATGCTATGGGCCGGCCGGGCACACCGATCGGTCCATTGCTGCTCAACGTGTACCCAGGATACAACGCGTACCCGCAGACATTGAATGCAATGGGCCGGCCGGGCACACCGATCGGTCCATTGCTGTTCAACGCGTACCCAGGATACAACGCGTACCCGCACACATTGAATGCAATGGGCCGGCCGGGCACACCGATCGGTCCATTGCTGTTCAACGTGTACCCAGGATACAACGCGTACCCGCACACATTGAATGCTATGGGCCGGCCGGGCACACCGATTGGTCCATTGCTGTTCAACGCGTATTGCGTATACAACGTGTACCCGCACACATTGAATGCAATGGGCCGGCCGGGCACACCGATCGGTCCATTGCTGCTCAACGCGTACCCAGGATACAACGCGTACCCGCACACATTGAATGCAATGGGCCGGCTGGGCACACCGATCGGTCCATTGCTGTTCAATGCGTACCCAGGATACAACGCGTACCCGCACACATTGAATGCTATGGGCCGGCCGGGCACACCGATCGGTCCATTGCTGTCCAACGCGTATTGCGTATACAACGCGTACCCGCACACATTGAATGCAATGGGCCGTCCGGGCACACCGATCGGTCCATTGCTGCTCAACGCGTACCCAGGATACAACGCGTACCAGCACACATTGAATGCAATGGGCCGGCCGGGCACACCGATCGGTCCATTGCTGCTCAACGCGTACCCAGGATACAACGCTGCACCGCGCACATTGAATGCAATGGGCCGGCCGGGCACACCGATCGGTCCATTGCTGTTCAACGCGTACCCAGGATACAACGCGTACCCGCTACACATTGAATGGTATGGGCCGGCCGGGCACACCGATCGGTCCATTGCTGTTCAACGCGTACCCAGGATACTACGCGTGCCCGCACACATTGAATGCAATGGGCCGGCCGGGCACACCGATCGGTCCATTGCTGCTCAACGCGTACCCAGGATACAACGCGTACCCGCACACATTGAATGCAATGGGCCGGCCGGGCACACCGATCGGTCCATTGCTGTTCAACAGCGTACCCAGGATACTACGCGTGCACCGCACACATTGAATGCAATGGGCCGGCCGGGCACACCGATCGGTCCATTGCTGTTCAACACGTACCCAGGATACAACGCGTACCCGCACACATTGAATGCAATGGGCCTGCCGGGCACACCGATCGGTCCATTGCTATTCAACGCGTACCCAGGATACTACGCGTACGAGCACACATTGAATGCAATGGGCCGGCCGGGCACACCGATCGGTCCATTGCTGTTCAACACGTACCCAGGATACAACGCGTACCCGCACACATTGAATGCTATGGGCCGGCCGGGCACACCGATCGGTCCATTGCTGTCCAACGCGTATTGCGTATACAACGCGTACCCGCACACATTGAATGCAATGGGCCGGCAGGGCACACCGATCGGTCCATTGCTGCTCAACGCGTACCCAGGATACAACGCGTACCCGCACACATTGAATGCAATGGGCCGGCCGGGCACACCGATCGGTCCATTGCTGTTCAACGCGTACTCAGGATACAACGCGTACCCGCACACATTGAATGCTATGGGCCAGCCGGGCACACCGATCGGTCCATTGCTGCTCAACGCGTACCCAGGATACAACGAGTACCCGCACACATTGAATGCTATGGGCCGGCCGGGCACACCGTTCGGTCCATTGCTGCTCAACGCGTACCCAGGATACAACGCGTACCCGCACACATTGAATGCTATGGGCCGGCCGGGCACACCGATCGGTCCATTGCTGTCCAACGCGTATTGCGAATACAACGCGTACCAGCACACATTGAATGCAATGGCCAATGTGTGCGCACCGATCGGTCCATTGCTGTCCAACGCGTCCCTGTACAAGTCACTGGCATATGTCACCATGCCTGTCACAGGTGAACATATGCCAGCCACATGTACTTCCCAGGGAGTGAGGGCACACCTACAACACCACAGCCTGTCCAAACTGTATCCTAAGGCATGTAAGGCTGCATTACCTATTCCGTGTATGGGGGTGAACATGTTGTTCTGTGGGTGTCACTTGGGGCAGCCACCCCCAGGCTGTGCACGTGTTCATGGGGACAGAATCCTTGGTGTTTCGTGTACATGACCACTGTGAAGTGCAACTGTTCATATCTGAGCATGTGGCATGGTCACATTTCACGGTGGTGTATGTGTATGTCATGTCACATACCCCCTGAGTCCCATGTGGGACAGTATGTTTAACCCAGGGTGACCCATTGGCACAATAGTGATGGTCCTCCACAGTCTGTGTGCATGTTGTGTTTACAATGTCTCTGATTTCATGTGCACAATGGGAGACAGTCTCCACATCCACGTTGTTTGTGCATGGACTTTGATGTTGTGCGTGTGTGTGTCAAAGACGACATTGGATGTATGATGATACATCGACAACCATAACCACGCAAGCAATTACCACGGAGTTTTCAAATCGTAAAAGGCATTACATCGCACGCATTCAGTGCGCATGCTGTTGCCACGCGAATGTAGTGTCTCTGCTGTTTTAGGCAAATACAACGCAGTTCACTAAATCGCATGCTTTTACATCGTTTTTTCTACTCTGGGGCGTGTTGTATTGTAATCCTGGACTTTAAAGTTTGTATAGTGTAATAATAAATAGCAACATACGCTCACCAATCGATTACGTAAAAAATGTTCTACATACTTTCAATTAAAGGCTGTCTATTGTTTTATGTAGCAGAAGTGCTTTTTGGGGATTAGGGACACGAAATGTTGTACATTTGCAAAGTATCAATAAAAATTGGGTTACTGAGACACTATTTAAACAAGCGCGTACCACAAAAGTCCTACCACACTTTCACTGACTGCAACACTTACATTAGGGTATAAAAGGAGGCGCACTCTATTTGCAGGCCTGTTTGGACCAGTTCCCACGGCACACTAGACGTTGTGCTTACGTTCGGACTACGACTTTGAGCAGAGGCATTCAACCTAACAAGTAAGTCACTTACAACCCAGTAATGTCATGCAACTAACTGTCCTGTAGCATTAAATGGACGTAAAGTCATAATTTCTTCTTTTTTACAGGCTGTGAACGGCAAAGTTTTTTTTTGTTAAAGGCGCCAAAATCGTGAGCAATCTCTTCAGCAGTGAAGCCTGTAAGTAATTAACATATACAGATGACATATGTAGTTACAATGTTTAATACTACTGGTTTAATTGTGCCTGCATTATAACAGTATATTGAATGCAATCAAGTGTTTGTCAGTTTGAGTTGTGTACATTCCCTGTACTGTCCGTTGCGTAGCCTGTAAACAAATCCTACTGATGTGCCATACGAAAGGTGTTACATGGATACGGGGGCGGGGGGTGGGACGTTGGTTGCAGACTGGTACCGGCATTTGTTATTTCACTGCCTCACCATTTGCGACCGGAACAGCAGTTTTTGTATGGTAGTCCACTAAGCCAATAGTCCCGTTTTGTTGTTGGTGTAATGCTACTTGCTGTATTATATATCTGGATGCAATGACAGAAACAAGCTAATCCAAGTTGCACGGAACACAATGCTAACCAGCGCAGCGGCATAGTGAACCCTCCCCCACCTCACCCCTAATCCTACCCCTTTTTTAATGGCCCCCTTGTGTGTGCAACTTTGCAGAGAATCGTGCCAGCTGACAATGTGAAAAGGTGGGTGAGATGGATGAATGATGTATGGGTGAAAGGGTGGATGGGTGGATGGATGGACGGATGGATGGATGGCTAAAATTTTGGATGGATCGATGGGTGGATGGATGCATAAAAGTGTGGATGGGTGCATGATGTCTGGATGGGTGGATGGATGGCTGGATGGGTGGGTGGATGGGTGGGTGGATGGATGGATGGCTAAGATTATGGATGCATGATGGATGGATGAACGGATGAACGGATGGATGGATGGGTGGATGGATGGATAAGATTGTGGATGGATGCATGATGGATGGATGGATGGATGGATGGACGGACGGATGGATGGGTGGATGGATGGGTGGATGGATGGGTGGCTAAAATTGTGGATGGGTGGATGGATGGGTGGATGGATGGGTGGCTAAAATTGTGGATGGATGCATGATGGATGGATGGATGGACGGATGGATGGATGGATGGGTGGATGGATGGATGGCTAAGATGTGGATGGATGCATCATGGGTGGATGGATGGATGGATGGACGGATGGATGGGCGGATGGGTGGATGGATGGATGGCTAAGATTGTGGATGGATGCATGATGGATGGATGGATGGATGTATGGCTAAGATTGTGGATGGATGCATGATGGATGGATGGATGGACGGACGGATGGATGGACGGATGGATGTATGGATGGGTGGATGTATGGGTGGATGGATGGGTGGCTAATATTGTGGATGGATGCACGATGGATGGATGGATGGACGGATGGATGGGCGGATGGATGGGTGGGTGGATGGATGGCTAAGATTGTGGATGGATGCATGATGGATGGATGGATGGATGGCTAAGATTGTGGATGGATGCATGATGGATGGATGGATGGATGGCTAAGATTGTGGATGGATGCATGATGGATGGATGGATGGATGGATGGACGGACGGATGGATGGATGGATGTATGGATGGGTGGATGGATGGGTGGATGGATGGGTGGCTAATATTGTGGATGGATGCACGATGGATGGATGGATGGACGGATGGATGGGCGGATGGATGGGTGGGTGGATGGATGGATGGATGGCTAAGATTGTGGATGGATGCATGATGGATGGATGGATGGATGGATGGCTAAGATTGTGGATGGATGCATGATGGATGGATGGCTAAGATTGTGGATGGATGCATGATGGATGGATGGATGGATGGACGGATGGATGGATGGGTGGGTGGATGGATGGATGGATGGCTAAGATTGTGGATGGATGCATGATGTATGGATGGATGGATGGCTAAGATTGTGGATAGATGCATGATGGATGGATGGATGGATGGGCGGACGGATGGATGTATGGGTGGGTGGATGGATGGGTGGATGGATGGGTGGCTAATATTGTGGATGGATGCATGATGGATGGATGGATGGACGGATGGATGGGCGGATGGATGGGTGGGTGGATGGATGGATGGCTAAGATTGTGGATGGATGCATGATGGATGGATGGACGGATGGACGGATGGATGGATGGATGGGTGGGTGGATGGATGGGTGGATGGATGGGTGGCTAATATTGTGGATGGATGCACGATGGATGGATGGCTAAGATTGTGGATGGATGCATGATGGATGGATGGATGGATGGCTAAGATTGTGGATGGATGCATGATGAATGGATGGATGGATGGATGGCTAAGATTGTGGATGGATGCATGATGGATGGATGGATGGACGGACGGATGGACGGATGGATGTATGGATGGGTGGATGGATGGGTGGCTAATATTGTGGATGGATGCACGATGGATGGATGGATGGACGGATGGATGGGCGGATGGGTGGGTGGGTGGATGGATGGATGGATGGCTAAGATTGTGGATGGATGCATGATGGATGGATGGATGGCTAAGATTGTGGATGGATGCATGATGGATGGATGGCTAAGATTGTGGATGGATGCATGATGGATGGATGGATGGACGGATGGATGGATGGGTGGGTGGATGGGTGGGTGGATGGGTGGGTGGATGGATGGATGGCTAAGATTGTGGATGGATGCATGATGTATGGATGGATGGATGGATGGCTAAGATTGTGGATGGATGCATGATGGATGGATGGACGGACGGATGGATGGATGGGTGGGTGGATGGATGGGTGGATGGATGGGTGGCTAATATTGTGGATGGATGCACGATGGATGGGTGGATGGACAGATGGATGGGCGGATGGATGGGTGGGTGGATGGATGGATGGCTAAGATTGTGGATGGATGCATGATGGATGGATGGCTAAGATTGTGGATGGATGCATGATGGATGGATGCATGATGGATGGGTGGATGGATGGCTAAGATTGTGGATGGATGCATGATGGATGGATGGACGGATGGATGGCTAAAATGGTGGATGGATGGGTGGGTGGGTGGATGGATGGATGGATGGCTAAGATTGAGGATGGATGCCTGATGGATGGACGGATGGATGGATGTCTAAGATTGTGGATGGATGCATGATGGATGGATGGACGGATGGATGGCTAAAATTGTGGATGGATGGATGGATGGATAAAAGTGTGGATGGATGCATGATGTGTGGATGGGTGGATGCATGATGGATGGATGGATGGAAGGGTGGATGGAAGAGTGGATGGATGGATGGATGTGTGGATGGGTGGATGGCTAAAATTGTGGATGGATGCATTACCCTGGACGAAACTGACACCGAATCCTGGACCTTTGACGCTCTACTTTAAGATTAGAGGACGGAAGAATCTCCCTTGGGGTCAAGGAGTGACTCCCCTGCTTGGCAGGCACCTAAGAAGCAATTGTTCGCTCTGCATGGCTGAAGCTCCCGCCGGACGCCGAAGTCTTTGCATCACCAGAGGTAGATTTCCAGACTTCCCCGAGGCTGCCCTGAGTCCCCAGCAAAGCTGAGGCCCGTAGCTGTTGTGGGTAACGTGGGACCATGACCCCTGGACACCAAGCGCATTTGCAACTGCATCATCTTCCTGGGCTCCCTCGAAGTTGTGCTTTAGGCTCCGAGTAGCCCCCGCCTCCTGCACCAACTGCATCGAAGATCACTGGCCTCCACTCCACGAGTGTCCTGTGAGCCAGCTCCAAGTGCATCCACTCAAGGCTCCTTCGCGGTCGCTAGTCCGTTGGCTAGTGGGCCCTCCCAAAGACAACTCTTCTTCTGCTTGGGCTTTCCTGGTTGCTCCAGACGTGCCCTGACTTACCCTTGCTGGGTGAGCCCCTCAGGCCTTGCTGGTCTGAACCACAGTCCTTTCTCACTTCCTACGAGACTTGCCGTTGCCAAAGCTTGTTGGGTCCAATCCGGTCGCCGACACCGCAGCAATCGACAGACGTTGTGGGACAGCTCAACTCCAGCTCCTGGTTGTCATCGACGCCTCCTGGACCTCGTGGCTGAAGAGTCAAGACTACCGTCAACCTACCTGAAGCACCCGACATTGGTGGGCATCTGCTCATCGCCTTCCTGGTCACTGGCTAGTGACCCAGACTTTGTCCCCTCTGCTTTCAGGTTCTTCAGATCTTCAATCCACCTTTGGATCCACCCGAACACTTTCGACTTGGTCGCCAGCAGCACTTTGCAGCAGATCGCCATTGAAATCGACTGACGAAACCCGACCCCGAAAGACACCTATGCACCCGGCTCCCCTGGGTGAGGTAACTCGAGTACTCCGGTGCTCACGTGGGTATTGACTCTAGAACAACCTAGTTCTAAAGGGGTTTGCTCCAAGTCCTCCTCTAAGTGTCCTTTTCTTTAATTCTCTAACCGCGACCTTCCCCATAGAAGTCAACGGTGGCTCGCGGTTGTGTTCTCACACTGCACGCGTCCCCCGTGGGTCCCCTTGGGTGGTTCCTTGAGGGCCAAGCACTTCTACAGGCTCTAGGCCTTGTGTCTAGTTCAGTCGTGGTTCTTATACCACTTTATTGGTATATGGTTTGGTACGCCCCTAGGGCTCCAACGTGTATTTGTGCTATTACTGTTGATAACTAACTTATGTACTTCGAACTCTAGCCTCATAAATTGTTGATTTTTGTGTGTCGTCGCTAAGTGCCAGAGCACAGTAGCACAAAAGGTAAAACAGCTTACATTCATAGTTTGTGAGTGAACCAATTTTATTTGTAGGCAAATTTGGTAGGTGCTGATTCAAGTAATATTTTCCCCATTTGTATTGTACCCAAAAATATGTATGGTTATTGGTGCAATAAAAATTATCTTTTTTCCTTTTATTGGAGTAAAGTACCTATAACCGTCTACACCTTTTACGACTTGCAACAGCAAAATATGTACATATTTGCGTTTTTAAAATGATTTTCCTTTATTTTTTTTTTGTTTTAGAGGAAATGTCTGATCCGAAGATGGCCAAATACATCACCTCCAGCAGAGGAAACCGTCTACTAAAACACAGTGGTTATATATATTGTAAGGAGAGACATTCGGAGCCACGGGGTCATTGGAGGTGTGTGCAACACTACTCCAGCTATTGCAGAGGCCGAGCGGTTACTCTGGGTGACTCTGTTTTAAGAAGCACAGACCATAACCACTCTGCCTCTGCAACTGCTATTGAAGTGAGAGAATCTATAAATGAAATGAAAGTGATTGCAGGCAACTCCAATAACCCGTGCGGTGCTATTTTAAGGGAGGTATTCCAACACATTGCTGAACATGTTGCTAGTAGTATGCCCACTATTCCAAACTTGCGTAGAATTATCCAACGTAAGAAACAGGTAAATAACCCTAAACGCGTTACACCACAAACCTTTTCTGATATAACAATTCCTCGTGAACTCTCTCTTACTGTTTCAAACGAACCGTTCATATTGTATGACAATGAAAATGCTCAAAAGCGTATTTTAATACTTAGCACCCCCCGTAATCTAAATAGGTTGGAGAACAGTGATGTTTGGATGATGGATGGTACCTTTAAAAGTACGCCCACCCCTTTCACCCAAATATACACTATTCACGGCTACGTTAACAACACAGTAGTTCCTTTAGTGTACAGTTTACTACCAGACAAACAATCCTCAACGTATACTGAATTTTGTCAGTCATAAAAGTAAAAATTCCAAACAAAAGTCCGAGAAAAGTAATCATGGACTTTGAATTACCAATGATGAATACTATAACCAAATTGTACATGGATACCCAAATCCAAGGATGTTTTTTCCACTTTTCTCAGGCGTTTTGGCGTAAAATTAAAAAACATCCCTAATTGAGGATTATGCGTCTGATAGCAAACTACAGTTTGAGCTTAAAAACTAACTGCACTTTGCTTTGTTCCTCCTAACAGTGTAGACGAGTACTACACATCTATTACCGAGTCTGAGTACTTTATGGAAAATTAAGACAAATTGGCACCAATTTTAAATTATTTTGAAGACACATGGATTGGCCATCTAAGCAGGTCGGGTTGCCGGAGGAAACCACGTTTTCTTGTGGACTGGTGGAACTGCTACTCGACCTGCTTAGAGGGAGGAGCAAAGACAAACAATGCCATAGAGGGTTGGCACAACTCTTTAAATAACAGTATTGGCAAACCACACCCTAATTTCTACAATTTTTTAGAGATTTTGCAAAAGGAGCAAAGTTACCAGGAAATGCGCATGTCACAATCGTTAGCAGGTACTCTAAATCCACGTATTTCCCACCGCACAAAGGAAATGTCTGCTAGACTATTGGCAGCACTAAAACTTTTTACCTTGTCTGTGGCTTATGACTACCTAGCTTCCATTGCACATATACTGAATTCCTTTGCCTAAAAATGTTTGTACTTTACTCTTTATCACCCAAAATATAACCCGAAATATTCCTGTAGTCTACCTAAATGTGTCCATAAATTGGTAAATGTATTAAACTACAGACTGCGGCAGACTCTTATTAGGGTAAACCACACATTTTGTGCACCGCATCGGTAACACGCAGAACCTTACAAGATTTGAGTTCCTATGAATCCACCGAATAGCATCCAACCAAGAATCAGAATAAAATCCGATATGGAACATATGCAGTATCTTGTAGAATAAACCAAATAATAACAAAAAATCACTTTCCAAGTCGTACAACCGTCTAATAAACCATCCATAAATGTAATATGCAAATGTACCACCGAAAAAATGTGGCAAAATAAACTAATAATGCCTAAGAATCATAGAATTTGCCTAATAAAGAATACTGTAAATGTTATATGCAAACGTACCACCGACAAATTTTGGTGTACATCAAACAGTAATGTAAAACGTGTAAGAATTTTGTCATTGCTTTCAGTGTAAATAAAATGTAAATAATTCTGGTTATTAAATACATTTGAAGTGTCGATTTATGTGATATCAATGCAATGTAATGAGAATAAAAATGCTAAAAATTTGCCCAGTGTGTTTTTGGTCCGTTACATTACACATCCACTTTTGTTTTTATTAGTTACATCAAAACAGAAACAATTAGTGAATTGAAAGTATGGTACGTCATTAGCGCATTAAGTTTTCTTTCTTTAACAATTGCCCTTATTTTCTGTCCATGTGTTCCCCAAGAGGCCTTTTCCCATCGAATCATAAATCATAAATCTCCACTCACAGGCTTAGTAGTTTCATCGTAAAGCTTTTTTGCATCTGGGCAAGATATATTTTGTGGTCCTTTTCTGACCAAGTTTGAATTTTTTTACCGGATTTCTACTATTTCATGGCGGTTTTGTGCCTAATAAATGGAAATGTTGCAACACTTTGCACACAAAAACACAGCTGCAATATGTCTTACACAGGAGCCCAAAAGCCTTTAAATTACACTGTGTACAAAGAGACAGTTATAAAGCAGAGGTATGAAAAGAAAAGTACTAACAAAGTGTCAAAGGTGAGGGAGGGTGACAAATATTACTAGGGGGTTGGCCGTTTGGAACGTGGGTGCCCATATGAATTCTTCGCTTCGTCAATTAACAAATGAAACTACATTTCTTAAAATATTTTTCCCATCACAAGTAAAAAAACAATATTTTTGAGGAGAAAGCCCTTCCCACACAGCCCAAGTAATTTTTGGGTAGTTCAACTTCCCATTGTCATCCTGGAACGAGATTTGTTCCTGTTATTGTTAAAGTAAATCTTCCAATCATTTCCAAGGTGGGAGTTGTTCACCCAACAAATGTGAACAGTGGTCTCAGGCTTTCCAGGGCATCCCAATTCTGGAACATCCACTACGTCCCCTAGATTGTGAGGTAACAGAGTTCCCCCGAAACGGGACACATAATTCAACGCAAGTATCAAGGTAATTTGAAATCCCTTACCTTGGCGGAGCTCTGCCTTCCACCTGCTCTCTGTCTCGCGGCGAGTCCCGGAACAACGGCAGTAACGTTTGTGCGTCTACGTCACAGCATAAACCGCCTATTGTGAACATTTAAAGTACGTTGTTAAAATTTGTCTAGCAAACGTACAGTCAAGCCACCCATCCACCCTTCCACCCATCCACCCTTCATCCATCCACCCTTTCATCCTTCCATCCATACATCCATCCTTCATCCAACCACCCTTTCACCCATCCTCCCACCCATCCAACCATCATTCATCCATCCACCCTTTTATCCACCCATACATCCATCCTCCATCCACCCTCTCACCCATCCACCCATGCATCCATCCATCACTCACCCATCCACCCTTCTACCCACCCATACATCCATCCTTCATCCTACATCCATCCTTCATCCATCCTCCCTTCCATCCTTCCTTGATGTTTTTAACATTTCTGAAGTATATTTAAAGTAAGTATTTCCCATAGAATTCAGGCCGAGTGTAGGGGACTTTTTTCTGAGCTTGATTCCCTGGTACCAAAGGACACTTCCCACCATGCTTATTATTTCCAGAGTCTCAGCCACAACAAATGACTGCAAATCGATATGCGGACAATTCGCCGTCTGCACTGCCGCGCCTACTAATTTAAATGCGCTAAACGTACAGTCAAGCCACCCATCCACCCTTCCTTCCATCCATCCATCCTTCATCCATCCACCCTTTCATCCTTCCATCCATCCTTCATCCAACCACCCTTTCACCCATCCTCCCACCCACCCAACCATCGGCCGGCCTCTTTAGCGCAGAGTCTCAGCCACAACAAATGACTGCAAATCGATATGCGGACAATTTGCCGTCTGCACTGCCGCGCCTACTAATTTAAATGCGCTAAACGTACAGTCAAGCCACCCATCCACCCTTCCATCCATCCATCCTTCATCCATCCACCCTTTCATCCTTCCATCCATCCTTCATCCAACCACCCTTTCACCCATCCTCCCACCCATCCAACCATCGGCCGGCCTCTTTATCGCAGAGTCTCAGCCACAACAAATGACTGCAAATCGATATGCGGACAATTCCATCCATCCTTCATCCAACCACCCTTTCACCCATCCTCCCACCCATCCAACCATCATTCATCCACCCACCCTTTCACACACCTATCCACCCATCATTCATCCATCCACCCTTTTATCCACCCAGACATCCATCCTCCATCCACCCTCTCACCCATCCACCCATGCATCCATCCATCACTCACCCATCCACCCTTCTACCCACCCATACATTCATCCTTCATCCTACATCCATCCTTCATCCATCCTCCCTTCCATCCTTCCTTGATGTTTTTAACATTTCTGAAGTATATTTAAAGTAAGTATTTCCCATAGAATTCAGGCCGAGTGTAGGGGACTTTTTTCTGAGCTTGATTCCCTGGTACCAAAGGACACTTCCCACCATGCTTATTATTTCCTGACTTGCCTGAGGGCATTCTGTCTTCTATATTTAGAAAGCTTTTATGACATCACAACTGCTGTCCAAATCACGGAGCATGGAGGGCAGGTGTGATGCATGCGATCTGATTCTGTGGATTCCCTGGTACCAAAGGACACTTCCCACCATGCTTATTATTTCATGACTTGCCTGAGGGCATTCTGTCTTCTATATTTCGAAAGCTTACCGCATTGTGTGTCCCGGCAGACAATTCGCCGTCTGCACTGCCGCGCCTACTAATTAAAAAGCGCTGGAGTTGTAGGTGGTTTGGGGAGAGGGGCAAATCTACTGTGAAAAGAGTAGACTGAAACAAGGGAGGGAAGAAACATTTTATAGGTATTTAGTATTTTATAGGTAATTCTAAGTTCTTACCTTCACGGAGGTCTGCCTTCCACCTGCTCTCTGTCTCTGGTCGAGCCCCGGAACAACGTCAGTAACGTCTGCGCGGCTACGTAACCGCATAAACCGCCTATTGTGGAAATGGAAAAAGGACTGTCACCTTGCTATGTAATATTTAAAACGTACATATGTAAGCGTTGAAGCGTTGAAGTCACTTACCTGGACGTGACCTGCTCTTTGTCCCAGCACGCGGTGCATCTGTCATCTTTGCTTTGCATCTGTCATCTTCCATAAGGTGCTTAAATCAAATAAAGTTAACATGCATGCATTATTGTGTGTTTATCTTGTGCACGCACCTTCTATGTCATCTTCCGTGTTCCTGACCTTCCCCAAAAACGTCTTTCCCATCTGTGTCATCGCAGCACGCGTTGTCATTGCTAGCGATGTAAATCTGAATGCGCATTAGTAACATGCATTCTAAAAGCATGCGATGTAAAGCCTCCTGCGATGTGTCAGTAGCGTTGCGATGGCAGCGCGTGAAAAGACCGTCGTTGTAATGGGTGTTTCCCGTCCATGTCTGTCCTGCCGAGGCAACAGGGACCACTACCTGTGGGGGTCATGGTTGTTTTGCTGTGGTGTATACATGATACACCATGTCATGCCAGTGTCCATGTGGCAATACAGGGTCCCTGGGAATCTACCTGTCGTTGAGCTGTGATGGCTGGGCACATCTGTCCTCACATGTCACTGTGGGGTGTGTTTGTAACGTGGCAGCAGGAGATGGGAACTGTGACACGGCCTCATGATATCCAATGGCACAACCTGGGACTTATTGATGCCACTTGTTGAACTGTGATGTTAGATGTTGGCCATGTATGTGCCATACATGTCCTTACGGAACTGCACACATCATGTACTTGTGCCTCATAATGATGTATCATGTGAAATTTAGTGTGTTCAATGCCACATATGTGGGGTGATGGACAATCTTTCTTTCTTCACCTATGCAGTGCAGGGCACCAGCTGTCCATAGACCATTCCCTGACCTGGCAACGATGGTGGAACGTGACAGCATCCGACGGTACCGCTTCACCAGGCAGCTGATTGAGGATTTGGCAGTGCGCTTGGAACCGCATTTACAACCTGGCCGGCCGTACCCTACAGCGCTGACCCCCAAGGTGAAGGTGATGGCAGCCCTACACTTCTTTGCCACCGGTACCTTTCAACACACTCTGGCGACTGCTGGTGGGATGTCACAGACCATGTTCAGCCGTGTGCTCCGCGATGTTTTGGAGGCTATGTTGATATACCTGAACCAGTACATCTATTTCCCTAGACTCCAACAACTCACTGACGTGAAGAGTGACTTCTATGCCCTGGGGAGGATGCTGCATGTCATTGGCTCCATTGATGGCACACATGTGGCTTTGGTTCCACCACAGGCCCAAGAGCAGGCATACAGGAACCGCAAACACTACCACTCGGTCAATGCACTGGTGGTCTGTCTTTCAGATATGAGCATCTCACACGTGTGTGCCCGTTTCCCCGGTTCTGCACACAATGCTTACGTGATGAGGAGTAGTCGCATCCCGAGGATGATGTCACAGATGCTGAACCAGCGTGCCTGGCTTGTTGGTGTGTACTGACTTTGTACCATTGTGTGTGTTCTGCAATGTAGTGTTCCACCCTCTTTTCCAACTCAGCTAATGTGCAATTGTCTGTACGTAGGTGACTCCGGATACCCCAACATGCCGTGGTTGCTGACGCCCCTCAGGAACCCTGTGACACCAGCCCAGATGCGCTACAATGAGGCACATGGTCGGACAAGGAGAGTGATTGAGCGGACATTTGGTCTCCTGAAGAGCCGCTTCCGCTGCCTGGACAAGACAGGAGGGGCCCTCCCATATGCCCCAGCAAAGGTGTGCAAGATTGTCATCGTGTGCTGCATGCTACACAACCTGGCAGTGCGGAAGGAGTTGCCTCTCATCCTGGATGATGATGACCAACATCCGCCACCTGTGGAGGATCCTGGCCTGGACCACGATGCCAGTGATGATGATGATGATGGTGATGGTGATGTCCGCACACAGCTCATCACCAACTTCTTCAGCTGAATGTGAGTATCCAGAGATGTCATGTCAATGATGTGAGTTTGCATGATATGTGTTGGTGGTGCTCTGGTGCTGTTTGAGTGTGTCCATGGGCTACATGACTGTATGCGTGTAGCGATGTGTCCTTACAGGTAGTCTGTACTCCCCAACAGTGTTGACATGCTAACTTGGTTCTGGGTGGGTATCTTGTGACATGTATTGGGCATGAGTATTGCAGTTCTGTCCTGTTCTTCAGTGCTTTTGACTGTGTGTCATTTCTGTCCTTCACAGGGTACTTTCAGAGTCGTTTGGTCAACTGTGATCCCCGACACCGTGATTCGACTTCCAGGGTGGTAGCTGTCGTGTCCCTACAGGTGATGTGCGCCACACCCATGGACTTCCTTCCTTCTACACTTGTTGACTGTGTGCCCGCTGCCAGGTGGGATTACCTTGCATCTGTAGTGGTTACAACATGTAGCAAATGTGTAATAAACCTGTGCTTCACTTTGTGATGTGCGTTGTCTGTGGTCACACATTTGACTGACATTTGCTTACTGCACCAGTGGGCTAGTTGACAAAGACTGTGAATAGGTGTTGTGTCTGTGCATTGCACCGTATTTCCTGGCAATATCAGTGTAGGCAATGAGTCAGATGGCCTAGGTGTGTAATTGTTGTGTAGCCCTGGTGGTGTGTCTCCCTCATGGGTGTCACGTTGCCATGACTCACATGCCTGTGTTGTACTAGCTGTAGCAGTTAGAATGCACAGTGTAATTTCACTGGTCATCATCTCCATGACAGAAACCACGTTGGAATCACGACAGAGGCAGGTATGGTGTATTAGTGTGTTTATTGTCATACATGTGTGTGAATAGTGCACAGGATGGTGAGTGCTGTACATTTTGATTGCAATCAAAAGTTCCTAGATGAATTGGAAGTCCTGGTAGCAGAAATGTCCTGTATCAAGTCCACAGTCATCTGAGACATTGGTCCGACTTGTACTCCCCATGTCATGTGGGGGAGTTGTGTTGCAGTCAACAGGGTGAACAGTTTGCGCACAAAGGTGATTATCCAGAACAGGTTTTGGCTTCCTGGGGGTTGCACATGGCCATCGGCCTCTCAGTTGCCCCTCCTCGGACGACCCCTCTTCTTTGGGGGACCCTCAAGTGCAGGCTGCTGCGGTGCAGGGGACTCTCCGCCAGAGTCATCCTCCCTCCCTGTGGCAGTTGCAGTTGTTTCAGCACCAGATGTTGTGGGCACACAGGGAGGTGTTGACTGGTTGCTGCTCATCTGGCGGAGGCATTGTAATATGTCCCTATGCACCGCCGTCATCTCTTGCAGTGTGTCCCACTTGGACTCCACGCGGGACATGTGTGAGTCCAAGCGGGCATGATGGGCAGCCTGCTGCTGTTTAATGTCCCTGAGGAGCCCCACTACCTGGCTGAGCTCTCCGGTGCTGGACTGGTACGCATCGGCTATGCGTGCCAGTTGTGGGTCATCATGCAGTCCAGACCCCTCTGCGATCAGCGACCTATGTCTCCCACCCCTCCCACCACCCCTGGTGACACGTGCAGTACCTGAGGTGGCACGCACAGGTGACCCTGGGCCCCCTTGGGGGTTGTTGGTGGTGTTGGTGTCCATGGCCCCACGTTGGTCCAGGGTCCCTGTGCTGGTGGTGGTGGTGCTCCTTGGTCTGTCCATGTCGGCAGGGGTGGTATGTGTGTTGACAGTCGTTGGAGGGGTGGGTGCAGGGGTGCAGCTGGTGGTCCTGCTGGTGCTGCATGATGACTTGCTACGGAGGTGCCAGGTGGGTCTTCTTCATCCAAGGAGGGCAGAGGCTGTTCCACACCAGTGAGCTCTGTATCCTCTTGAGCCTGGGATGGGGAATCCTCAGCGTCTGCTGCTGTGTCCCCATCATCACCTGTTTTTGGGAGACACACACATTGTATGTTATGTTTCTGCAGGCATCAATGGTTGACACACCTGACAGTTGTGACTGTGCCTCTGGATGCGGGCCTGTACATTGCATTGTCCTAAGTTGTCACAGTCAGAGGTTGATATTGGTGTAGCACATTGTCCTGCATTATTTGGGCATTTCTATGTGAATGTTGGGGTGTGTACATGGTCTGCATTGGTTGTATTTGGTTGACATCCGGCCCTCCTTCCCACCCAGCCAGATATCCCACCATGGAACGTGCTGCCATTGCAGGGAGTGCAAGTTGTCTTTCAGGATGTCAGTCAGTGGTGTCCTGCTGTTGGTTGGTGCACAGTTGCCAGCAGGGCCTTGTGCTCCCCACAGCAGTAGCCAGTGTCAGCCATCTTGTCAGTTGTTTTCCACTCCCTGTGATGTGCGCATGGTTCAGGGTGGTGTTGATGGGCCAGTTGTGGGGGTGACCAATATCTGTGACTACCACTCCCATCATGCTATTGCCTCCACCCCACTTCCCAGCATGCCCATACTTACTTGCTTTTGGGTGGACTTCACTGTGTGTGAGTGTGAGAGCAATGGCAAGATGGCTGACAGTGGTGTCCTGCTGTTAGTTGGTGGCCAGTTCCCAGCATGGCCTTGTGCTCCCCACAACAGAGCACCAGTGTCAGACATCTTTGAAGTGGCTTTCCACTCCCTGTGAGGTGTGCATGCTTCAGTGCTAGCTTGCTGGGCCATGTGGGTGGGGGATGTTGAGCTGTGACTACCACTCCCATCATGCTATTGCCTACACCCCCTTCCCAGCATGCCCATACTTCCTTCCTTTTGACTCTGCTTCCCTGTGGGGTAGTGTGCCTGTTCTGACAGGATGGCTGACAGTGTTGTCCTGGCAGTTGTTTGGCTACAAGTCCCAAGAGTGTCCCTGTGCTTCACACAGCATAACCCAGGGTGGTGGTTCTTTGTGGGATATTCAATTAGGGTGTGAGGCATTGCATTCTCCCAGGTGGGTTATGTGGAGTTAGTGTTGAGGGGGTGTGTGAGGAGAACTGCTTGTAACTATGGTCAGTGCTGTGAGTCCTCCTTCCCACCCAGCCAGATATCCCACCATGGAACGTGCTTCCATTGCAGGGAGTGCAAGTTGGCTTTCAGGATGTCAGTCAGTGGTGTCCTGCTGTTGGTTGGTGCACAGTTCCCAGCAGGGCCTTGTGCTCCCCACAACAGAGCACCATTGTCAGACATCTTTGAAGTGGCTTTTCACTCCCTGTGAGGTGTGCATGCTTGAGTGTGATCTTGCTGGGCCATGTGGGTGGGGGATGTTGAGCTGTGACTACCACTCCCATCATGCTATTGCCTCCACCCCACTTCCCAGCATGCCCATACTTACTTGCTTTTGGGTGGACTTCACTGTGTGTGAGTGTGAGGGCAATGGCAAGATGACTGACAGTGGTGTCCTGCTGTTGGTTGGTGCCCAGTTCCCAGAAGGGCCATGTGCTCCCCACAACTGAGCACCAGTGTCAGACATCTTTGAAGTGGCTTTTGACTCCCTGTGAGGTGTGCATGCTTGGGTGTGAGCTTGCTGGGCCATGTGGGTGGGGGATGTTGGGCTGTGACTGCCACTCCCATCATGCTATTGCCTCCACCCCACTTCCCAGCATGCACATACTTACTTGCTTTTGGGTGGACTTCACTGTGTGTGAGTGTGAGAGAAATGGCAAGATGACTGACAGTGGTGTCCTGCTGTTGGTTGGTGCCAGTTCCCAGCAGGGCCATGTGCTCCCCACAAATGAGCACCAGTGTCAGCCATCTTTGAAGTGGCTTTTGACTCCCTGTGAGGTGTGCATGCTTGGGTGTGAGCTTGCTGGGCCATGTGGGTGGGGGATGTTGGGCTGTGACTACCACTCCCATCATGCTATTGCCTCCACCCCCCTTCCCAGCATGCCCATGCTTCCTTCCTTTTGACTCTGCTTCCCTGTGGGGTAGTGTGCCTGTGCTGACAAGATGGCTGACAGTGTTATCCTGGTGTTAGTTTTGCTACGAGTCCCATGTGTGTCCCTGTGCTTCACACAGCATAACCCTGGGTGGTGGTTCTTTGTGGGATATTCAATTAGGGTGTGAGGCATTGCATTCTCCCAGGTGGGTTATGTGGAGTTAGTGTTGAGGGGGTGTGTGAGGAGAACTGCTTGTAACTATGGTCAGTGCTGTGAGTCCTCCTTCCCACCCAGCCAGATATCCCACCATGGAACGTGCTTCCATTGCAGGGAGTGCAAGTTGGCTTTCAGGATGTCAGTCAGTGGTGTCCTGCTGTTGGTTGGTGCACAGTTCCCAGCAGGGCCTTGTGCTCCCCACAACAGAGCACCATTGTCAGACATCTTTGAAGTGGCTTTTCACTCCCTGTGAGGTGTGCATGCTTGAGTGTGATCTTGCTGGGCCATGTGGGTGGGGGATGTTGAGCTGTGACTACCACTCCCATCATGCTATTGCCTCCACCCCACTTCCCAGCATGCCCATACTTACTTGCTTTTGGGTGGACTTCACTGTGTGTGAGTGTGAGGGCAATGGCAAGATGGCTGACAGTGGTGTCCTGCTGTTGGTTGGTGCCCAGTTCCCAGCAGGGCCATGTGCTCCCCACAACTGAGCACCAGTGTCAGCCATCTTTGAAGTGGCTTTTGACTCCCTGTGAGGTGTGCATGCTTGGGTGTGAGCTTGCTGGGCCATGTGGGTGGGGGATGTTGGGCTGTGACTACCACTCCCATCATGCTATTGCCTCCACCCCCTTCCCAGCATGCCCATGCTTCCTTCCTTTTGACTCTGCTTCCCTGTGGGGTTGTGTGCCTGTGCTGACAAGATGGCTGACAGTGTTATCCTGGTGTTAGTTTTGCTACAAGTCCCATGTGTGTCCCTGTGCGTCACTCAGCATGACCCAGGGTTGTGGTTCTTTGTGGGATATTTGATTGGAGTGTGAGGCAATGCATTCTCCCAGGTGAGTTGTGTGGAGTTTGTGTTAGGGGTGTGTGTGAGTGGAGCTGCTGGTAACTATGGTCAGGGCTGTGAGTCCTCCTTCCCACCCAGCCAGATATCCCACCATGGAACGTGCTTCTATTGCAGGGAGTGCAAGTTGTCTTTCAGGATGTCAGTCAGTGGTGTCCTGCTGTTGGTTGATGCACAGTTCCCGGCAGGGCCTTGTGCTCCCCACAGCAGTAGCCAGTGTCAGCCATCTTGTCAGTTGTTTTCCACTCCCTGTGATGTGGGCATGGTTCATGGTGGTGTTGATGTGCGCATTGTGAGGGTGGGCAATATCTGTGACTACGACTCCCATGATGCTATTGGCTACACTGACTTGCCCAGCATACACAGAATTCCTTCCTTTCAGTGGGCTTCACTGTGAGGTGGTGTTGTAGTGGTGGCTACATGTCTGGATGTGTTTGTTAGTTATATTTGTGCCACTGCCTAGCTGTAGTTGTAGTTGTGTTTGTACATGTGATGACACAGTTACATATCACTATGAGATGGCATGTGTTGTGTTTATCTGACTGACATACACATTTTGGGATGATTCTGTTCTGGTTGGTGTGTATTTGCTAAGGGTGCATGGTTTGACTCTCCCCTTGACAGTGATGTGTGTGTATTGTGGCACATTATTGTGTACATTTGTTGTGTACTCACCAGGCTCTGGGATGTTTTCTAGTCCATATACGCTCACTGGTGGTAGGATGGCCCGCACCTTCTCCTCCCAGGGCCTGAGGTATACTGGTTTGGCAGGAGGGCCACTGCCGGTGTGTTGGCTCAAGAGGTAGTCCTTCTTCAACAGCTCCCTGACCCTCCTGCGCACGTCATACCACCTGTTCTGGATGTCTCCTTTGTGCGCAAACATGGTGATTGTGCGTTCACCCTGTCGACGATCCTCTCCCACATCTTGGTTTTCTGCGACATTGGTGTCTGTTGGACCAGTGTACCAAACAGCTGTGGCTCTACCCTGAGGATCTCATCTACCAGGACTTCCAATTCACTATCTAGGAACTTATGATTCTTCTTTGGGGGCATGGTGATGGGTGGTGATGGTGAGTGATGTGTCTGTTGGTGTGCAGGTGAAGGTGTGTGAGTGTGTGTTTTGCTGGGTGTATGTGAGGGTGCTATTTGTTGAGGTGCTGATGGTGTGTGGCTTGTGTGATGGATGAGCTGTGGGTGTGTGGTTGCTGTCTGTTGAGTGCTGGCAGGTCATTTGAATTTGCAAAGGATCATGGTAGGGATTTGTGTCCTTTATATGGGTGGAGTTGTGGGTGTGTCTTTGTTCCCTCCCCCAGTATTTATTGGCTTTGTAATTGCTTGTTTGGCCTTTTTTGTGTATTTTCCCTTTGTACTTTTTGTGCATGTAGGAGACGTTCTTGTGACCGAGTCGGACCCTGCAGTTGTCTCGTACGAGCTTCTCCGAGTCGTTCACGCTGTGTTTGTGCTGTTTTCTATGCTGCGTACGCGTCGGTCGCGGTGTTTTGGATTGTTTCGGCTCGTAGTTTTGTATGCGTGTCGGTCGTACGGCTTGTCCTCCGTGCGACTCGGTCGTGTTTTCCACGCGTTGCATCGTACTTGGCGGGTAGGAGTTCGCGGGTACGTTTCGTTCGGGATTGTTCCGGATGCGTGTCGGTCGGTTCGATTCAAGTGTTTTTCCGGCCGGATTGCTGTTTTCCGCGCGGCTCGGTCGTTCGGCTTGTGTTCCGTACGAGTCGGTCGGGTTTTGCACGCTTCTCATCGTACTTTGCGGGTCGGGCTGCACCGGTACGTATCGGTCGGATAGAATTCCGGCTCCGAGTCGGTCGGTACGTTTTCCGGCCCGAATCGGAATCGACCCCTTAGTCAGTTATACAATCAATTTTACAAAAAAAAATCATCCATTTAGACACTTATATACCCATTTATTCTTCCATCGACCTTGAGATATACATATATAAAACATATTTAATTTTCAGAAAAACACACATTCACTGGATGATGTCATCAGTGATGTCATTTGAGATGTCATCAGTGATGTCATGAGTGATGTCACTGACCATGTCATGAGTGATGTAATATGTGACGTCATCAGCAGTGCATTGCGGGCGCGAGAGTTATAGTTAGCTGAACTAACTATAACGGGGGAATTTCTATGGTTTTGTACGAGTGAAATGTCCAACTAACTATAACGCCCCTGAAACATATGGTTTTTTCAGTGAATTTCTAAGGTTTTTTAAATGCTAATTTCTAACTATAACGCCCCTGAAACCTATGGTTTTTCAAGTGAATTTCTAAGGTTTTTTAAATGCTAATTTCTAACTATAACGTGCCTGAAACCTATGGTTTTTTCAGTGAATATATATATATTTATTATACTATGTATACATGTGAAAATGTCTCGGTCTCCTGTTTGCCTCGGTGGCACGGAAAAAATGGGTGGAACTGACGTCAGCACGCCGACGAGGTCCTCTTATGGCTCCGATGACGTCATACGGTGTCGCGAGCGGAGCCGTGCTCGTTGACGTGAGAGAGCTAGGAAAGAATTTCCGTGGAATGCTGGTGCAGGGGATATTCACCTAAGTGTTCAGGCTAGTCCTTTGGGAGTAACTGTTTATGTTGCCACTCCAGAACCCGAAACCAGTGATCCGAGGGCAGAGGCCCTGCAGATGGCACACGAGGTGGGGTGCCCAGTCGTGTGCACCGGCGGGGCAGCGAAGTGACACGCACCACAACCCACAAAAAAGGTAACGAGGGCACTGAATAACACAGGATCTTCTCTTTGTATCTGGCAGGAACAACGAAGTTAAAAGGCCCTAGTACCAAAATGTAGAATTAGTGCTACAACGGTCTTCAAGAGGACCTGCGATGCCGCTTCTGCCTCCCGTACCCTGGAGGCGGCACATGGGTCACGCGGTACGGTCATACTGCGGTGGGACGCACACTCGTTGACCTCTCATGGCACTGCTCCACACTTCAGGGAGGACGCTTTCCATTAGCTATGTTTTCTGATGACATGTCGCGCCGGCCCCGTCCAACAACAGAACTCCTTTAGATCCAAACAGACTCTTCCACTCTCTCACCGGAAGTGAAACCAGGCCACGCGGACACTTTCACAATACAACAGCCGGGAATGCACTTTTCGGTAAAAACCACATTCCTTCCTCCTAATTAATCAAATAAACGTCTCACTGAAGAACAGGGGCCAGCTTCGATCGGTAAACAGCCGTTACAACGACTTTTTACTTTGCGATACCATTACAACGCATGCATTACCACGCATGCGTTGTACATCACGAAGACATTACTACGCATTTTTTTAGAACGCATGGTCATTTACCACGCATGCCTTTACAACGAATTTTGTTGTAAAGGTATGTCCCACCAGCCGGGACTACGGGGTCCAAAAGAGGTTCACAGCGGACTACTCGCCACCACCAAATTGGACACTTGGACGAGCGTCCCACCCCGAGCCTCGTTATCTGCCTTAAAATCTATCTGCATTGAATTTTTTGTTTTTAAAGTATCAGTGAGTACTTTGATCCTTTCACCACACACTTTAGTACGTGTGTAGGTATCGCACTGGTTATCACGTGGCACTAAATTATTTTTGCCACTCACCTATCATTCACCTGGTCCTGAAGAAAGCCCCATTCACTTTCTCTTAAGGGGCTGAAACATGTAGACCTATCACACATAGTCAACTCAATGGTAATAACCCATGAATAGTTGCACCACACATTTAATTTTAGACATATCCTGAGCCGCCAATATTAAAATTAAAGGCAAGGATTCTCAGAGATATTTTTAACCTAAAAATCCTCCTCACATCACACTTTATGCACTAACACCAGCTCCGCTGTAATCAGGCGTCGTAGCACAACCGGGTGGCACTCGGCCGCCCGGTTGGGACCCCTATGATGAAGCATGACACCAACTAGGTTGGTGTGTGAGGGGTCTTTTAAGAACACCTAATGGGTCCAAATTCGTACTACATTTAGTGACTGATCTACACACACATAGTGGGTTCGTCCTCATTGTTTAAGTCATGTACGGTAAATGACCATGCATTCTAAAAAACATGTAGACGATCCATGTCGTTGTAAGGAAACAGAGGCTGTTCCGTTTCCTCACAACGACGTGCACCGCCCCTCAGAGATGACGTGAAGCAGGAACCATGAGGAGAGAGGAACCATGAGGAGTGAGAGGTAAGGGGGATTGGGCATGGGGTGGGGGTTTCTTTTCTAGGGTTTAGGGTAGTGCAGTGGTGTTTGGGTGGTGTAGGGGTCGTGCTGGGGGTAGTGTTTTAGGGTTTAGGGTAGTGCAGTGGTGTTTGGGTAGTGTAGGGGGTCGTGCTGGGGGTAGTGTTTTAGGGTTTAGGGTAGTGCAGTAGTGTAGGGGGTCGTGCTGGGGTAGTGTTTTAGGGTTTAGGGTAGTGCAGTGGTGTATGGGTAGTGTAGGGGTCGTGCTGGGGTAGTGTTTTAGGGTTTAGGGTAGTGCAGTGGTGCTTGAGTAGTGTAGGGGGTCATGCTGGTGGTAGTGTTTTAGGGTTTAGGGTAGTGCAGTGGTGTTTGTGTAGTGTAGGGGGTCATGCTGGGGGTAGTGTTTTATGGTTTAGGGTAGTGCAGTGGTGTTTGGGTAGTGTAGGGGTCGTGCTGGGGGTAGATTTAGGGTTTAGGGTAGTGCAGTGGTGTTTGGGTAGTGTAGGGGGTCGTGCTGGGGGTAGTGTTTTAGGGTTTAGGGTAGCGCAGTGGTGTTTGTGTAGTGTAGGGGGTTGTGCTGGGGGTAGTGTTTTAGGGTTTATGTTAGTGCAGTGGTGTTTGGGTAGTGTAGGGGTAGTGCTGGGGTAGTGTTTTAGGGTTTAGGGCAGTGCAGTGGTGTTTGTGTAGTGAAGGGGGTCATGCTGTGGGTAGTGTTTTAGGGTTTAGGGTAGTGCAGTCGTGTTTGTGTAGTGTAGGGGGTCGTGTTTTAGGGTATAGGGTAGTGCAGTGGTGTTTGGGTAGTGTAGGGGGTCATGCTGGGGTTAGTGTTTTAGGGTTTAGGGTAGTGGAGTGGTGTTTGGGTAGTGTAGGGGGTCGTGCTGGGGGTAGTGTTTTAGGGTTTAGGCTAGTGCAGTGGTGTTTGTGTAGTGCGGGAGGTCATGCTGGGGGTATATTTAGGGTTTAGTGTAGTGCAGTGGTGTTTGGGTAGTGTAGGGAGTCGTGCTGGGGTTAGTGTTTTAGGGTTTAGGGTAGTGCAGTTATGTTTGGGTAGTGTAGGGTGTCGTGCTGGGGGTAGTGTTTTAGGGTTTAGGATAGTGCAGTGGTGTTTGGGTAGTGGAGGGGGTAGTGTTTTAGGGTTTAGGGTAGTGTGCCCAACCAGCCACAATATCCGTGGACAAAGGGGATCCTGACTCTTTGGAACGCTCCGTCAATTGAATAATTTGGGTCAAGGGCCCTACCACGTCCAAGACCTATCAATTCCTTTCTTGGGATCCCTCATATACTTGGAGAAAAAGGTACATAGTTTCTCATCAATTTCAGGCGTGTGTGCCACGTTCCCCTTCAGTGAGGGCCTGGGGCATTCTCACCTCATCCTATTCCTGACCTCCCTTTCAAGGGGTTGATGGATTTTCCCCACCACATACTCTGCCACTTTGGCGTCAGGTGTCCACTCTGCCGACCTAGGATGGTAAATTTGGGTAGGCTCGAACATGTCCGAGTGGACCCCGTCCCCAACCGGGGACTGAGAGGAGTGGGACTCTGGACGCCAGGGACGCCCGAGTCCTTATCCTCATCGGAGGAGAAATCGTCCTCCGATACACCCTCTCCCTCTAAGGGAAACCCGCCGTCTGGGTCTACAATAGTGGTGACAGTGTCGCAATTTTCTCTGGGCCCCTCCTCCTCCCGGCAGGGTGCATGTTTTAGCGTTCGCGCACTCTTGAGGAAGGTCTCCGTAAGTTTATCAAATCCTTCCAAGTGCCCCGCGTTATGCTTATTCCCCATCTGGGAGCTACTTGGACCCGCCACCACCAGATCTGGGTCACTGAACATCCCAGGGATGCTTTTCGCCAGCTTATCAACCTGATCCCTAAGAGGAGCCAGCGCCCTAGAAATAGCCAGATAGAGGGCTTGGTCCACTGCTGGAGGGAGAAGTTGGGGGGCCATTCCTCCTCCACTTCCTGGTAGGAGGAGTAAAAATGGTCTTCTGGAGAAGACATGATAGCAGAGGGTGTGAGCACAGAACAAATGCCCTTAAAATCCTTAAGACAGCCCCCTCGCCAGTGCTCCAACAGCTGGGCTTTCCCCGAAGCTGTTATAAGAATAGACTGAGGCGCAATACCAATTACCACCACCAGGTGGCGGTGGTCACTAACGTGGCCGTGTGGGGAAATCACCGTGCAAAATTAGGCGAGGGTTGGCCGGGAATCAAGCGGACACTAAAGGAGTGACCGGATTCCCAAACGCGCGTAAAGACCAGCGGGAGCGCTCGACGGAGCTGCCTCGCTCGGACCAGACGCGCCTGACAGGATCTCACCACGCGCAGAGCACACAGCGGGAGAAACTGCGAGGGGAGAACGCGCTCAGGCAAGAGCCTGCTGTGCAGGGAATATGAAACAATACCAAGGCAATAATGCTAATAACGTGCACAAGAAACCGCTATACAAACAGCAACAACGTCAGATTAAACCAAGAATGTAAGGAATGCACTTAACTGACGAGCAGTGAAGAAAGAGGAAGCGGAAGGGACGTCACGATATTATATACGATGGACTGTGATATGATTGGACTATAGTAGCCTTGGAGACTACCCCCCTAATGGTTCATGGGTTGTGTAGTCTTTTGTTTAATGATTGTTGTGTTACGTTTTCTTTGAACTGCTATGCAAATATAGTGAGGAAAGATATGCATAATCCTCGCCTCCGTCCTGCCATAGAATTCATTAAACTTTATTTGATCTGATTTAGAAACATAGATCATAAAAGTGCACATAAAAACAGTAAATCCTCTTTCCTAATACAATACAGTGAGAATTAATTAAAACCAATAGGTAAAAACGGGTGTTACAAAGCCCGGTTCAGAGCAACTTCAGGTTAACAGAATCGTAAAGTTCAATGTTTCGCAAGATCAATCTCATGTACTTCGTGCAAAATACGCAATAAGGGGTCCAAGTAAGATGTAACGCTCCAATACCTGACCAGTTTGCACTATATAAAACTGCAGAAAAACTAAAAATAAAAAGTGTTTTGCACACTTCTGTCATTGGGCTATATGTGGGCTACATCTGGGTGATATTTGTGCTACATTTGGGCTCTTTTTTCTCTGGTGGCCATCTTGGGAGACTTATTTGTTATGAAGTTTCCTAATTTCGTCATTTACTGCAGTCTCCTCAGTAGGAAATGCTTTCAGTTTTTACTTTGATTCCATCAAGAAGGCATTCAGATGTGTCACACATTTGCCATAAATTCAGAATGTTAGCACTCTAGTTGTTCATTAGAACACTGTAGTAAAGCTACTGCTCACCAGGGAGTTAACTGGAAGTCTACTGCTGGTATTGAAAGTGATTGTTTCAGTCTGCATGTCAGAATTTTCTAATGAAATAGAAGAGGATTTGAGATCTCACTTAAAACATGCCCTAAATTTTCTTTCTGCAGCACTAACCATAATTTCTATGGCAAATTGAACCCCCTCATTTTGTTCCTTTTTAAATTAAATGTTTTAAGTGTTACCAGTTTATTCCAATCAAGATGGCTTCAGGAGTGCCATACTTTTGTCATAAGTAAGACTGTTAGCGCTCTAGTTGTTCTTTAGAACACTCTGGGAAGCTATAGTACAACACAAAGGCATCAACTGACAGGCTGCTCCTGTTGAAATATAACAGGAAGATATTTGAGATCTCACTTAAAACATGTCCTAATTTTTCTTTCTACAGCACTAACCATAATTTCTATGACAAAATGAACCCCCTCATTTTGTTCATTTTAAATTAAATGTTTTAAGAGTTACCAGTTTATTCCAATCAAGATGGCTTCAGGTGTGCCATAATTTTGTCATAAGTAAGACTTTTAGCGCTCTAGTTGTTCTTTAGAACACTCTGGGAAGCTGCAGTAGAACACAAAGGCATCAACTGACAGGCTGCTCCTGTTGAAATATAACAGGAATATATTTGAGATCACACTTGAAACATGTTCTAATTTTTCTTTCTGCAGCACTAACCATAATTTCTATGACAAAATGAACCCCATTATTTTATTCCTTTTTAAATTAAATGTTTTAAGTGTTACCAGTTTATTCCAATCAAGATGGCTTCAGGTGTGCCATACTTTTGTCATAAGTAAGGCTGTTAGCACTCTAGTTGTTCTTTAGAACACTCTGGGAAGCTGCAGTAGAACACAAAGGCTTCAACTGACAGGCTGCTCCTGTTGAAATATAACAGGAAGATATTTGAGATCTCACTTAAAACATGTCCTAATTTTTCTTTCTACAGCACTAACCATAATTTCTATGGCAAAATGAACCCCCTCATTTTGTTCCTTTTTAAATTAAATGTTTTAAGTGTTACCAGTTTATTCCAATCAAGATGGCTTCAGGTTTGCCATACTTTTGTCATAAGTAAGACTGTTAGCTCTCTAGTTGTTCTTTAGAACACTCTGGGAAGCTGCAGTAGAACACAAAGGCATCAACTGACAGGCTGCTCCTGTTGAAATATAGCAGGAAGATATTTGAGATCTCACTTAAAACATGTCCTAATTTTTCTTTCTACAGCACTAACCATAATTTCTATGACAAAATGAACCCCCTCATTTTGTTCCTTTTTAAATTAAATGTTTTAAGAGTTACCAGTTTATTCCAATCAAGATGGCTTCAGGTGTGCCATAATTTTGTCATAAGTAAGACTGTTAGCGCTCTAGTTGTTCTTTAGAACACTCTGGGAAGCTGCAGTAGAACACAAAGGCATCAACTGACAGGCTGCTCCTGTTAAAATATAACAGGAAGATATTTGAGATCACACTTGAAACATGTCCTAATTTTTCTTTCTACAGCACTAACCATAATTTCTATGACAAAATGAACCCCATCATTTTGTTCCTTTTTAAATTAAATGTATTAAGTGTTACCAGTTTATTCCAATCAAGATGGCTTCAGGTGTGCCATACTTTTGTCATAAGTAAGGCTGTTAGCACTCTAGTTGTTCTTTAGAACACTCTGGGAAGCTGCAGTAGAACACAAAGGAATCAACTGACAGTCTCTGCCCTTGTTGGATGTACATGTTTTACTGAGAATGTCAGACTTCATTCTCACATGACTGAGAAAGATAATGTGAATTTACAGAAAATATGCTCTCATTTTAGCTTCTGGAGCACCTTCCAAAACTGTATGGGACATGCATGTGAAAATAGTTTTCTCTCAAACATGATTCATGATATCCCAGCAGAAGGTTTTTCACAGGGTAAAATCACCTTAGAACACACCACAATTCCTGAAATTAGTATGGTTCCATCAACAAATGAATTCTAATGTAACTAAAGTCTGTTATCACCCTTTATAGTTCTCCTTTTGGTAACCCTCAAAATCTTCGATTCATTACAATGCATTTCAATGGGGTACTATCATTTATATTGGTCCCAAGATGGCTGCCAGCAATTCCAGGATGAAGTGCTGACAGCCAATCAGATCTCACGATGACATGTGTGGGTAGGCTCCGCCCAGATATATATGTGTTTTCTTTTTCAAATTTCTCAGGAACTACTGAAAGGATTTACACCAATTAACCAAAAGGCACGACTCTGAACCAAGGGCTACCTTTTTGCCAAATTTGGTGTAATTCCGTTCAGCAGTTCGGGCTGTAGCTGCGACTAAAGGTTCTTATGGAAAATTGCATGGGGAAAACACGTTTTGGGACCCCCCTTTTTTCTCAGCCCCCACTTGATGAATCACCCCGAGACTTTCAGGATAGGAGCGGACCGGAGGCCCCCACGTGTTTTGAAAATTTCGCGAAGATTCATCAACGGGCGCCAAAGTTATTGGAATAGAATGTTGTGAATTTCCTATGGAAAATAGGTCCTAACTATAACTATCTACTGGCGACCGCCAGTAGATAATATATATATATATATATATCTCCATTAGGCGTTCCTTCTCCTGGACACCCGTTCCTACGGCGGCACACGTCCAACAATCAACAATGATACTCCGACTTCCAGGTCAGTTTCTACAAAAGTTAATTATTTATTAAGGCTCAAACATTAGGTGATAAAAGCGGTCCTTTGCTGTACAATTACGGACCAACGCGTTTCGGCGAGTTGCCTTCTACTGGGTCGAAACGCGTTACCTTACCTTGAACAATAAATCTTTCCTTTCCACGGAACCTGAGAGCGCGAATTATTGAAGCTTTGGGTATTGTGACGCCGGTTTAGCTCTACCGGCAACTCGCGCCACTGAACTACGTGGGATTTCCCAGGAGGAGCTCCAGAGTTTGTGAATATATATATATATATATATATATATATATATATATATTTATTTATTTATTGAGTTTTATATAGCGCTGGCTAGACCCGGAGGTATCAGAGCGCTTTACATGAGGAAGAAACATTGTTTCGAAACATGGTTACAAAGTTACATCAGTTACTGGAGCGTAGTTACAGGAATTACATGAGTACAAAAGCATAGCATAAACATGAGGTAAAAAATAGGCAAGGGGAGAGAAGATTAGGGGAGAGAAGGAAGGAATAGGGGAGGTAGACGGAGAATAATGGAGGGAAGAGGAGGGGGAGGGTGTAGGAGGCACAACGGGGAGACGAGGAAAAACAGTGCCCGACGTCCTGCTGGGTAGGTGACGGCTGAGGGGTTAACGAGAGCCAGACTCCTCTATAGCTGCGTGGGACAGCTCCACTGGTCATCGGCCAAAGGTTGCTCGGGCACCGCAGTACATACAGAAAGGTTATAGTTTCCGCCTGGGGGGGCATAGTCCAAAAGTTCCATCGAGCGCGCCGGTCACGGTGTATGGTGCTGTGCTCCCAGCGGTAATGGGATCAAAACCCAGGCCTCCGCTGTGTGAGACTCCCTTGTCGCTGTGGACTCTCTCAGAGGGTCTCTGAGACTCCAGGGCATAAATGCTGGATCCCTCCCCAACAAGGGGAGAAGGAGTGCTTTGGAAAGGGGCCCACTCATGGTGGCCATTATTAGAAAATTTGTGTGTCAGATGTCCCCAGAGCGGCCAGGTGGCAGGGACAGTTCCAACAGGATCCCAGTGGTAGGGGGACCCAGGCTGATTTAGGGTCACATCCGGTGGTGCTCCAGCTTCTAGCTGTTACTCCACCGCCATCTTGGTAGCTCCTATCTAGCACAGCCAAATGCTGGGTGTTATCAGTGTTTAATGGTTTACGTGGGAGGCACCGATCTCCTCCTTCATTATATCCCTCCTGCTGCATTGTGGAGTTTGTTGCTGTTGAGGCTGTTTGATGCAGTCTCGCAGCCTCACCCCTTTCAATTATGCGATCTTCGACAGAGTGTCGGCTGCCATTTTGGAGTCAGGCACGGCCAGGCATGAGTCTGTATTGCCGCCGTTGTAAGCTTGGGGCTGGTTGACCTATCTAGTAAATTGCTCCCGCTGCCCCTTGCTCAAATCAAGACTATGAAGCGCGTCCCCTCCTCACCGGTTGTACAGTATTGCGCTCTCCCTGGGACCATGTGAGCACGCCAAAGACTCTCCACGAGCTCCACCAGACACGGTCTGAAGCTGCTCCGATCTTGCAGCATAGCCTCCCGCACACCGCTCCTCCTGAGAGACCCGAAGGGATCGCGAGCACCACAGGACTTTTCCCCTTTGCTCCGGTAAGGCGCCTGGGCGATTAGAGGCTCCTCCGTCCTCCGGACACGGCAGGTGCCATTTTGCGTCGCACTGCCGCAACTCTTACGGAGCCCCGGGGAGTCTCCAAAGGGGATCTTTCCCTAGCGTTGACGACCCTCGCTCAGCCTCCACCGAGTCGGATGAGTTTCCGCCGTCTCTGGAGCCGGTTTGGCGGTTCTTAAAGGCGCTAGTGCGCTCCGGGCACCGACGCGGACCGGGAGCCGGGAGCACTTCCTGTGTGCCTCTCTCTCCTCTATATATATATATCAATCACCAATCCTTCCCACCAGGGGAGGACAAACGGGTCGCACTCTCGTAGGTATTTTGCAATTTTTCTTTATTTTTGTTAGCTCATAGTCAGGGTGAAGGCAACTGACCAACTCGTTTCGGTCTTAGCATAAGACCTTGATCACGATATATATATATATATATGTTACCCACAGGAAATGGCTTTTTTGTTTTGCTAATAACTTTGGCGCCGTTTGACGTGCCTAGTTTGTGCATGGGAAGTTTTAGGGTGATCTGTCCAGCCAGGACTGAGAAAAAGGGAGGGGTCCCAAAGCGCAAAATCCCCATACATATTCCATAGACTGATTAAGCAGCGCTACCGCAAAAACTGCTGAATGGAATTACACCAAATTTGGGAGGAAGCTAAACCGTGGTGCAGAAAGCGTGCCTTTTGTGATTTGCTGTAAATCCGTACTTTTGGAGATATTAAGCTCTAAAAATATTTTTATATCTGGACAGTTGGGTTTGAGGGGCTCGTCCCTCCCCCAGGGAGCGAGCACTCTGATTGGCTGCCAGCAACATGAAGAAAAATGTTGCTGGCAGCCATTCATTACAGGACTCAGGGACTAAGTTCCCTGTCCTGCAATTTGAAAAAAACATAAGGGGGCAGGTTAGAAATACTCTGCTCACCTAGTCCTTGAATGGGGGTCACAGAGGGATCCCTCATGGGCACAAAAATGCAGCCATTTTTGCTGCGCTGCCACAGGACTGTTGGTGAGTGGCTGTGTGGGTGGCTCTATGGGTGGGTGCGTGGGTGTCTGAGTGCCTATGTGGGTGAGTGAGTGGGTGTGTGACTGGCTGTATGGGTGAGTGTTTGGCTGTTTGAGTGGGTGTTTGATTAAGTGAGTTGCTGTGTAACTGGCTGTACTGGAGAGTGATGTTTGTGTGAGTGTCTGCATGGGTGAGTGTATGGCTGTGTTCAGAGGTTGTATGAGTGAGTGACTAGCTGTGTAATTGGTTGTATGGGTGAATACATGGGTGTGTGAGTGGATGTACGGGTGAGTGTGTGACTGTTTGAGTTGTTATATGGGTGAGTGAGTGGTTGTGTGAGTAGCTGTATGGGTGAGTGAGTGGCTGTGTGAGTACCTGCATGGGTGGCTGAGTGGGTGTGTGAATGGCTCTATGGTTGAGAAAGTGGGTGTGTGAGTGGTTGTATGGGTATGTAAATGGGTATGTGAGTGGTTCTGTGGGTGTGAGTGGGTGTATGAGAGGTTGTGTGAGGGTGTGAGTAGGTGTGTGAGTGGTTTTGTGGATGATGTTATCAGTGATGTCATTTGAGATGTCATCAATGATGTCACTGACCTTGTCATGAGTGATGTAAAATGTGAGGTCATAAGCAGTGCATTGCGGTGGCGTAAGTTATAGTTACCTTAGGTAACTATAACTGAATTTTAGTGGTTTTGTACGAGTGAAATGTGAGCCTAACTATAACGTTCCTGTAACCTTCGTTTTAAGTTTTTTCAATTCAATTTCCTAACTATAACGTCTCTGTAACCTTTGGTTTTTTTCAGTGAATTTCTAGGTTTTTAAAAATTCTATTTGCTAACCATAATGTGCCTGTAACTTTTGTTTTTTTTCTGTGGATTTCCAGGGTTGTTTATGTTATTTACTAACTATAATGAACCCTGTAACCTTTGGATTTTTACTGAATTTCTTAAGTTTTTTAAGTTCCATTTCTTAACTCTAAACTGTAATCTTTGAGAGTGTATATGTGAGTGGCTCTATGTCTCAGTAAGTGGGTGTGTGAGTGGCAGAATGGGTGTGTGAGTGGGTGTCTGAGTGTCTGTATGGGTCCACAGCTTTGCAGAAAATGTCTACACAACTGAAGTACTTTCTACTTGTTAATTAGTAAGTGCTACCTCATTGGGTAAATAGCATATTCTACACTACAGCAATAAAAGTAACTGACATGTCTCCAGTGACCTTATGTGCATTTTGGTAATGTGATTGTTTCTCATGCGCCTTCATCCAGAATTCTGTGATAACATGAATCCTTCTATAGAGATGACAACGAGACTACATAGAGGTAAATCTCTACCAAACAAGTGTCCTTCCTCTTAACTATATGAAGTATGTGCTTCTTTGTTTGGTGGAGATGTCCTCATATTCTTCGGCATCAAGAACGCATCTCCAAAATTGGCGGGAAACACGCAGGGGCACCTTTTGCTAAGGTGCCCATCATCTTTGCTAAAGGCGGAAAGACTCTTGCATACTACTAAAGTGAATGGGGCAAGGCCAAATGGGCGGAGCTTCAGGTGATTTTGCACATTTTTATACTCGTAGTCATTTAAAGGGAGAGCCATGGACTCTCACCAGGTAAGGACAATAAAGAACCCAATCGTCGCAGTCACCACAGATTGCGCTTCAATAGATCAATGATGCATTCACCTCTATGAAGTATTTCAGATCGTCTTTCAATGAAGAATTGCAGAGAAAACACACTGGCTTTGCCTCCGTCAAGCCCAGGAGGTCAAGAGCATTTGTCCTTTACAGAAGTGGAGTTTCAACTGGGGCACCTGCTATGTTTATATTTGTAAGTGCTTCCCATTGAGGTTTAAATTCTTTGAAATGAGCATCAAGGCCAGAATGGCCTGTCAAAACCTAATGGGGGAGGGGATCCACACGGCCACCCTCCCCGGGCAGATTTCTGCTCCGGGGACTGCATCCCCCGGGACTGGCCCAAATTCAATGGGGAGGGGGGCTGAGCGCCCCCTTCCTGGGACGATTTTGGCCACAGGGACCCCATTCCCCGGGGCCCAGCCACGTCTACTTGGGTAACCTAGCCCCACCAATGGCACCCAGTGTGCTTTGAAGGGGAGCACAGGGGAGCCTCAATGCCCCTGTGGTCCCATCCTGCGCCCCGCCTCCTGCGGGAGCCAACATTGCTCATGCACGCAGGGAGCTGCTAAATATGCAGCTCCCTGCGTGTGGGAGTAATCTTTCATTTGTTTCCTTGCCCGCATGACAGCGGGCAGGTAAACAGATGAAAAACTCTGCTCCCAGCGGCTGGTAGCAGTTTGACAGCTCCCGCATGCTGGGAGCGGAGTTAGTGTTTGCTCTCGCTTGGCGGGAGATGTCAAAGCAAACCAAGCAAAGAAGGAGCATGAAAACTGTAAATCCAACCAATGGTAAGCAGTGGGTTGGCTGCAAGCCCCTTTATTCTCTTGATAAAACCACAATATGACAATCAGACAGTTGTATGAGTATGTATGTATGAGTAATTATTTTTAAAAGTGGAAACCCACGTTTTATGAATCAAAAGACTTTGGACTTGTAAAACCTTTGAGTGTAAGTTGAACGTAAAAACACGAATGGCTTTGTGATTCTGTTCCTGAGTGGCACTTTCTCGTCTCTATTTTCTTTATCATTAACTTGTGCATAATATAAATAGAAAGGTGCTGAAACATGAACTTGTGAAGCTTCACATTTGATAGTCTAGATTGCATACTACTAGGTAACAGTATTAGCCAACAGAATTTAATTTGTTTGTACAAAAATACCACAGACTAACTTCAGCAATCCCTTGCAACATAAACCTACGCAAGGAGGAAACGGAACGCACCTGCTTAATGTTTAAATATTAGTCTCCATGGAAACCAACTCATTCCTTTTATTTTGGTTATTTCCCTTAGTCACATTTTAATGAGAATGCCTTGTCAGCTGTAGCTTTTTTTAGGGTTGGCAGCTTAAACTTTAATCAGAGAGGGGTCTGTACAAAATGAATTGCATCTGCTACCACGCATTCTAAAACCATGCGTGGCTTAACAACGCGCACAATACCACTGCTGTGTCATCACCACGAGTTCTATTACAACGCAAGTCAATACAACGACTTGCTTTAGGGAAGCGCTGGACTTTGGAATAGTTTAAATTACTATTCCAACTCCAGTCAATGTATCAGTAGGGTAGGTGTTGGACTTAAAATCCAACACCTGTCCAACACCGCATTCCCTAAAGCAAGTCGTTGTAATGACTTGCGTTGTAATGGAACTCGTGGTAACGTTGCAGTTGTGGTACCGACTGTGTTGTAAAGGCACTATGTTGTAATGCCTGCGTTGTAATATATGTTTCCCGTATCGATTGTTCACATTGGAAAATGTAATTCTAGAACTGAGAAATTAATTTTCCAAACTTGAAAATTCCATATTTGCAAACCCCACGTATTGTGCATGACGTGCCCATTTGTTTTCCTTCACTGGGTGTGTCCCAGTGTGATAAGACTATTGATTGGCAGTAGTGCAACATAGTTGTGCATGGGAACAGTTCCTTTCCTTAATTTAGCTAATGTTCAGTACAGGACTCGGGCACTATTGAAAAATTGAAAAATCTATGTTTGGGATGCCAGATTGTATAATTTCACAAGCTCTTTGCGATGGAGTAGTTCATGTATATTTGAAGTAGCGAGACCACGTTTTGCATGGGAAAAGGTACTTTCACAAAATAAGTGAACGTTCAGTATATGGCTCTGACTAATTTGAAAAAATCCCACTGACACCACAATTTTTAGTGTGTGGGTGTATGGCTGGGTTTCTAAAAGGGGTTCTTAGGTAGATAATTAACCACTGTTAACATGGGAGAACCAAACATCCTATCAATCCCACAAAATAATATAAAGTAGCACAATAAAACAATTATGCTCTGAACTTAAGAAATTACCCAAAACTTTTAGAAGATTTCTAAATATTGTTTTTTCTTAACTTTTTGTATTTTGTTTGATTTTGTAAATGTACGTTTTTGGTAAAAATGTGAATTATTTCTTCACCATTACAAAGCAAATGGCCTATAAAAGTAATCTTCACTCAAATAAATAAAAAGGAATATAAAGGGCACAATGGCACATAATACCAATTGGAAAGTCACAATTAAATGAAACCATGACTAAAATATTTGCATACACCTGCTATAACACATGGTTCCATGCCACGGTAGCACCACACCTGGTCTAGACCGTGGTCAAGGATCTGCTGCCAGAAGCCACACTCAACCATGTTGTCACGGTTATACATCTGATGTAATCAAGGATCAGTTAGACAGGTCCTGCCAGCTTAAAAAATGTGCTGTTGTTCTTGGACAGAGGCACCACAAAATAGGATTCCAGCCAGGCCTGGGGAGTGTTGGGAACTGGCAGAACATCAGGTACACGAGGAGTAGGAGTGGCTGCTGGAGGTTGGCAAGGTGGATTGTCAGTGCAGTAATGTCACAAGCAACAACACACGCACTGTTTGGTAGCCTAAGACAAAGGAGTAGCGCTCCCTTGACCTTTCATCTTGAGCAGTGAAAAAGCTTCTATGTTCATGTCTTCTCTGCACAGTCCATGATGCCAAGAACTGATGTGTTTCTGATACATGATCCCTCTTCAACCTCCTGAACCCCTCGTTGTCACCATCATCATCCTCAACAGTTTTGTAGAGTGCGGCTGTTACCCCTAAGGATGTCCTGGTGCTTAGAAGGGAGCAAGCAGAAGACGAGGTCAAGAGACACATTGGAAGGAGAGATGGGTTTTCAGCCGCTTATCAAATTTAGAGTGAAGGATGATCTCTTTAATCGACATTGGGAGAGCATTCCAATGCTTGCCAGCTAAGTAGGAGAAGGTTTCTTCCTCCCAATCCCAACTTCTTCATACTTGCCACTATAACATTATTCTGCTGGGTAGAATGCAGCTACCTGCTAGGTATGTATCTCCTAAATTTGTATTGGAGATTTATTGGACCTTTCCTGTGAAAGATTTGATGCACTATACAAAGTGTCTTACACTGATTTGCTTCTCGACTGGAAGCCAATGGAGCTGTTTCCTATGAAATTACACGTGTTGGTAGCGACAAAGGCCACAGATTACTGTTACTGCAGATTTCTGTGAAAGATGGAGTTTGGGGAGGAGATTATTTGTGGTTCCTAAGTAAAGAATATTGCAGTATTCTAATCTTGATAAAAATCAAAGCTTAAACCACCATTCTTTTAACTCCCCAGTCTGGAAAAGGTAGAATTTTATTAGGGATTTGAAAAGAATCCCGGGAACTCTGTTTTATTGACCTTAGCAGTCAGCGGCAGTTTGTAGTAGATCAGTATTCTCAGATTCTTGACTGTCTCTTTTGGAATGGGAGTGCTGCCCATATTGCGAGGCCACCTATTATCAGACCTGGTAAGCTGGTTAGGTCTGATGATCACAACCTCCATTTTGTCGGTATTCAATTTTAGGGAGTTATTCTGCATCTATTTCGCGGACAGGGATAGGCACTCTTTAGAAGGGTCAAGGTAGGTGACAGCCTCAGCATAGCCTCATTTTGCCATACCTGTGTAGGGTACACAGAAGGACACAGTCACAACCAAACTGGCACTGGCTTAAGTAGCTCTGGTTTAAGTAGTGGAGGTGATGGCGTCTCTGGCTCCATCCTGGCCTGGCCTGGAGTGGCTCCTGGTACAAGAAACACAACACTCTCCTCTTGGACCAGTGACTGCATCTTTTCTCCAGGAGCAGCACCAGCAGCAAGAGTAAAAGTAGGCCTCCCTGCAGCAGATACTGGTACCTCAACTTCATCACCAGAATCACCCAGATCTGCTCCTGGAATAGGCATATCTTGATCTCCGAATAATCCACCGGTAAAGTAGATGAATTTACTTCATGGAGACTTGTCAGTTTCTCACCTGTCATTAAAAAATGCCAATGAAACGTAAAAGTAAGGAAAAACGTATTCAAAGAAGTACAACTTAGAACTTATGCAAAACACACGCAAGCAATCTAACAATATAAATGTGAAAACTGAAGCCTACAGAACACACAAAGGCTACCCTAATTTAAAGAGCTCTAAAATCGTGCTACAGTATAATCATCTACTTAAACCAATTTAGTAATATAAATTAAATGCAAACACAGAGCTGTGTCATGTATGTGTGGAGCTATATGTGAAAGCCCTTCACTAACTTTCACTGCGAGACTGACCTGCTCTCTTCTTTTGAGGCTCAGTGCAATGGACAAAGGAAACAGAACGTGTATGAGGCCTTGTTAGATTCCAAAAAACGAACCTACAGTATCAGATTCCCCTGAAATGTAGTGCAAGGTTCAAGGCCCCAGATAGGCCAGCCCAATCTTGCAGAAAGATTCAATGCCAACCTGAGGGTGAGTGAGAAAAGCACGCTAAGAGGATAGAAGGAGGAAGAGAACCTGTCACAAACGGATAAAGCAGGAACTTGCAAGGGTGAGATAAAGGTGAAGGTGCATCTGGTAGTGGATTAAAGAGACATCAGCGGCCGTATTACATAAGTGCCCCGAGGGTGCAACGGGCGATTGCGCCCGCTTTGCGCGCCACCAGGGTACTTTGTTATTACAGAAGGGGCCGCACACGCTTGTGCAGCGCCTTCTGTAACACTGTATGCGCTGGCGCATGTACAGAGCCAGCGCTTCCTCAAGAGGGCATTCCCTCATTTGCATGGGGGCGTGGTCTCATGCAAATGAGGGAATCTCTTTGCTTCTGAACCTGAGCTGTATTATATACACGGGCGCAGATGCAAAGAAGCTCTCAGGAGGCGCACTGAGAGTGCGAAACCTAAAAGGCGGCGTACTGTCAGAGTGCCACCTGATTGCAGCCCTCTGGAGGGTAGAAAGGGGGTCCTATGGACCCCACAGACATCTCCTTGCAGGCGAGTGCAGTCACTCACTGCAAACGCCTGAAGGGGATCTCTAATTCCCTTTAAAAGTGCAAGCGGGTTGCTTCAAAGCAGCTGCTCTGTTTTTCACCTGAATGCGCCGCCCCAGGGCAGCATGAGTTTGCGGTTGCCTTGGGGGCAGCACTTTCCATGTAATAGGGCACACTTTCCCTGTTTGTGCCTGGCGCCCCTGTTTTAAGGAGAGCCGGGTGCAAACACGGAAAGTGCGCCCTTTACATAACAGGGCCCCAGGTGGTTTTAAGGCTCTGCCTCCTTGGTATTCAGTGCGGCTACATTCAAAAGGACAGGCTGCAGGCTTCTGAGCAGAACTTCGGACATCGGCACTCGTTCTTTTACAAACTAAGCACTGGTCTACCGGTTTTTCAGAAAATACCCGGAAGCCTGCAAGGGGATTTCCCACCTCATCTATTTCCATTATGGGTTTCCCTATGATGTGGAATGTTATTGCCTCTGTAAACTGTAGCTACATGGCTGTGAGCTGCCAGATGTTCAGGAATGAGTTGATCTAATGGGGAGGGAAGTGGGACTTTGTAGCCTGATCTGCTCACCTGGGGAGGGAGAGGGCACTCAGTTATGTATTCCTTGTGCCTTGGTTTTGGAGAGGGCAGTTTTGTCCCTGACAAGGTCTAGACCATGCAGTGCAGCTTGCAGCCTGACATGTAGGATTTTCTATGTTAGTATGAGGTTATGACTCATGTTTATTCACAGAGAGGAGCTGTATTGGGTTACTTTTGCTGGGAGCGTCCTCTGATACTTACTAGGTCACCTCAATACTTTGGAGTGGGGCTCATGAGTGACTTTTCCAAGTAGAGTTGACACAAGGTTCTTATTCAGTTCAGAAAGGGGAATTTATAAACCTGTAAACTTCTTGAACTAATGTGTAGTTAAATTGAGCAACTTTCAGTTCTTGTACAATGTCAATCCCCTTCCACCAAACCATTGGGATGTGATGAATGAGTGAATAAGAACATTTCTGTAGCACCCAATGCAAACCCAAATTCCTCTGGGACCCTCAATCCGAGTGGCCTGTATTATACCCACTGATGTGATAATTTCCCATGCCTTACTGGAAGCAGAAGTGCCTTGGGGGTTTCCAGGAACAAATTCATCATGTCAAACCCAGACTAATTTGTTCCGGGAAAATGGCCCAGAATTCAGGAGTATCAGACAGAGACTACCAGGGTAGTGTTCCCTCAAGACCTCAATTTCTTTAAATGGCGGCTTCTCAAAGCTCAAAACTAGGGCATAACAAACACACTTCTCCACACAAAATGCTTATTTGTTATTACATCTTTTATTTAGTTTTTCTTTCTTGTTTTTAAATTTCTTTCTTTTTAATTTTTCACATTTTATAAAAACATATTTTAGAAAGTACGTGTATATATTCTTCAATTATAACACAGTAACTTTCTTCATTTATCAAAAAATACTATTCAATAAATACACAATGTTACAAAACTTATAAGATCACCTAAAATGAAATAATTATAATAGGATTCGACAAACCCCCACACACAGACACACCTCTCACAACTCTACAATCATATCTCTTGTACTCAATGCATTCAACATATATACACCCCAGAGCAACACTGCATGCACAGATGGAAAAGCCGGGTGATGAAATCAACCCTCGGTTGCTGTGCTGGTAGCTGGGGTGTCACACTCTCTCTGGTCGACGTACGTTTCAATGGTATAGTGATTTCAAAACCATCTTCTTCAGGACCTATTATTAGATACTTTATAACAGGTGAAGGGAGTGACATAAAGAAATCAGTGTCAAAACAACAATTTCGATGTTCTTCCTTAGCCACAGTATTAGTAATTCCAACGTGCAAAACGACTGTATCGCAAGTCCTAATGTACTTACGAAGAGAAGGCCTTATGATCTTTTATTTTGTTTTTTTATTTTTACTAAATCGGACGTGAAAATTGACAGAAGGAGGATGGAGAGTAGGGGGTATATTGTGTTTCTTGAAATAAAAAGGTTTTAAGACTGGGACATCATCTGTATGCTCCCTTTCAGTCCTGATTGCAGGGGGTTGGGGGGAGGAGGGTGGACGAGTGCTTTTTATTTCATTTTCTTTTCCCAACCTCTAAGATGAGGTACCAGAATTTTGTGGGTGCGGGGTACCCCAAAAAGTATACACCCTAAAAGATACCTTAATAGCACGCCCACAAGTGGGTAGATCAGGGACGGTGTTAAACCGCAATTTCGTGGGGAAGTTGGTCCAAGATAAGGTGCGAACCGGCATTTAAAAAATGGAGTCAATCAAGAGAGACTGACAATGGACTCAATAAGTGAGTTCATGTCGGAATGAAGAATTCAAAGGATTTGTTACAAAAAATTAAAAGTACAATACAGAATAATTAAATGCAGAAACATTTTAGGTTTATAGATACCCTTTCCTGAACTGACTAAGAACTCTGTGTCAACTCTACATGATTCAGCCTCCTCTGACCACCTGCAGTCCGTGCAGGTAAGCGCGATGGTGTGGGAGGGGGTGTCTGGGGGAAAGTCGACAGACGACAGAATAGGATTTCTATATATATTTCATTTTCCCTATTCCGTCGTCCCGTCGACTTCCCCCCTCCCCTCCCCCCCAGCACCACACCGCCCAACCCTGCTTACCTGAATGTACCTCTCTTACTCAATCTCATCTGGAGATGTCAGGACAAACTAGTTACAAAAGCAACAGTAAACCATTACGAATGAATGCAATACCGTGTGCAAGTGGAAGGACCTTGAAGAAAGTTACATTAACAGGCTGTATTAAAATTGTTTCAAAGGTAATAGCATAATGCCCGGATACACACATAAATTCAAGGGTAGACCATTATTCTGCACCTTGTTAAAAATGCACAAATATGAAATGTTCAAAAACCTCTACAAAATCTTGCCTTCAGTATCATCTGACATGAAATAGAGTGTCCTAAATATGGTTAACAGAAATATTGCCATATTGGAGTCAGTTCCCAAAAAATTCTACATCTGTGGGAACAATATTTTCGTAAACATTATTTAGGCCACACTAGTTATGCCAGACTATATTTTGTATATGTATTTTATATATTTTTATTATCACTATTCTGACATCTCCTAAATGATCTGTCAACCTCTGGGCAAATAGGAGGTTGGTACTGTGACACTAGATGTAGTATGTGTAACTCATTTACAAACGGAAATGTCAATCTGCTGAAAAGCTTCAAGCCCACTCACCTGTAGCTATATTTGGCCACCTTTACTTGAATATATTCTGTAGTAATTGATGGATAGGCGTTCCCTGGGCCATGTGAGTTTACTCAGCGTGGTGGCTTTGTTAGGGTGGTTCGTTGTTCCTCATTGAAGATAGTCATGTTTACATGGCACTTATCTGCATTGTGAGACTGTGATAATGTGTCACCTGTGAGTGTGCTTGTCTCTCGGGTGTATTGATCATTACATGCTGGTTCCTGGTCATGTTTACTCGTTGTCCGCGATAAATTTACAAAACTATGTTTGAACTGTAGAAAACAGAGATAGTATTCATTAGGTTTGGTAACCAAGTCAATGAATTGTACATAAAACACACACTAATAGAAAAACAACAAGAGCAAAGTCAAGTTACTCCGTGCCAGAGTGGTTGCCGCTGACAGAAACACGTATTATAAAAGATATCGCATGAGGAAACACTGTTGAAGGATTGAAAAAAAATTAAAGTATTCCAAAATGTGTTCCATTTATTGCAACACACTTCCGGAAAGGTTCTGATAGTGAAGAACGGGAGGACGACACCAACGGTGGCGTGCATGTAATCAAAGGAGAGCGGCAACAAGAACCAAGAAGGCAACAAGCATTGTCAAAGCCAATAGGTCTGGCCTTGGCAAGCTGATGCGATCGACAACTTTAAAAAAAAAAATGTTTTATTGCAAGCATGTGCCACAAAAATGAGTAGAAAAAACAGAAAATATTTACCCACCTAAATGTAGCCACCATTTCCATGCAATAAAAATTTGTATAAGTTAAAAACTATTCACTGATATCAGTATTTTACCATGGATATTTTTGTAAATAGCAGCCTCTCAATTGTGCCTTGTATTTTATTATTATTTGTGATATAGACAAGAATAAATAACCACCTCAATCAATCAATCAATTCAAACTTTATTTGGCTAAAAAGTCGGTAAAGACAGATAAAATACATACAAATTTAAATACATGAGTAAATCTCAACATAAAAACACAGAGATACAGTATTAAACAGAATGCTGAGATAAAAACAATCTATAGAAATGTCAGAAATGTCATAAAATGTCATGTGCATTGGACAAAGACGAATATCAACGGATCTCATGGTTCTAATATAAAACCAGATTAAAAACATTGTAAAAAACCACGTGCATAAGCAATAAGAAATATCTGGATAGCATGAAGGCTCACAAAGTGGCAGAATTTCTAAGTAACACATGATCGTTACTTAGCAGTGCAGAGTTACCATGCTTAAGAGCGAGCTGGATGTAACTAACAATAGACAAACAGAGACTTGGCGATGGGGGTGATTACAAGTAAGTCATAGCTGTCTAATGATCTCTAATATTAGTATCCTTTAAAAGTGGGAATAAAATTTGTTCCTAAGACAGCGATAAAATTTACAAAACAACATTAAGTGCAAAGTAGATTATACAGACAAATTATCACATGGACAAGGAGCAAGAGTTATGGGATATCTAACAGGTTCAGGAAGGCCACCAGAAAGTGCAAAGTGGTGAATCTCAACCTGGTTAACAGAATCCGCTGGTAGTTATTACCAATCCACATAAGATAAGGTTCCATAATAGGACCGGAATTCAGAGGACTGGACGAACAGACCAAACTTTTTTCTGATTCAATGGAAGCTCTGGTATGCCGGGTCCACTTCCAGAAATGATCTTTAGTGGTCTGAAGCATGGCAGTTGAGAGGGCCTCAGGATGATTATAAAGATCTGGGAGGCCCAAGGTATTACTCATATTTTTGATGTACAATAGTCATGGGATATGAATGGCCTTGTCTAAACGCATTCAATCCCTTATCACACTACAGCTAAAGGTGGCGTCAGGCTTTGTCCATATTGCAAGCCACAGGCGAAGTGGGCGAAGTCTCATGAAATCAGTAACATAGTCGAGGCCGAGTTTGCGTGACTGAGGTAGTTAGCTGTGCAGCACGCAACCCCCAGCAGCCTTTTACAGCACCTATTCTCAACACTCTGTATGGCCTTGTAATCTTTAATCCCTCAGACTCCAGAGCCATAAGTGGCCACTGACAGACATTTGGCTTTGTATACTGTGATGAATGCCTTTGGGGGTTTAAAGCCTAGCTTTCTGGTAAACTTAAACAGGCCTTCCACAGTGTGAGAAACCCTGGCTGCAGTAACAGTGGATAATTGATTCCAAGTACTTCGGTCAACAAAAAGAATGCCCAGATAGGGGAAGGTTGAAACTGGTTCAATTTTGGTGGTGTTAAGGAAAAAAGTGTTGCACTTATTTGATTTCGGCCCATAAATCATAATGTGGGTTTTGGAGTGGTTTACAGCCAACTCCAGCTCACTCATAAACCTTGCATAACTATCCAGGAGCTACTGTAGGCCTAGTGTGGTCCTGGCAATTAGAACTGTGTCGTCCATGTAGAGCAGTACAGGCAGCGTCCAAATACCAACACGCAGTACATCAGCATTTACGTTACCCAGGTGTTGTTTAAGACCATTAGTATAAGGCATGAATAAAAAGGGAGCCAGTACACAGCCCTGCCGTACACCCCTAGAAACTAAAAAACTCGGTTGTTTCCCCTGCAGGGCCTAACCTAGCAGAAGCACAGACTTCGCTATGTAACTCTCTAAGGAAATTAACAATAGTGACCTCAACACTCATATTTAGCATTATACCCCAAAGTTTGGTGCGATTCAGATGGTCAAAAGCAGACTTTAAGTCCAATGCCTACACCTCTATCTTATGAGTGCCCGTACTTTTCTTTGGAGCTATCATTTACAGCGTGAACTCTGCCCTCACGCACACGGAGCCACCCGCTGTGAGTTCGGTAGCCTGGGTGGAATTTGAGCTGGATGTTATTTTGCATCCAGAACCGCCACTGAAAGAGTATCCTGCCGTCCAACACAGACGTGAATTATACAAATTCATGGAAATTGGTAATCTGACCTACTCCTGCAGCTTTATTTTGGTGGACTATCCAGTGGCAGGCGAGGGGATGCAGCGTACAGCATGGAGCCGAGTGGGACATTACAAATAATTGTACATGAATTAATATGGCAAGCTGTGATTTTGGAGCATATCCCGCACTTACCTACTGTGGTGAGGTAGAGGTGTAGGCATTGGAGCCTATACAGCAAACAGCATAGTGCTATCATGGCAGCCTTCTTTGAGAGAATATCCGGAGTCCTGTTTTTGTGTTAAGCATGACAATCAACCAACGAGGACGAGGTGCTCAATATTTAAATGAATTTTGAATGCTGGACGTTTTATCATGCATTAAAAGCACTGAGGAAGGCGAGTTTTCTTGCTGAAACGCGTCTGCAAAATAAAGGAATCAATGCATTTTCTGGCAACCTAGTGAGTGCCCCTAGTGAGTGCCCGTACTTCTCTTTGGAGCTATCATATATATATATATATATATTATATATATATATATATATATATATATATATATATATATATACACATTTGCTCCAAATGGTTGCCCTCCACTCGGGCTCAGCTTTCCACACACTTCCAGGGCAGAAATGAAGCACGGCACTAACAGGAGCTGACTTCAAGGGGCTTTATTTGATTATAACGGTAAGCCTCTCCATACGAAGCCTACAATAGCAAAGTGCAAGGGTGCATACAAAAGGATGACCTACGCATTTCGGCTTACGCCTTCTACTGGGTCAAAAGTGTGTTCACAAACGTGTCCATTTAAAGGGGAAGCATAGTTCATTTCCCCCCACCAACAATTAAAAACAAGGTCAGTTTCTTAAAGGAGCCACATTCAAAATTAGAATCATATATAATTAAGATGTAAACAAAATTACTTTTTTTCTCTTTTCATTTTTCTCTATTTTTCCAAAGTGACATGACTAAACACATGTTATAAATTGACCTATCATTTACAGCGTGAACTCTGCCCTCACGCACACGGAGGCACCCGCTGTGAGTTCGGTAGCCTGGGTGGAATTTGAGCTAGATGTTATTTTGCATCCAGAACCGCCACTGAAAGAGTATCCTGCCGTCCAACACAGACGTGAATTATACAAATTCATGGAAATTGGTAATCTGACCGACTCCTGCAGCTTTATTTTGGTGGACTATCCAGTGGCAGGCGAGGGGATGCAGCGTACAGCATGGAGCCCGAGTGGGACATTACAAATAATTGTACATGAATTAATACGGCAAGCTGTGATTTTGGAGCATATTCCGCACTTACCTACTGTGGTGAGGAAGAGGTGTAGGCATTGGAGCCTATACAGCAAACAGCATAGTGCTATCATGGCAGCCTTCTTTGAGAGAATATCCGGAGTCCTCTTTTTGTGTTAAGCACGAGAATCAACCAACGAGGACGAGGTGCTCAATATTTAAATGAACTTTGAATGCTGGACGTTTTATCATGCATTAAAAGCACTGAGGAAGGCGAGTTTTCTTGCTGAAACGCGTCTGCAAAATAAAGAAATCAATGCATTTTCTGGCAACCTAGTGAGTGCCCGTACTTCTCTTTGGAGCTGTCATATATATGTATATATATATATATATATATATATATATATATATATATATATATATATATATATATATATATATATATATATATATATATATATATATATATATATATATATTATCTACTGGCGGTCGCCAGTAGATAGTTATAGTTACAACCTATTTTCCATAGGAAATCCGCGACATTCTATTTGAAATAACTCTCTTGCCGGTTGACGTATCTTCGCAAAATGTTCAAACTTTGTGGGCGCTCCGGTCTGCTCCTACCCTGAAAGTCTCGGGGGATTCGTCAGCGGGGGCCGAGAAAAAGGGGGTCCCAAAACGCGTTTTCCCCATTCATTTTTCCATAGGAAACTTTAGACACGGCTACAGCCCGAACTGCTGAACGGAATTACACCAAATTTGGCAAAGAGGTAGTTCTTGGTTCAGAAAGAACCCTTTTGTTAAAATGGTGTAAATCCGTTCAGTAGTTGCTGAGAAAATCAAAAGTAAAAGTACATATATATCTATGGGCACGGAGGATCCGCGCACCCTCCCGATCACGAGCTGCATGCTAATTGGCTGTCAACACTCCAAATCAGGAAGTGTTGGCAGCCATTTTGTCCCTCGGTAGAACCGAGGGACAGAAACAAGTGCGCAAACGCAAAAGGGGGCAGGGTAGAAACACCTTGACCCCCTAGGTCTGCTCAGGGGGTCCCACAAGGACCCCCTGGGCAAAAAAAAATAATTTAAAAAAAATCGGCAGGATGCGCTCAGGGAGCACGAATCCTGCCGAAAAAACAGTAAAACGAAGCGCGGTCTCCCGCGCTCGATAGCACTGGCCCCCGGGTGGGCCAAGTCCCGGGGGCATGCTGGGGGGGGTTAATTTTATGTGTGGGGGGCCTCTAATGGCACCCCAAGCCCCGGGGACCACCACCCCCGGGGCTTTATGATATTGGTGCGGGAGGGCTCTGAGCCCTCCCGCAGCCCGGGACCGCCACCTCCCGGGGCTTCTTTTTTATTTAAAAGCCTGTGTGGGGGGCTCCAGCCCCCACACGCCCGGGACCACCACCTCCCCGGGGCACTAAGAAAAATTAAAATGGGGGTCCGTTTTGGACCCCCAGAGCCCCGGGGACCACCACCTCCCGGGGCTTTCAAAATGTAGGGAGGGGGCCGCGCGGCCCCCTCCTGGAGCCTGTGGTGGCCCTGGGGACCACCACCCCCAGGGCCGGCTCCTGCAGTGTCCCGGGTGCCTACCCCCGGGACACTGCTGTTTGCAATGACAGGACGGGAGCCTCGCGGCTCCCGTCCTGTCATTGCAGATCTGCTTGGATATTGGAAGAGAGAGCAGGAAACCTGCTCTCTCTTCCAATATCCAAAGCCGATTGCTTTCCACATGGGGAGCAGCATGTTAGCTGCTCCCCATGTGTAAAGCACATGCCGGCTCCCGTAGGACACGGGAGCCGGCGGGACTGTGGGGGTTTGGGGACCCCCACAGTCCCCAACGAGAGGCCAGGCCCCGGGGGATGGGGTCCCCGGGCCATAAGAGGCCACGGAGGGGGGCCACGCAGCCCCCTCCCCAAAGTAACAAAAATTAAAAAATTAAAAAAAGTGTAAGTCCGGCCCCGGGGATGGGGTCCCCGGGGCCTTAAATGGCCTGAGGAGGGGGCCACGCAGCCCCCTCCAAATAAAAAAAGAGGCCATGCCCCGGGGGATGGGGTCCCCGGGGCCAATACAGGCCCAGGGAAGGGGGACCACGCGGCCTCCTTCCCGTTCTTTTTTAAATTTTAATTAAAAAAAGGGGTAAGGCCCTGGGGGATGGGGTCCCAGGGCCCAAAAACAGGAAAAAGGAAGGGGGCCACACAGTCCCCCCTTCAGGGGGAAAAAAACAAAAAAACAAAAAACGATCGGGCCCGCAGGCCCGCCCCCTTCCTTCACCACTTCTGCAAACGCGCCCCTGGCGCGTTTGCAGAGGGGAACGAATCCCCTTGAATACTGGGGGTCCCTGAGGCCAACTAGCCCACCAGGAACCTCCAGTATGCGCCAGGGGCTGCCTTGCAGAGAGGTGTACAGAGGCCACGCCCTTTTTACACCTCTCTGCAACGCAGCTCTGTGGCGCTTTTGGAGGTATATGGTGGGCTAGTTGCACCCCAGGGACCCTCAGGATTCAAGGGGAGTTAATCCCCCGACTTAAAACGCGCCACAGGGCGCGTTTGCACAGTGGTGAAGGGAGGGGCGGGGCTTCAGGTGACATGTGTGCAAACAGGCCCCGTGGCGCGTTTTAAGATGGGGAATTAAATCCCCTTCAATCCTGAGGGTCCTGGGGCCAACTAGCCCAACAGGTACATCCAGAAAGCGCCACAGAGCTGCGTTGCAGAGAGGTGTAAAGGGGTGTGGCCTCTGTACATGTCTCTGCAACGCAGCCCCCTGGCGCATACTGGAGGTTCCTGGTGGGCTAGTTGGCCCGTAGGGACCCTCATGATTCAAGGGAGTTAATCCCCGACTTAAAACGCGCCACGGGGCGCGTTTGCACGTGTGGTGAAGGGAGGGCGGGGCCTGAGGTGACATGTGTGCAAACAGGCCCCGTGGCGCGTTTTAAGATGGGGAATTAAATCCCTTCATCCTGAGGGTCCCTGGGGCCAACTAGCCCAACAGGTACGTCCAGAAAGCGCCACAGAGCTGCGTTGCAGAGAGGTGTAAAAGGGGTGTGGCCTCTCTACACGTCTCTGCAACGCAGCCCCTGGCGCATACTGGAGGTTCCTGGTGGGCTAGTTGGCCCCTAGGGACCCTCATGATTCAAGGGGACTTAATCCCCAACTTAAAACGCGCCACGGGGCGCGTTTGCACAGATGTCACCTCAGGCCCGCCCCCTCCCTTCACCATTGTGCAAATATTCCTCTAAAATCTGCCGAACTACGAATTCCGATTTACTCACCTGTTATCAGGAGAGACCTCAGTGCTGCATCTTTCAGCCCAGTACTAATCCTGAAAAGTAATTTTAACCGTACTTACCAGTAACTTGAATTTCCTTCCATAGGATATCATTGCCTGCTTTTTGCTGAAAAGTTTCTAAGTGTTGATTTTTGAAACATACAAATATTCCTCTAAAATCAGCCGAAATACGAATTCCGATTTACTCACCTGTTATAAGGAGAGACCTCAGTGCTGTATCTTTCAGCCCAGTACTGGTCCTGAAAAGTAATTTTAACCGTACTTACCAGTAACTTGAATTTCCTTCCATAGGCTAACATTGACTGGTTTCACTTGAAAATTCTTCTAAGTGTGGAGTTTTGGAACTTTAAAATATTCCTCTAAAATCAGCCGAAATACGAATTCCGATTTACTAACCTGTTATCAGGAGAGACCTCAGTGCTGTATCTTTCAGCCCAGTACTGGTCCTGAAAAGTAATTTTAACCGTACTTACCAGTAACTTGAATTTCCTTCCATAGGCTAACATTGACTGGTTTCACTTGAAAATTCTTCTAAGTGTGGAGTTTTGGAACTTTAAAATATTCCTCTAAAATCAGCCGAAATACGAATTCCGATTTACTCACCTGTTATCAGGAGAGACCTCAGTGCTGCATCTTTCAGCCCAGTACTGATCCTCAAAAGTAATTTTAACCGTACTGACCAGTAACTTGAATTTCCTTCCATAGGATATCATTGCCTGCTTTTTGCTGAAAAAGTTTCTAAGTGTTGATTTTTGAAACATACAAATATTCCTCTAAAATCAGCCGAAATCCGAATTCTGATTTACTCACCTGTTATCAGGAGAGACCTCAGTGCTGCATCTTTCAGCCCAGTACTGGTCCTGAAAAGTAATTTTAACCGTACTTCTACCAGTAACTTGAATTTCCTTCATAGGCTAACATTGACTGGTTTCACTTGGAAATTCTTCTAAGTGTGGAGTTTTGGAACTTTATAATATTCCTCTAAAATCAACCAAAGTACGAATTCCAATTTACTCACCTGTTATCAGGAGAGAACCCAGTGCTGCATCTTTTAGCCCAGCACTGACCCTGAAAAGTAATTTTAACCGTACTTACCAGTAACTTATATTTTCTTCCATAGGAATCCATTGTCTGGTTTTCAGCAGAAAAGTTTCAAAGTGTCGATTTTCACAAACTACAAATATTCCTTAAAAATCGCCTGTATGACTTAAACGCATTCTTTCAACTGTTAACAGGAGATGCACCAGTGCTGGATCCAGGATCCAACACTGAGTAAGAAAAAGTAACGATAACACTACTTACCTGCTAAGTGAATTTCCTCCCATAGGATAACATTGGTGATTCTATGTGAAAAAGTTTCAAGTGTCAACTTTTAAAATACAATAATATTCCTTAAAAATCATGACTGTAACCAAAACGCTTTTACTCAACTGTTTACAGGAGATGTACCAGGACTGAATCTAGGATCCAGTCCTGTGGTTAGAAAAGTAATCCATAAAGTAACTAATTGCATTTAACTAGAAATTCACATTGTGCTGAATGTTGCATTGTGTTTGAAAATGTGTTGCCCATTGCAACAACTGTAACTACTGTACTTAAAAGTCTATTGCCTATGTGCAAAGTATTTAAACTAAAGTAATTCATTCTGAGAAAGTATTTTTGTAATGTAATGTATAATGTAATTACAATGTAATTTAAAAATAAAATATGTAAAAAAAAATTGTCTAAAAATGTAGTAAATCAGTATGAAAAAAATTAATATAACAATTAATACATTTAAAAATTGTCATTTACAAAACCTTTGAAATTCACTGAAAAAACCGTAGGTTTCAGACATGTTATAGTTAGGAATTAGCATTTAAAAAACCTTTGAAATTCACTGAAAAAACCATAGGTTTCAGATATGTTATAGTTAGAAATTAGCATTTAAAAAACCTTTGAAATTCACTGAAAAAACCATAGGTTTTAGGGACAGTTATAGTTAGTTGGACATTGCACTACGTACAAAACCATAGAAATTCCCCCGTTATAGTTAGTTCAGGTAACTATAACTCGCGCCCCATAATGCACTGCTGATGACGTCACATATTACATCACTCATGACATGGTCAGTGACATCACTGATGACATCACTGATGACATCTCAAATGACATCACTGATGACATCACTGATGACATCATCCATGTGAGAATTTCATGCATCTTCTCACACCCTAATATAACTTTTGATACACCCACTCTAAATTACAGACTGCCATTCTCAAAACCATACACACTCCAATACCAATAAGTACATACCCACTCACTGATTCTTAGGACTACACACACACATCTACTCACTCACCCGTACAGTCACTCATACTTACAGTCACTCAGTACAGAACTATCATATGCACTCATACACCTATATAAACACTCACACAACGCAACTCATCCATAGAGGTACTCACACACCTAGTCAGTCATGCAAATAATTAATCACACTCCAATTTACTCACCTATACAGTTATACACACCAGCTCACTTACTCATAAAAATACTAGCACATTCTTACGCTCATATGCAATCACTGATGCAAGCACACACTCATCCATATAGCCACTCTCACAATCACACACTCTCACTTATAGCCATTTATATACTCCAACACACATATATACTGCCTTTCACATATGTAGTTACTCACACATGTACCACTGAGATATACATTCAATCACTAACACACCCATACACACAGTCACCCACCCATACAGTCCATCACAGACGCACTCTTGAAACCATGCACCCAGTGAATCACCCACTCACACATCTATGCACAGAGTCACACACACCCCACCCACACAAACACAGGCACCCATACATATACTCAGAGAACCAATCCATAACCCATATAGACACTCATTCAGCTAGTCAGAAACCCATGCAGCTGCTTACACAACAACAGACAGACGGATACAGACATACACACAGTTTAGTCACTCACCCATGCATCCAGTAAGATACGTTTAATCACTCACTTATAGACTCAGTCACGCACCTACTAAATCATCCATTCAGGCGCTTCTACACCCACTCATTCTTCAATACGCCTTTCCCTATATATATTAAACATATTTAAACTTTACAGAAACACACAGTCACTGGATGATGTCATCAGTGATGTCATCAGTGATGTCACTGACCATGTCATGAGTGATGTAATATGTGACGTCATCAGCAGTGCATTGCGGGGCGCGAGTTATAGTTACCTGAACTAACTATAACGGGGGAATTTCTATGGTTTTGTACGAGTGCAATGTCCAACTAACTATAACTGTCCCTAAAACCTATGGTTTTTCAGTGAATATATATATATATATATATATATATATATATATATATATCTCCTGAAAATGTCTCCAAAAGACAGGAGCCCCCAACTCTACAGGGCGGCATCGGCAAACGGGTATGGAGCAACCCGTAATTTAATTCCATCACAACAACAAGTAGCCGTGTCCTGTTCCAAACAGCATGCGTTTATTTCTCAAAATTGGTTGGCAGCGCGCTCAATCCTTACGCGTTTTGGCTTCAAATAAGCCTTGTTCACAGGTGAAGAGCGGTAGGCAAATGAAAGTCAATACGCCTTTCCTTGCTTATGAACCTGGTGCTGTCACGTGAGTCAGGTTTCCAATGTCCTACTCATACCAGCATGCACTTCTTTAGTGTTGTCAAAATGTTTTATTGTTCGCAATGATATCTTTGGGATTTACATGCAGCAATGTGAACGCCATTTGGCTACATTGGAAAGTTGTGCTGCGAACAATAAAACATTTTGACAACACTAAAGAAGTGCATGCTGGTATGAGTAGGACATTGGAAACCTGACTCACGTGACAGCACCAGGTTCATAAGCAAGGAAAGGCGTATTGACTTTCATTTGCCTACCGCTCTTCACCTGTGAACAAGGCTTATTTGAAGCCGAAACGCGTAAGGATTGAGCGCGCTGCCAACCAATTTTGAGAAATAAACGCATGCTGTTTGGAACAGGGCACGGCTACTTGTTGTTGTGATGGAATATATATATATATATTAAAACATTCTATTATGAATTAAAACATTAAACTATTTAAATATCTTTAAAATTACTCCAGTCAGTGCAACAGTAGGGAAAGTGTTGGATAGCGGAGGGATAAAATTTATTATTCCCACTCCAGTCAGTGCAACAGTAGGGAAACTGTTGGATAGCAGAGGGGTAAAAATTACTATTCTTGCCACGATTCACTCCCTGTGCTCTCGTTCCCACCACCAGGGGGCCGAATTGTGGGGCTTTTCAGTATTCTAATATGCTTCCAGATACTCCCCTGTATGCATATCCTGACTTCCAGGCATTTGGACATCATTTAAGAATTGACATCCGTTCCCAATCCATGCCGGGTTTTGTGGAAGCCAGTCTGCTCATGCTGGAAACTCCCTTACCTATAATCCCCTGCTCACTGCTTTGTCTCCACCCCTGCAGGCCAAGGATGGGTGGAGGAATTCAGTTCACCTGTGGCTGGCTGCTGCTAGCCTGCTCACACCTGATGCATGTGATAACTCTGAGCTCTTTTAAGCCCCAGCTCCCCTCAGCCCAGTGTTGGTCATTGTAGCGGTATACCGGTGAGGCCGATCCTTGTTTCCAGGGTTTCCTGAGCTTTTGATACCCTTGTTTCCAGTGTTTCCTGAGCTTTTGATATTCCTTGATTCCTGAGCTATAGCTATTCCTTGTGCCTGAATTAGCACTACCTGCAGTGCTACTTTGACTCCTGAGCTTTTGCTCAATTCTTGTTCCTGCCCCAGCACTGCCTTCTATGCTACTTTGTTTTCTTGATTCCTGAACCTGCACTATTCTAGTACACCCTTGTAGCCTCCCCTTCTGTATATCCTTTTCCAGTCCCTGCCTTTCTTCCCATTTCCTTGGTTCTAGTTCTAGTTTGCTGTCTTTCTATTTCTGCTGTCTTGCTTCTGTTACCTTGTATGTTTGTTACCTGCTTTCTGCCAAGTGTGCCCTGTGATTTCTTCCTTTCCTGTTAAGCACTCCTCCTTGCTAGCTCCTTGTCTATTGTGCTTGTGTTTAGTTCTACCCCTTTGCTGTCACTGCCTTGCGTGTTCCTGTTTGATCGCCGGGATCCGTGGGCACAGCTGACTACCTAGGTGGTGTTTCTTGTTCACTGTGAGTATTGTCTTTGAGTTACTGTTATAACATCACCATAGGTATAAGCTCCACAGACCCTGCCTTTGCATACTTATCCTACATGTGGGTATTTTCAGTCAGTATCTGTAACAGCAATTGTGGGTGAGGAACTTACTGAGCTTCAGTCTTACCGTGTGGAGCTCCTGAGTGCTTTACCCCACATTCCCTTTATTGTTAATGTTGTATTATATATATATGTCTTGCACGTCCGTCCTGGGTGTAGTTAGTCTGAATGCTAAATTGCCTTGTGAGTGCCCTTCCTTTCTGAGTCTTAGCCATCTTGTTCCTTTGTACAGGCTTCCCCTTTGGATCCCTTTTCTCCTCTGACTTCCTGTGTGATCCTGGGCAGCGCTGTAGTCCTCTCTCTATGTAGGTTTTCTACCCCGTTCCCAGTCCTTGCCCAAGTCCCTGACTGTGTTCCCGACATAGTCCCGGACAGTCCCTGACAATTCTCACTCCGATGAGTGCAACAGTAGGGAAAGTGTTGGATAGCGGAGGGGTAACAATTATTATTCCCACTCCAGGGAGTGCAACAGCAGGGAAAGTGTTGGATAGTGGAGGGATACAATTTACTATTCCCACTCCAGTCAGTGCAACAGTAGGGAAAGTGTTGGATAGTGGAGGGGTAAAATGTACTATTCCCACTCCAGTCAGTGCATCAATAGGGAAAGTGTTGGATTGCAGAGGGGTAATATTAACCACTCCATTCAGTTCAAAATTAAAAACAAACAAAATATAATCAACAAAATAAAAATATTATTAAAAAGAAGTAAATAAAAAAAATCAATATGTAAAAACTATTTAAAAAAAATATTAAATATTTAAAATTAATTAACAAAAATAAAAACATATAATGTTAAATACCTACAAATATTATATTAAATAAAATACATATTTTTATTTAGAAATGATTTATTAACAAAAACATTAATTATTACATACATACGACATTTAGTCTATTTACTTCCTACCCTATAACACCACACAACTCACAACCCACATCTAAAATAAAACAAAATGTATTTGCATAACTAACATAATTAATCATCAATTAAACAAATATTATTAATTAAAAAACAAATTAAAACACATAAAAATTAATTAACTTCCCACCCTTTCCACCTATAATCCCCACAACCCACACCTAAAACTAAACTAATTAAACTGTAAAAAGATTAATTACACAATAAAAAAAAAATTCAATTAAATAACTAATAGTATTTAACTACTAATTATAAAGTAAGTAAAATTAATTTACTCCGCACCCTTTACCCCATATACCCAAAACCAACACACAAAAAAATAATTAAACAACTACCCTAATTAAACTGTAGAAAAATTAATCACATAATAAAAAGTTTTTCTCAATTAAATAACTAATAGTATTTAACAACTAATTATTAATGTATTAAAAATAAATTACTTCCCACCCTTTGCCCCTAATAACCCCACAGCCCACAACTAAAATAAACTACACAATTTCCATCTGTAATTGTCAATTAATTTATTTTAATTTTTTTTTAATTTTTTTCCCCAAAACCTTTATTGAAAAACTTGCACATCAAGTTACAATATATGCAGGCAGAAGGTCCGCGGTCAAAGAGGAGAACCACATCTGTTACATGCATTGCAGGGACAATCGTACATAAGCAGCCCATTACAGTACACAGAGAGAAGTGTCATGAGTTGAAGCAGGAAGGGCAGGAGGAAAGCGCCCAGGAAAGGCCCAGTGCTGGTGAAAGAGGTCGCAAGGAGGCAATAGAATGTGTGGGTGGGGAGGTTGCACCTCAGGAGCCATCGCCGGTGGCCGCCGCGGGCGAAGTGCCGGCGGGGGTGCGGGAGAGGCAGCGGAGGGCAAGGCGCTCTGGCGCTGGAGGTAAGAAACAAGGGGACCCCAAATGTCAATCGGACGGCAGGTTGCCGGCACCAGGTCCCAGAATTCGGACAGGAGTGTCTGACAATGCGCAGCGTCTTCAAGCCAAGCACGAACTGTGGGCACAGACCACCGACCCCAATGCATGGCGACCCTACGTCGTGCAAGAACGAGCAGCATAGCGGTCAGCCGGCGGGAGGCGTCTGGGCAGTATTTCACAAAGCCTAAGAGTCAGAGCAGGGGGTCTGGCGTGACAGGCGTGGAGGTGATCTCGGTGATGGCGGCGCACACCTCGTGCCAGTATGCAGAGACCCTTGGGCACAGCCAGGCGAGGTTGGAGAAGTCGGCAGCGGGAGCGGAACATCGCAAACATCTGTCGCTGGGAGTGAGGCCCATTTTGTGCAGCTGAGCAGGACAGCGGTATAATCTATGCAGGTATTTAAAATGTATGAGGCGCAGGCGGTAATTAGGAGACAGACGTTTGGTCTGATTGCAACAGTACAGCCAGACCTCCTGAGAGAGATCAGCGCCCAGGTCCTCACTCCAAGCTGCGCGGGCGCGGTCTGCAGAAATCGAGGATCCCGCAAGCGCGAGGGCGTAAATCCTGGTGACCAACCTGCGGGGGGAGCTGGATGTGTATGCAAAGTCGAGGACAGCCATCGAAGGGGGGGGGCTGTGGAAACGTGGGATGAATCACCCTGCAGAGAGCTCTGAGTTGGTAATACAGCAGAGTGTCCATGGGGCCGGACTCGGCTGTAAGGGAAAAAAGGTATTGTTAGGGTAAAGGTCCGACACCGTGGCAAGTCCCAAGCGGGTCGCACGTTTAACCATTCCGGCAGTCTGCAGAGGGGGGAATGCCGGGTTGTGTGCAATGGGCATAGCATTAGCGGAGAGCATGCTAGAGCCAGAGTATCTCCGGAGCCCATCCCAGGCCCAGCGCAAGGTCTCCACCGTGTCGATTTCACCGCGTGGGGGTTTTGCGGGGGCAAAGAGAGCGGTCAGGAGCGGCAAGGGGGCAGCGAGATCAGCCTCCACCGCCACGTGAGGTTGAAAAGGCGTCGGATGCAGCCAGAAGTGGAGGAAGCTTGCTTGGGCGCTTAGGGCGTATAGTTTGAAATCTGGGGCACCCAGTCCGCCACGCGACAAGGGAAGTGTGAGAATGTTATATGCGATTCTAGGCTGACGCCCGGCCCAGACAAGGGTGATTATAAGTGAGCGGAGTCTGCGAAAAAAGTGAGCCGTGAGAGGGACGGGGATATTCAAAAATAGGTACAGAAACTTCGGCAGCACCACCATCTTGGCGATGGCTATGCGTCCCACCAGGGACAGGGGCAGTCGTCGCCAGAGTTGGATCTTGGACTCCAACCAGTCCACTGCCCGGCCGAAATTCGCCTTCCAAAGTTCGTCCACGTCCCTGCTGAGCCAAATGCCCAGATATCTAGTGGGTCCCGACGCCCATACAAACGGGTAGTCCGGAGTGAAGGGGACAGTGGCGTCCGTGAGGAGAAAAAGAATGGACTTGCCCCAGTTGACCTGAATGCCGGACAAACCTCCAAAATGCACCACCTCGCGGACCATGGGGCCGAGATTCTCCTGAGGATTGCGGACATAGAGCGAGACATCGTCCGCATACATGGAGACGACCAAGGCTCGAGCCGCGAAGCCGAGACCCCTCTGGGTGTGATATTGCCTGAGCCTGGCGGCGAGGGGCTCCATAGCAATAGCAAATAACATGGGTGAAAGTGGACACCCCTGCCTTGTGCCCCTAGCGATGGGGATGGGCTCCGTAATCTGACCGTTGATCCGAAGGCGAGCTGTGGGGAGAGTGTAAAGAAGCTGAACTTTGCGCAGAAAAACCAGGCTAAAGCCTAAGCGAGGGAGAAGGTAAAAGAGGAAGGGCCACTCTAGAGTATCAAAAGCTTTGGTGGCGTCCAAGAGGGCAGCAACGGCCGGGAGTGCGGGGTTGATTTGATGGAGGACGGCAAAAATGGTCCGGAGATTGTGCGACATGGTGCAGCTGGGGATGAAGCCGGACTGATCTGGGCGAGCTATGAGAAGCATGAGGGGGAGAAGGCGGGAGTCCAGCAATTTGGCGAAGATCTTGTTATCGGTGTTGATAAGAGACAGAGGGCGGTAAGAGTTACGGAGCTCAGGGGGCTTGTCCGGTTTCAGGAGAAGCGTTAGCAGGGCCTCACGGAGCGAAGGAGGAAAATGGCCGCACTCAAAAGAGTTGTTGTACATAGCGGCGAGGTGCGGGACTAGGAGGGGCGCGAAAGCTTTATAAAAAGATGCCGGCAGACCGTCGGAACCGGGAGCCTTGTCGCCTGGCAGACTATTGATAGCTGCCAGGATCTCCTCCTTAGAGAAAGGTTCGTCGAGGTATTCCCGGTGGCTGTTGCCCAGCCAGAGGAGCTGAAGAGTATCGAAGTATTGATCAAGGAAGTCGCGCGTGGGCGTGACCCCAGCGGTGTAAAGTTGAGAATAAAAGGCGGTGAATCTTGCCACTACCTCCTCGGGAGAGGTTGTTCTGTCGGTGCCTCCGTCCTGGAGCACAGTAATATAAGAGGCAGCGTGAGGCTGTCGTAGAAGATTGGCGAGAGTCTTACCAGGACGATCCCCCTCGCCAAAGCGGCTCGCCCTCGCCTCCCTGCCCAGAAAAGAGAGCTCTCTATTGGCCTCGTCATTAAAATCAGTGAGTTTACCCCTGAGCTGCGCAAGGGTGTCGGGGCTAGGATCAAGAGATTGCGAGGAGTCCAGAGCCTTGATCTCCCCCTCCAACCTTTCAAGAGTACCACGAATAGAGCGCAGCACGCCAGACTGCTTGGAGATACATTCACCCCGAATCACCACCTTAAAACCCTCCCAGAGCGTGGAAGGGGAGTCGACGGAGCCGGCGTTGAGGTCAAAGTAGTTCGTGATTGCGGTTTGGATCTCGTCACAGAATTCCGAATCCCGGAGTGCATTGGGGGGCAGCCGCCAGGCAAACATGCACCGCGGGGAGTGCTGGAGTTGCATACTGAGGCGTACAGGAGCGTGGTCAGAGAGGGTGCGCGCCATATGCTCCACGGAGGTGACCCACGCAAAGGCATCCTGAGTGGTGATCCAGAGGTCCAAACGGGACCAACATCCCCGAGAGCCTGTCACGCACGTGCCCTCACGCGCCTCTGGGCGGGTGTGCCGCCACGCATCGAGCAGCGAGTTGTCAGTTAGTATGGAGTGCAGAAGAGAAGTTGCGCGCGGGTGTAGAGCATGAGGCCCAGAGCGATCAAGGGTGGCTGAAGGTGTAATGTTGAAGTCGCCCCCCCCAAAGCAGCGCGGCAGGACCCAGGGAAGAAATGTGTTGCCATACCTGCGCTAAGAATTCGGGGTCATCGGAATTGGGACCATATATCGCAGCAAGGATCAGTGGTTGGGCCAGGAGAGAGCCGTGCAGGGTAGCAAAGCGCCCCCCAGGGTCCGCAATCACCTGAGAAGTATGCCAGGGAAGCCCTCTGCGCATTAGGATGGACACTCCACGAGAGTAGCTGGAGTAGAAGGAGGAGTAAATTTCGCCCCAATGTCTAGAGAGAAGCCTGGAGGATGTGGCGGGCAGCAGATGGGTCTCCTGAAGAAAACAAATGTCCACCTTGTGTCAGATGAGGTGGGCATGTACCAGGCGGGCCTTGCGGTGGTCATTGAGACCGCGGACGTTCCAAGTCCAGAGAGTGGTGTCCGTCATATCGCTGTGCCAAGGAGGTGAGTGACGGATGGGGACAGATGTGCAATGGAAGCCATGAGCGATTGAGATGGGAAGTGCAGTGCAGATTTCAACGTGACAGATGACATGTTATAGAAAAAGTCATGAAACAAAACAAACAACAGGCCTCGGGAAGGAGGCAACAAGCCCAGTGAACCCACCCCCCCACCGCCCACACCAACCACCCAATTAGGTTGAGGAACCAACCCCACCCGCCTAAGGGAACCCCAACTGGGAAGGGGAATATCAGAGACAAGGAAGGGAGTTATCCCGTGGAGGCATGGTTTCGGGACAGGGTGGCCAAGCCGTGAAATTATAGCGGACTTCGATTACAAACAAAGGAGGACAGCAGGGCGCCTGCAAGGCAGGGGCGCGTGACATGGAGGCAAATGAAGTATCGGGTAGCCGAAGGTGAGAGCCAGTAGAGTGTGTGTGAGGGGAAAGGGAAGGAGAAGGCCATTACTTCAGGAACAGTGAGTGGCCCCTCGACCGAGGAAAGCCCCAGGGTCCAATGGCAAGTGAGCAGGAGAGCAGCAAATGGGAGAGGGAACAGAGGCGACTACCAAAGCAGGTTATAAACTAGCCAGGGCAGGTAGCATTATGCCAGAAAACACAGACTGCAAAAACTCAAAAGAAGAGGCAAAAAATCAGTCATTGTCACTCAAATTGCCGTCGACAACAGCCTGGGAGCTGGATGGTGAGGAGCGTTGTGACTGCTCTAGTTTTTTTGCGAAGGCCAGTGCCGCCTTCGGCTCCATGAAGACATGCATCTGGGAGCCTGGCCTGACTCGCAGCTTAGCAGGGTATGCCAAGGAGTAGGAGATGTCATGTTTCTGGAGCAGTCGCTTGGCCGGGAGGAACTCACAGCGGGCCGCCTGCACCGCCACCGTGTAATCAGGAAAAAAGGCAAGGGAGTTCCCCTGATGTCGAATTTCCCCCTTCTCCCTGGCCGCGCGGAGAACAGCATCCCGGTCCCTGAAATTCAACAGTTTGGCGATTATTGGGCGAGCAGGCAGGCCAGGAGCAGGTCGAGGACCCAGGGAGCGGTGAGCTCGCTCAACGATGAAGACAGGGGAAAGAACATCACCAGATAGGTCCCGAATGAGTTGCTCGACAAAGTCTTCCATTTTGGAGATGTTGGAGGACTCGGGCACGCCCGTAATGCGGAGGTTGCTCCTACGGGAGCGCGCCTCCAAATCCTCATTCTTGTTTTTTATCAGCTCGAGAACTTTGTCCATTTGGAGTAGCTTGTGATGGTCTCGAGTCGCAGCATCTTCGACATCCGAGACTCTCACCTCCACATGAGTCAGCTGTGCATCGTGCGAGTCAACCCGGGCTTTGACAGTGTCCAGTCGGGCTGACAGTTGGTCGAGCTGGGTGGCGATGCCAGTTACGGTGGTTTTCACGTCTAGCATGAGGGCTTTTAAGTCGTCCTCTCTGGTCGGACTAGCTTCGGTCTGGGCGGCTGGCTCGCCCATGTCCATGGCCGCCCCATCTTGTCGAGTTTGCCTGCGCTGATCGAAGGCCAGCTTAGGTTGCTTGGGGTCGGCCTTCCCCATGGTCGGGCACAGGCGTACCGCCGGAGCCGCCGAAGGTCAAGAAAGGCGAGGAGGCAACTCAAGGCGGGGCAAGCGACAGTGAGAGGAGCTGTGGCCGTGGGAGGTGTACTGGACAGTGCAGCAGAGACAGGTCCCCCGGATGAGGCTGATGCGGGTGAAGAGCCGACCGGCGTCTCAGGGCCGTGGACTCAGGGCCAACACGGGAGAGCAGCGTCTGATCAGGGCCCCCGGTGGTCGTGCATATCCGGGTAAGCGACGGTGATGTACCGGGCCACACAGGTGGGGCTATCAGTCCAGAGAACAGCAGCAGGCAACGGCAGCAGCGCCGGGTGGGGAAGGCCGAGCGAGGCAGGAGGCAGAAGGGTGCGGTGAAGGGAGAGGCAGTCACTGGTAGCAGGCCGACAATGACTGGGCCCCCCACAAAGGCCAACCCCACTCCGGGCGCTGGAGTAGTAGGCAGGCCCCCTGCTGGGGAAGGAGCTGATGAGGGCCGGTGAGCGCAGCCACGCGCAGAGGCAAGCGAAGAGGGCCACGAAGCAGGTCGACAGGCCTCAGAGGCAGATGGGTGCCAGCACAAAGAGCTTTACGTGCAGGGCGGCGGTGGTGGGCCTCTCACTCAGTAGCAGGTAGGAGGCCGCCGCGTAGATCCCAGCCTCCGCGGCGAGTTAACAGGAGCGCTGCGGTGGGCCCGCGACCGCGGGGGTGACGGCAGCGGGGAAGCGCGGGGAGCGCGCCGCCCATGTCTCGGGGCCCAAGTGAGGCAGCTGGAGGTGATGGGCCCGTGAGGCACCGGGTGGCACCAGATGCAGAGAGGGAAGGCCCAGGCCCCGCGGTACGGCACGCGCGCCCCCTACCCCGCCGCGGAGCGCCCCAGCTGCAGCGTGACTCACCGGGATCAGAAGAGGCTGGATGGCAGGCAAGTTCAATCGGGACAGCCCGGTCCCAGCAGATCGGCGCAGGCAGTCCTGCAGTCCGGCAGCCCCGTAGCAGCCCGGCGCAGCCACCAACCACACGCCTTCAGGAGGGCCCGGCAGCCGCGCCCGGGATCAGCGGCAGAACTCTGTGCAGCGACGATGGCGGGCGCCCACGGGGGGATCAATCGGTGCCCCCGGATGAAAGGAAGCAGGATGGCGTGGAGCAGGGAGTCAGCTCCACCGAAGTCCGCAGGATCGTGGCGGATTTAAAGGCTTGGCCGGCAGAGCCCACTCAAGGTGTGGCCATCTTGCAGCCGGCTAAGCCACGCCCCCCGTAATTGCAATTAATTAATTAATATTAATTAACAACTAATTATTAATTAATTAGAAATAAATTACCTCCCACCCTTCACGATATAAATATCACAACCTGCACCTAAATTTAATTACACAATTACCATAATTAATTATTAATTAATTAATATGAATTAACAACTAATTAATAATTAATTAAAAACCTAATTACTTCCAACCTTATACCCCTATAAGCCCCACAACCCACACATAAAATGTACCCAAAAAAATTAAAAACACAATTAACATTATAAAATCTCAATTAAATAAATATTAATAAATACAAAATATTCATTAATGTATTATAATTAAATTACTTCTCACCCCATTCCCATATAAACCCACAACCCGCTACGGAACTAAAAAACGCAAAATTTAATTAAAATAAAATTAATAACTACTAAAAATGTAACACATATATTAAAAAACTTTAACAATACTTATACAAAAAAATGCATCACGTACATTTAAAATATATAGTAAAATACATAACACTAATTAAAAAATCGATATTTTAAAAACTATATTTTTTCAAATGATATTAATAACTTCTAAATTTTTTATATCGATATTTATTACCTTAAAGTCGATATTCTTGACCACGATATTCTTGCTGTCGATATTTCTGTGTCATGATATTTAAAACTCGATATTAGTGGAAGTGGACCTTTCCAACTCAATAATTTGACTGAATACCACCCATAACCCTCGCTAACTCTTCCCTTCTCACATATTATTGTTATTCTCTCTCCCATCTGTCTTCAATATTTCCCTCCCCTGCCTATCAGAAATTGGGTCTCTAGTTGGCAGATGCTTGCACCCTGTCCAAGTAGGGACCACAATCCTAGTCAGGGTAAGCTAGATACATACTTTAAATTAACCTGTGCTCACCCTCTAGTAGCTTGGCACAGAGCAGGCAGGCTTAACTTAAGAGGCAATGTGTTTAGTATTAAGCAACATTAAGCAACACACATTAAGCAACACACACACACACACACAGTAACACAATGAATACACTACCAAAAGATTCCACACAGATTTAGAAAAGAGGGCCTGATTCACAGAACTAACTTACGTCAAAACGTAGTTAGTACTTTTCGGTATTCACAGAATACACTTACCACAACTAACTTTATGTCCGCTCTCAGGCCGGAGATTCCGGCCCGGTGGCGGAGATTCCGGCCCGGAGGCGGAATTTCCGCTTCCGGGCCGGAATCTCCACCTCCGGGCCGGAATCTCCACCTCCGGGCCGGAATACCCTCATTTAGGCCGTTTGAGCATTGAAACGGCCTAAATGAGCGTATTCCGGCACGGAGGCGGAGATTCCGGCCCGGAGGCGGAAATTCCGCCACAGGGCCGGAATCTCCGCCACCGGGCCGGAATCTCCGGCCCGAGAGCGGACATAAAGTTAGTTGTGGTAAGTGTATTCTGTGAATACCAAAAGGTACTAACTTTACGTTTTTGACGTAAGTTAGTTCTGTGAATCAGGCCCATAGAGGATATTTATCTCAGTAAAAACAAGACCCAAATGACAAAAATCCAATCAGTAGAAGCCGATATATGATTTTTTAATGAATAAATGCAAAAACAGTGCTTAGAAGTCATTAGCGCTAAAGGTTACTTGAGGTCACTCTAGACCGGAGCAAATCCAAAGTTCAGGCTGACTGTGATAGAGGGCAGGTTGGCTACAGAGCCCACACAGGGCCTGCATAAAAAGTCCCTTGTACGGAGCAAGCGTCGAAGACTTCACTGCGTCGGTTCTGATTCACGAAGTCGGATCGATCGATCAGAGTCGAGCCGACAGTCGGTGTCAAAGAATCGCCGCTGCGTCGATGCCAAGCCTCACAGTCAGTGTCGAAGGATCGGAGCTGCATTGTCATTGAACCTCACAGTCAGGACCCATGTCGTCAGTGAATCAGCACTGCATTGTCGTCAGAGGGCACTGTGTCAATTCCGATTGGCACAAAGATGTCCCTGTGTCTATTTTTTTGCAGAAAACAGCTGCATAACCCACTTCTGAGGCCCAGGACTGGAGTGGGCACCTCAGGCAAGGGTCGGAATCACAGATGGCAGAGTCCAGCAGCATCAACAGAGTTGCACTAAGTCTTTTGTGTACCTGAGACTTCAGAAAACAGAAGGCAAGCCAGCAAGCCCTTGGAGTCACTCTGGGTTCAAGTGAGATGGGTCCAGTCCATGTCCTCAGCAGGGCAGAGAGCAGCAGGCAGCAGGGCAGCTCAGACTGAGCAGAGAAGCAGTTCCTCAGAACAGTCAGCCCAGGCAAAGTGGCAATCCTTATAGCACAGCAGTCTTTACTCCAGCAGAGTTCTTCCCAGGTCCAGACGTGTACTGACTTGGTAGGGTCTGATCCCCAGTGCTTATACCCAAATGTGCCTTTGAAGTGGGGGGTGACCTTAAATAAGCTCCTTGAAGTGCCCAGATCCTCTTTCATCCCAGCCCTGTTTGCCAGGCTATCTGTGGGGGTTAATCAGTCCTTTGTGTGTGGGCAGGACACAGCTTATTTAGATGTAAGTGTGAGCTCCCTCTCCCCCTTCCTGCCTGAGAAGGGTATCAGAATGCAGATGAATGGAGATGAGTCCTCTGTCACACCCACCCTTCCTGTGTTTGTGGCTGTCTAGAGGAAATGCACAAAGTGTAGCTGTCACCCAGCCCAGACATGTATTGGAGACAGGCTGCAGGCACACAGAGCAAGGTTAAAAGCAAAGAAATGTCCACTTTCTAAAAGTGGCATTTCTGAAATAGTAATGTCAAATCCAACTTTAACCTGCCATTACAGCTACCTAGGGCCTACCTTAGGGGTGGCCTATGTGTAATAAAAAGGGAGTTTAAGGCTTGGCAAGTGGGTCTAAATGCCAAGTCGAAGTGGCAGTAAACTACCCACACAGGCCATGCAATGGCGGGCCTGAGACAGGTCTGAAAGGCTACTTGTGAGGTTGGCACAACAAGTGCTGCAGGCCCACTAGTACCATTTAGATTACGGCACCCTGGGTACATGGTATACCACTTTACAAGGGACTTACAGGTAAACTAAATATGCCAATCAGGTATATCATCAATCAATCAATCAGTGAGGGTATCCATGCACTGTGCTGCTGGCGTTCAGTCGAAGAGTCAGGTCTTGAGTCTCTTCCTGAAGTCTGTCAGAGATGGTGCGGTTCAGAGGTGGAGAGCGTTCCAGGGTTTGACGGTGAGGTGGGAGAAGGAATGTCCTCTGGTGCAGCAGCGACAGATGCGTGCTGTCTGGGTAAGGGCGAGTTGGGCGGAGCGGAGGTTTCTGGGTGATAGGTAGAAATTCAGGCGGTGGTGCATGTATGCAGGTCCTTGGTCTTGGAGGACATTGTAGGCGTGTGTCAGGAGCTTGAAATGACATCTCTTCTGTACGGGGAGCCAGTGGAAGTCTCTCAGGTGCTGAGGGATGTGGGTCCTTTTAGGCAAGTTGAGGATCAGTCCAAATGCTGTGTTCTGGATCATCTGGAGTCTTCTCATGAGTTAGTTGGTGGTTCCTGCATAGAGTGCATTGCCTTTGTCGAGCCGACTGGTGATGAGGGCCTGCGTCACTGTTTTCCTGGTGTTGATGGGTAGCCACTTGAAGATTATGTGGAGCATGCAGAGTGTGAGAACGCAGGCTGAGAAGACGGCGTTGTTCTGTCATTTCATGGAAAGTCCACTGTCTAGGATGATGCCGAGGTTGCGGGCATGGTCTTTCGGCGTGGGTGCTGGGCAGAGTTTTGATGGCCACAAGGAGCCGTTCCAGAGAGCGGTGTGTCTGCTGAAGATCAGCACTTCAGTCTTGTCCGTGTTAAGCTTCAGGCATTTGTCCTTCATCCAGGCTGTGACACTCCTCATGCAGTTGTGGAAGTTAGCCTTTATTGTGGTGGGGTCTGCTGAGAGCAAGAGGACGAGCTGGGTGTTGTCAGCGTTGGAGATGATGCTGATGTCATGGGCTCTAACTATGTCTGCTAATGGTATTTCACTCTATGCCGCTCCACTTTACGGGAATCCACTCCACTCCCCTCAAGTTTACCCCACTCCACTCTATGCTAATCCACTGTATGCTAACTACTCTACGCCACTCCAGTTTACACTACTCCAATGTACGCCGCTCCATTCTACGCCACTCCACTCTATGCCACTCCACTGTTCATCATTCTATTGTACGCCACTCCACTGTATGCCACTTCACTGTAGTCCACTCCACTCGATGCCACTCCACTGTATGCCACTGCAGTCTATGGCATTTCACTGCACGCCACTCCATTCTATGCTATGCCACTGCGCGCCACTCCTCTCTACGCCACTTCACTCAACGCCAAGCCACTCTAGGCTGTTCCACTCTACGGCACTCCACTCTGCTCTACGACATGCTACTCGACTCTACGCCACTCCAGTCTATGCCATTCCACTGTACACCACTCCACTCTACTCTACGACATGCCACTCCACTCTACACTCTACACCACTCTACTCCATAGAGTATCATACCCTACTCCACAACACTATATACTATTCAACGGTCCGCCACTCCACTCTATGCCTCTCCACTCTACAGCATTTCACCGTAGGCTACTCTACACCACTCCTCTCTATGTCACTTCACTGTACCCCGCTCCACTCTACGGTATTCCACTGTATGTCACTCCACTGTACGCCACTCCACTCTATGCTATTACACTGAACGCAACTCCACTCTATGCCACTCCACTCTACGCTATTCCACTCTCTGCCAGTACACTCTACGCCACTCCACTGTACGTCACTCGATTCTATGCTATTCCACTGTACGCAGTCTACGCTGCTCCATTCTATGCCACTCTACTCTATGCCACTCCACTCTATGCTACTCCACTCTACACCACTCCTCTCTATACCACTCCAGTCTACGCCACTCCACTCTATGTTACCTCACTCCATGCTAGTCTACTCTATCCCACTTCACTGTATGCCACTCCACTCCACACTATTCCAATCTATACCACTCCACTCTATGCCACTCCACTGTTAGCCACTCCACTCTACGGTATTCCACTGTACGCCTCTCCACTCTATGCCACTCCACTGTACAGTATTCTACTCTGTGACACTCCACTGTAATATACGTCACGCTACTCGACTCTACACCACTCCACTCTACGCCTCTCAACTCTATGTCACTCCACTTAACGGTATTCCACTGTATGCCATCCTACTCTATGCCACTCCACTCTACGATATTCCAGTGTATGCCACTCCACTCTACTTACCTCCACTCCACTCCACCCCCTCCACTCTACCACACAATATCCCCTCTCTACAGCACTCCACTGTACAATACAGTATGTAGCCTATGTAAGTGTACGGCACTCTACTTTACTCTATGCCACTGTACAGCACTCTATGACACTCTATGCAACTCTCTCGACACTACTCCATGCCAGTTTACTGCACTCTAGTCTAGGACACACCACTCCATTCTACTGTATTGTACTCCATTTCTCCAGTGTACGGTACTCTATGCCATTGTATTCCACTCCACTCTACCACACTATACTGCACTCTACTCTATTCCGTGCCACTCCACTCTACAACACTCTAATCCACTCTGTGGCACTCCACTCTACTCTACTATACAAAAGTTCCCGACATGCCCATCCACTCAACTGTACAACACGCCACTCCACTTTATGACAGTTTACTCAACTTTAACCTACGCCACTCCACTCTACTCCACTCTATGCCAGTCTACTCTACGACATGCCACTCCACCCCACTCCACTCGGTAACACTTTTCTCCATTGTTCGCTACGCCACTCCACTCTACTCCACTCAATCTCACTGCACTCTATGACACTACACTGTACGACACCCTCCTCCACTCTACTGTATGACAGTCCACTTAATGACACTGCGTGACGAGACTGAACTCTGTGATTTGAAACACATTTTTATTTTTTTTAAAACACTGAAATTCTATGAAAAAAACCTTAGTTATAGTTAGGAAAGCTTTATTTATTTTTTATTCTTTCTATACTAACCAAACTTTAGCTACCCAAACATTAGAAATTCTAAAGTTGTAGTTATACTTTAAATTTATCATTTAGGCATCACCTTTAAATTATTGTAACTTGCGCACCTCCATACACAGTATAGTGAACTCAGTAGCCAAACTACATTAACTATAACTCTTGCTTTCTCCATGTACTGCTTATACTCTATTATATTAAATTACTTATACCATCTAAAATCATAGCATTCATAATATCACTTAAGACAGCACAAATCACATTATTTGTGAGAACACAGTGCATGGTAGAGTGGCGAGTTATAGTTAATGTAGTGTGGCTACCCAGTTCACTTCACTTATGACTGGCATCTCCTGTCATGATGGGCATATCCAGAGCTCCAACATGACCAGTAATTCCTACCTGAGCTAATAGTTTTTTTCCAATGCACACTACCGAGCCCTTAGACAGGCTCGAACCTCCTGGAATCACACAGGCAATGGACTCATCACAGGTGACTCTAGACAAACTTCTGGAGGCCTAAATAGACAACAAGACAAAGTTGGAAGGAAATGTGACTGGGTTGGCTATAGATCTCAGTCTCCTGAGAGATGACCAGCGTAAACTAGCCCACAGGGTAGGGAATACAATCTGTGCTACAGGAGCTCCAGCCTCAGATATCATACCTTCAAAAACAGGGGCAGGACCTCTCTACCTGAGTACGCTTCTTGGAGGGGAGAGTGGAAGATATTGAAGGAAGGGCCAGATGGAACAATGTCTGCATCATTGGGTTGCCAGATAGCATTGAAGGTGCCAACCCTACTCATTCATTATACAGAGTCCTGGCAGCGTGGTTCATGGTCGAGAGGGTCCACTGCGTTCATACAAAACCACACCCTTTGGCAGCTCAGCCTCGGTCACAAAGATTCTTAACTACAGGGACAGGGACGTAATCATTCAAAGCGCACGTCAAGAATGGCATTCCACAGTGGGGTCTGGGAAAGTAATGATATTCACAAATTACACACTGGTGGTTCAGCACCACAGAGCCAGTTTTGCAGGGGTTAAGAACAAACTCTGCACATTGGGTTTCAGGTACACTCTTTTTTCCCTGCCAAGCTGAAGTTCATTGGTAACCAACAAACATTCTTACCGGAGCAGGCCAGGGATTGGGCTGAGAAACATGATGTAGCCAATATGGAATTGGTGGAGAAGCAGCACCTCAATCACAAGCAATCTTCAGGAAGCCACAAGATGGTAAGCGCAGCAGGAAACTCCGTCCTGGGTCCCCAATCTCCTAAGCAGGCTCAGATAGATTGACACGCCACCATAGCCGCTGCAGTGCCCTTCAGACAACCATTGCCAGCATATGCTCTGATGACGCTGACACACACTGTTCTGGTAATGAATCTGATTCAGACTCCAGCAGTGAGTCCCTACTTATGCCCACTCTTACACAACAAACTACTTTATACTTTTTTATTATGGTGCCTAGTTCATTGCTGTAGGTGTTGCGGCTCCACTAACCCACTTCCCATCCACCTTTTGACATTCAACCTGAACTATCCTCTAACCTTAGAGGGCCCACTGTCTAGCTGGCACTTCTCTCCCTTCCTAGTCCCTTAATGCCTTTAAGGCTAAGGCGATATCGAGAGTGCCTAATCTCAGCATACAATAGCTGGCTGGCTGGGCCGAATGCACACCTTGCATCCCACAAGTCTTTCCTGCTGAAGGAGGTGCCATAGTTAACCCTGTCTCCTTCCTAGTAACAGCACTTTCTTTCCTCCTGGTAGCAGGAAGCATGCAGCAAAAGCATTTGATTCAATTAAATGTTTTGTTCTAAGTTCGGTTACCTAATTTCTGGGTGGGGAAAAATAAGGGTTCCTGCAATGGGTAGGTGGGGCTGGCTCTATGAGGGGCAGTGTTCACTAGGTTAATTCACGGTTTCCTGCTTCAGATAGGGCATCCTTCTGGAATCCCATGGTCTTCCCTACTACATATTGGATAGGGCTAGACACGTTCAGTATTTTAGCATCGAATGCATGGGTGTTGTCAACTGTACGCAAACAGTATTTAGCACATTCATATTTACGTCCCAAAGGGATACACATGGCTATGCTTCAGGAAACTCATCCGGTCTCCAGAGAGGGACAGAAACTCTAAACTAAATGGAGGGGATAAGTCTTATCTACTGGGTTTGCATCATGCATAAGGGGAACACTTGTCTGGATATTTCCAGGGTCCCGTTTGAGATCTGTAGCTATATTATTGACACTAATGGCAGATATGGTTTTGTAGAAAGTAGGCTGGATGGCAGACCTCTACTACTGGGTAGTATCTATGCTCCAAATGTAGGACAAGAGAAATTCTATCCCTCCCTCTCTTTGCTGGTGGTGAATCGGCCTAGTCACCCTGCACTCATAGGTGGAGATTTTAATGGGGTATTAGAGGCACATTTAGAGCGTTCTTCCCCCACCTCCAGACTCACTTGTACATTCAACAGCTAAGAACCTTAGATATTGGCTGACATATTGGTCCTAGAAGGACATGTGGTGCCATAAACACCCTACATTAGAGAAATATTAATTTTATTAGACGTTCATGCTGTGCATGTTTGCCTAGATTGCATCATAACTCCTTCTAGAGGCTGGCATGGCGGAGTACCTGAGTTGTGCAATTTCAGACCACAATCTGTTGCTATTGCATGTCTCTTGCGGAGGAGGTATAACATCCATAACCACATGGGGCTGCAGCGTGAGCTCCTTGAAGACTCAGCATTCTGCTTATTTCTGAGGGAGCTTATGAGGCATTTTGCTGAGGAAAATAAGGGTTCAACCAACTCCTACGCTGCCGTATAGGAGACCTTTAAAGTAGCCCTTCAGGGCCACTGCATACAGACCTGAGTAGTGGTTAGGTGACAAATCGGCTGGCAGCTTGACAGATAGCTCTGAGATCTCAAGAATAAGACTGTCTTAGATATGATGTATATAACTGCCTTGCAACATACCAGGAAAGAACATACTGCTTTGGTAGAGCCTCAACGTTGCTTAGATTATATTGCATACATGGCCGACAGGAACTCTGAGGACAACAAATCTGGCAAACTCCTTGCCTGGCTGGCCAGCTCAGTCAGGCGAGGCACTATAACTCTTCATCATTCACAAGAAGCCATTAACAAGTCGTTCCTGGGCTACTATAAACAGCTTTATGCCAATTGTGATGAGGGGCCAGATTCTGCCATTGATAACTTCTTTAGAGATATTCTGCTTCCTCGAGTGACACACCACGAGGCAAATGTGTTGGGGTAACCGATCTCTTTGCAGGAGGTGAAGGACTCCATAGCCCTGCTTTTACGGGGAAAAGTCCTTGCCGCAGATGGTCTCCCTCTTGAATTTTACGCATCTTTCAGACACCTATTAGCACCCAAGCTGGTCACACTTTACATCAAGGAACTTGAAAGTGAGATCTTTCCCAATACAACTCGTGAGGCACTGGTTACTGTCCTCCTGAAGCCTAGGAATTCCACTGATGATTTATCAGCATATCCTCTCCTCTCCATATTAAATGTTGATTATAAAATACTTGGGAAACTTCTAGCCAACAGGCTACTTTCACACAATCCCCGCCTTACACACATTGACCAAATCGGCATCATCCCGGGCCATAACACATAACACAATATTCGACAACTGTTTAATTTATCTGAAATAGCTACCAAAACATGGCCTGATTTGGCTGTCTTATTGGTCGACATGGAGAAGGCATATGACTCCCTCAGCTGGAGATACCTACACAAGGTGCTAGGTCGTTTCAGTCTCGGTTGCCTTTTGAAAATGGATCAGGGTCCTACGTAATTTCCCAACAGCCTGTGTTTGTACCAGCCGAGTTATCTCAAAACAATATCCAATACGAAGGGATACCAGGTAAAGCTGCCCCACTGCTCCCCCATTTTATTTGCCCTGGCAATCGAGCCATTTGCCACGCGACTCTGCATGATAGGCAGAAAATGGGGAATCCCAAATGATGTATCCTGTGATTTGCTGCTAGATATGCCGGAGAACAATATTGGGGGCATCATTAGATTATTAGAGAGCTTGATGCCTTTGGTAGCCTGTCTTGGCTGAAAATGAATAGGGGAAACAATAGAATATATCAGTTAAGCCCCAGAGCTCCCCTGTCATGGAGTAGAACCACAATTAGTCTCCCTATGTAGGAAGCCATCACTTTCAAATAGCCACGCTCCCAATATACCTCTTATCTTGCTGTTTGACCGCATGACAGGTTATGGTGGTGGCCCAGTCTTACACTGGAATCAAGTCGGGCTTATCACACTGGGTGATATGTTTGAGAGAGGGAAATGAACCCCTTTCGATTCCTTACGTAACACCACAGACTTGCCATCCCGGTCTCTTTTGACCTAGAGAGCATCACCGGCACTGAGGCATACTCTCTGTGGTGCAGAGACAGAATATCGAGTACAAAATATTGAGTTGCACAAATATCGAGTCATTAATATCGTGGGTCAGAAATATCGACAGCAAGAATATCGTGGTCAAGAATATCGACTTAAGGTAAGTAATATCGATTTTAAAAATATCGTTTGCAAAAATATAGGGGCCGATTCCGATTCGGGCCGGAAAACGTACCGACCGACTCGGAGCCGGAATTAATTCCGAACGACACGTACAGGTGCAGGCCTACCCGCAAAGTACGATGAGAAGCGTGCAAAACCCGACCGACTCGTACGGAACACAAGCCGAACGACCGAGCCACACGGAAAACAGCCATCCGGCCGGAAAACCACGCGAATCGAACCGACCGACACGCACCAGGAATGAACCCGAACGAAACGTACCCGCAAAGTCCGAGCCGCGCAGTACGATGCAACGCGTGGAAAACACGACCGAGTCGCACGAAGCCCAAGCCGTACGACCGACACGCATACAAAACTGCGAGCAGAAGCAACCCAATACACCGCGACCGACGCGTACGCAGCATAGAAAACAGCACAAACACAGCGTGAACGACTCGGAGAAGCTCGTACGAGACAACTGCAGGGTCCGACTCGGTCACAAGAACGTCTCCTACATGCACAAAAAGTACAAAGGGAAAAACAAAAAAAAAAGACCAAACAAGCAATTACAAAGCCAATAAATACTGGGGGGGGGGGGACAGGGAACAAAGACACACCCACAACTCCACCCATATAAAGGACACAAATCCCTACCATGATCCTTTGCAAATTCCAATGACCTGCCAGCACACAACAGATAGCAACCACACACCCACCCACAGCTCATCCATCACACAAGCCACACACCATCAGCACCTCAACAAATAGCATCCTCACATACACCCAGCTAAACACACACTCACACACCCTCACCTGCACACCAACACACACATCACTCACCATCACCACCCATCACCATGCCCCCAAAGAAGAATCATAAGTTCCTAGATAGTGAATTGGAAGTCCTGGTAGATGAGATACTCAGGGTAGAGCCACAGCTGTTTGATACACTGGTCCAACAGACACCCATGTCGCAGAAAACCAAGATGTGGGAGAGGATTGTTGACAGGGTGAACGCACAATCACCATGTTTGCGCACAAAGGGAGACATCCAGAACAGGTGGTATGACGTGCGCAGGAGTGTCAGGGAGCTGTTGAAGAAGGACTACCTCTTGAGCCAACACACCGGCAGTGGCCCTCCTGCCAAACCAGTATACCTCAGGCCTTGGGAGGAGAAGGTGCGGGCCATCCTACCACCAGTGAGCGTATATGGACTAGAAAACATCCCAGAGCCTGGTGAGTACATAACAAATGTACACAATATTGTGCGACAATACACACACATCACTGTCAAGGGAGAGTCAAACCATGCACCCTTAGCAAATACACACCAACCAGAACAGAATCATCCCAAATTGTGTATGTCAGTCAGATAAACACAACACATGCCATCTCATAGTGATATGTAACTGTGTCATCACATGTACAAACACAACTACAACTACAGCTAGGCAATGGCAGTAATATAACTAACAAACACATCCAGACATGTAGGCACCACTACAACACCACCTCACAGTGAAGCCCACTGAAAGGAAGGAATCCTGTGTATGCTGGTCAAGTCAGTATAGCCAATAGCATCATGGGAGTTGTAGTCACAGACATTGCCCACCCTCACAATGCGCACATCAACACCACCATGAACCATGCTCACATCACAGGGAGTGGAAAACAACTGACAAGATGGCTGACACTGGCTACTGCTGTGGGGAGCACAAGGTCCTGCTGGCAACTGTGCACCAACCAACAGCAGGACACCACTGACTGACATCCTGAAAGACAACTTGCACTCCCTGCAATGGAAGCACGTTCCATGGTGGAAAATCTGGCTGGGTGGGAAGGAGGACTGACAGCACTGACCATAGTTACCAGCAGCTCCACTCACACACCCCTAACACAAACTCCACACAACTCACCTGGGAGAATGCATTGCCTCACACTCTAATCAAATATCCCACAAAGAACCACAACCCTGGGTCATGCAGTGTGAAGCACAGGGACACACATGTGACTTGCAGCAAAACTAACCCCAGGATAACACTGTCAGCCATCTTGTCAGCACAGGCACACAACCCCACAGGGAAGCAGAATCAAAAGGAAGGAAGCATTGGCATGCTGGGAAGTGGGGTGGAGGCAATAGCATGATGGGAGTGGTAGTCACAGCCCAACATCCCCCACCCACATGGCCCAGCAAGCTCACACCCAAGCATGCACACCTCACAGGGAGTCAAAAGCCACTTCAAAGATGGCTGACACTGGTGCTCAGTTGTGGGGAGCACATGGCCCTGCTGGGAACTGGGCACCAACCAACAGCAGGACACCACTGTCAGCCATCTTGCCATTGCTCTCACACTCACACACAGTGAAGTCCACCCAAAAGCAAGTAAGTATGGGCATGCTGGGAAGTGGGGTGGAGGCAATAGCATGATGGGAGTGGTAGTCACAGCCCAACATCCCCCACCCACATGGCCCAGCAAGCTCACACCCAAGCATGCACACCTCACAGGGAGTCAAAAGCCACTTCAAAGATGGCTGACACTGGTGCTCACTTGTGGGGAGCACATGGCCCTGCTGGGAACTGGGCACCAACCAACAGCAGGACACCACTGTCAGCCATCTTGCCATTGCTCTCACACTCACACACAGTGAAGTCCACCCAAAAGCAAGTAAGTATGGGCATGCTGGGAAGTGGGGTGGAGGCAATAGCATGATGGGAGTGGTGGTCACAGATATTGGTCACCCCCACAACTGTCCCATCAACACCACCCTGAACCATGTGCACATCACAGGGAGTGGAAAACAACTTACAAGATGGCTGACACTGGGTACTGCAGTGGGGAGCACAAGGCCCTGCTGGCAACTGTGCACCAACCAACAGCAGGACACCACTGACTGACATCCTGAAAGACAACTTGCACTCCCTGCAATGGAAGCACGTTCCATGGTGGAATATCTGGCTGGGTGGGAAGGAGGGCCGGATGTCAACCAAATACAACCAATGCAGACCATGTACAGACCCCAACATTCATATAGAAATGCCCAAAGTATGCAGGACAATGTGCTACACCAATATCAACCTCTGACTGTGACAACTTAGGACAATGCAATGTACAGGCCCGCATCCAGAGGTACAGTCACAAATGTCATGTGTGTCAACCATTCATGCCTGCAGAAACATAACATACATTGTGTGTGTCTCCCAAAAACAGGTGATGATGGGGACACAGCAGCAGACGCTGAGGAGTCCCTGTCCCAGGCTCAAGGGGAAACGGAGCTCACTGGTGTGGAACAGCCTCTGCCCTCCTCGGATGACGAAGACCTACCTGGCACCTCCGGAGCAAGTCATCATGCAGCACCAGCAGGACCACCAGCTGCACCCCCTGCACCCACCCCTCCAATGACTGTCAACACACATACCACCCCTGCTGACACGGACAGACCAAGGAGCAGCACCACCACCAGCACAGGGACCCTGGACCAACATGGGGCTATGGACACCAACACCACCAACAACCCCCAAGGGGGCCCAGGGTCACCTGTGCGTGCCACCTCAGGCACTGCACGTGTCGCCAGGGGTGGTGGGAGGGGTGGGAGACATAGGTCACTGATCGCAGAGGAGTCTGGACTGCATGATGACCCACAACTGGTACGCATAGCCGATGCGTACCAGTCCAGCACCGGAGAGCTCAGCCAGGTAGTGGGGCTCCTCAGGGACATTAAACAGCAGCAGGCTGCCCATCATGCCCGCTTGGACTCGCACATGTCCCGCGTGGAGTCCAAGTGGGACACACTGCAAGAGATGACGGCGGTGCATAGGGACATATTACAATGCCTCCGCCAGATGAGCAGCAACCAGTTAACACCTCCCTGTGTGCCCACAACATCTGGTGCTGAAACAACTGCAACTGCCACAGGGAGGGAGGATGACTCTGGCGGAGAGTCCCCTGCAACGCAGCAGCCTGCACTTGAGGGTCCCCCCCCAAAGAAGAGGGGTTGTCCGAGGAGGGGCAAGTGAGAGGCCGATGGCCATGTGCAACCCCCAGGAAGCCAAAACCTGTACTGGATAATCCCTTTGTGCGCAAACTGTTCACCCTGTTGACTGCAACACAACTCCCCCACATGACATGGGGAGTACAAGTTGGACCAATGTATCAGATGACTGTGGACTTTATTCTGGACATATCTGCTACCAGGACTTCCAATTCATCTAGGAACTTTGGATTGCAATCAAAATGTACAGCACCCACCATCCTGTGCACTATACACACACATGTATGACAATAAACACACTAATACACCATACCTCCCTCTGTTGTGATTCCAACGTGGTTCCTGTCATGGAGATGATGACCTGTGAAATTACACTGTGCATGCTAACTGCTACAGCAAGTACAACACAGGCATGTGAGTCATGGCAACGTGACACATATGAGGGAGACACACCACCAGGGCTACACAACATATACACACCTAGCCCATCTGACTCATCGCCTACACTGATGTTGCCAGGAAATACGGTGCAATGCACAGACACAACACCTATTCACAGTCTCTGTCAACTAGCCCACTGGTGCAGTAAGCAAATGTCAGTCAAATGTGTGACCACAGACAACGCACATCACAAAGTGAAGCACAGGTTTATTACACATTTGGTACATGTTGTAACCACTACATTACTCTGCAATTAATTTTAACTCTATGTACATTGTTGTCTTGTATAACTTCTTGTTTTTTGTATATATGTATATATTTTCTTTTATATAGGCATATAATTGTGTATATGATTCTTGTAGAATTGAGACCGAAAACATAAATATCAGTACCTCCAAAAAAATATATATCTCAAAAAATAATTTTGAAAAAAATAAGAATATTTACAACAAAGAAATTTTTGAAATAAAACATATTTTGTTATAGAAAAAGTATACAGTTGTTCATTATTAAGTGTTTATGCCTATTTAAATGTATTATATCATGGTTTTTTTTGATTAATAAGATTCAGATGTGTATGGCCTGACATGCTTTATATGAATATTTAACTTGTATCTAGCCATTACCTTTACCCCTTTGTTATTACACATTTGCAACATGTTGTAACCACTACAGATGCAAGGCAATCCCACCTGGCAGCGGGCACACAGGCAACAAGTGTAGAAGGAAGGAAGTCCATGGGTGTGGCGCACATCACCTGCAGGGACACGACAGCTACCACCCTGGAAGTCGAATCACGGTGTCGGGGATCACAGTTGACCAAACCACTCTGAAAGTACCCTGTGAAGGACAGAAATGAAACACAGTCAAAAGCACTGAAGAACAGGACAGAACTGCAATACTCATGCCCAATACATGTCACAAGATACCCACCCAGAAACAAGTTAGCATGTCAACACTGTTGGGGAGTACAGACTACCTGTAAGGACACATCGCTACACGCATACAGTCATGTAGCACATGGACACACTCAAACAGCACCAGAGCACCACCAACACATATCATGCATACTCACTTCACTGACATGAAATCTCTGGATACTCACATTCAGCTGAAGAAGTTGGTGATGAGCTGTGTGCGGACATCACCATCATCATCATCATCATCATCACTGGCATCGTGGTCCAGGCCAGGATCCTCCACAGGTGGCGGATGTTGGTCATCGTCATCCAGGATGAGAGGCAACTCCTTTCGCACTGCCAGGTTGTGTAGCATGCAGCAGACGATGACAATCTTGCACACCTTTGCTGGGGCATATGGGAGGGCCCCTCCTGTCTTGTCCAGGCAGCGGAAGCGGCTCTTCAGGAGACCAAATGTCCGCTCAATCACTCTCCTGGTCCGACCATGTGCCTCATTGTAGCGCATCTGGGCTGGTGTCACAGGGTTCCTGAGGGCATCAGCAACCACGGCATGTTGGGGTATCCGGAGTCACCTACATACAGACAATTGCACATTAGCTGAGTTGGAAAAGAGGGTGGAACACTACATTGCAGAACACACACAATGGTACAAAGTCAGTACACACCAACAAGCCAGGCACGCTGGTTCCGCATCTGGGACATCATCCTCGGGATGCGACTACTCCTCATCACATAGGCATCGTGTGCAGAACCGGGGAAATGGGCACAGACGTGTGAGATGCTCATATCTGCAAGACATACCACCAGTGCATTGACCGAGTGGTAGTGTTTGCGGTTCCTGTATGCCTGCTCTTGGGCCTGTGGTGGTACCAAAGCAACATGTGTCCCATCAATGGAGCCAATGACATGCGGCATCCTCCCCAGGGCATAGAAGGCACTCTTCACGTCAGTGAGTTATTGGAGTCTAGGGAAATAGATGTACTGGTTCAGGTATATCAACATAGCCTCCAAAACATCGCGGAGCACACGGCTGAACATGGTCTGTGACATCCCACCAGCAGTCGCCACAGTGTGTTGAAAGGTACCGGTGGCAAAGAAGTGTAGGGCTGCCATCACCTTCACCTTGGGGGTCAGCGCTGTAGGGTATATCCGGCCAGCTTGCAAATGTGGGGCCAACCGCACCGTCAATACCTCAATCAGCGGCCTGGTGAAGCGGTACCGTCGGATGCAGTCCCGTTCCACCATGGTTGCAAGGTCAGGGAATGGTCTATGGACAACTGGTGCCCTGCAGTGCATAGGTGAAGAAAGAAAGATTGTCAGTCACCCCACATATGTGGCATTGACCATACTCAATATCACATGATACATCATTATGAGGCACAAGTACATGATGTGTGCAGTTCCGTAAGGACATGTATGGCACATACATGGCCAACATCTAACATCACAGTTCAACAAGTGGCATCAACAAGTCCCAGGTTGTGCCATGGGATATGATGAGGCCGTGTCACAGTTCCCATCTCCTGCTGCCACGTTCCAAACACACCCCACAGTGACATGTGAGGACAGATGTGCCCCAGGCATCACAGCTCTACGACAGGTAGATTCCCAGGGACCCTGTATTGCCACATGGACACTGGCATGACATGGTGTATCATGAATACACCACAGAAAAACAACCATGACCCCCACAGGTAGTGGTCCTTGTTGCCTCGGCAGGACAGACATGGACGTCTGTGACACACACACGCACAACATCAAAGTCCATGCACAAACAACATGGATGTGGAGACTGTCTCCCATTGTGCACATGGAATCAGAGACATTGTAAACACAACATGCACACAGACTGTGGAGGACCATCACTATTGTGGCAATGGGTCACCCTGGGACGTACATACCACCCCACATGGGACTCAGGGGGTATGTGACATGACATACACATACACCACCGTGAAATGTGACCATGCCACATGCTCAGGAATGAACAGTTGCACATCACAGTGGTCATGTACACGAAACACCAAGGATTCTGTCCCCATGAACACGTGCACAGCCTGGGAGTGGCTGCCCGAGTGACACCCACAGAACAACATGTTCACCCCCATACACGGAATAGGTAATGCAGCCTTACATGCCTTAGGATACAGTGTGGACAGGCTGTGGTGTTGTAGGTGTGCCCCTCACTCCCTGGGAAGTATATGTGGCTGGCATATGTTCACCTGTGACAGGCATGGTGACATATGCCAGCGACTTGTACATGGACGCGTTGGACAGCAATGGACCGATCGGTGCGCACACATTGGCCATTGCATTCAATGTGAGCGGGTGCAGCGTTGTATTCGCAATACGCGTTGGACAGCAATGGACCGATCGGTGCGCACACATTGGCCATTGCATTCAATGTGAGCGGGTACGCGTTGTATTCGCAATACGCGTTGTACAGCAATGGACCGATCGGTGCGCACACATTGGCCATTGCATTCAATGTGAGCGGGTATGCGTTGTATTCGCAATACGCGTTGGACAGCAATGGACCGATCGGTGCGCACACATTGGCTATTGCATTCAATGTGAGCGGAGTGCAGCGTTGTATTCGCAATACTGCGTTGGACAGCAATGGACCGATCGGTGTGCCCGGCCGGCCCATTGCATTCAATGTGAGTGGGTACGCGTTGTATCCGCAATACACGTTGAACAGCAATGGACCGATCGGTGTGCCCGGCCGGCCCATTGCATTCAATGTGAGCGAGTGCAGCGTTGTATCCGAGTACAGCGTTGAACAGCAATGGACCGATCGGTGTGCCCGGCCGGCCCATTGCATTCAATGTGGCGAGTGCAGCGTTGTATCCGGGTATGCGTTGAACAGCAATGGACCGATCGGTGTGCCCGGCCGGCCCATTGCATTCAATGTGAGCGGGCACGCGTTGTATCCATAATACGCGTTGAACAGCAATGGACCGATCGGTGTGCCCGGCCAGCCCATTGCATTCAATGTGAGCGGGTGCAGCGTTGTATCCGGATACGCGTTGAACAGCAATGGACCGATCGGTGTGCCCGGCCGGCCCATTGCATTCAATGTGAGCGGAGTGCGCGTGTATCCGCAATACGCGTTGAACAGCAATGGACCAATCGGTGCGCACCCATTGGCTATGGCCTGGCCTGGCAACGGACGCGTTTTCAAATCTTGAACGAGTCTGATGCTGGAAATTCAGTTGGTCACCCACAACAATGTTGCAAATTCATGGGTGTCATGAAGTTGAACTTTTGAAGGATGATGTGGGCGTGTGTAAGTGGTGCAATTCCATGGATTGGCCAGATTCAGAAGATGCTAAAGACTTGAACCTATCACTTTGGACACATGGGATAGTATCTGCCTCTGCAGCCCACATATAATGCTGGCTGTTCCCCTGAGAGCTCACTTGCCTGCACTACATGCTCCAGGACGACATCTGCCACCACCACTGCTGCTGTATCTGCACCCTCTGGACCCTGCAATGGCACGTACTGTGGAGAGAGCCCCAGCCTTCAGCACTGAGGAGAACCAGGCCCTGCTGGACAGCCTCCTTCCACAGTATAGCAAGCTGTATGGGAAAGCAGGGGAGCAGGTGAGTGTGCTGTCCACTGCCTTACTAAATGTGCATGTTGTCTGACTAGCAAGGCTAACAGTCTGCACGCCACTGGCTAGCAGGCTCACTGAGTAGTTGTCACCCCCCATAGTGTGTAGTTACATGCACTTCACAGGTATAGTGCAGTGACAGTGCATTTAAACAAGGTTTTACTTCCCAGGCAATGATACCATGTAGTAACTGCTGGCATACTGTCCATAGCCATCTTTGCACTGCCTGTGTACATCATGTGCCCCTGTGATTGAGACATGTATATCCAACTGTGTAATGCACGGATATGTTGCATGTGTAGTAATGGCATTCTCACTTTGTCATCCTCACAGGTTGATGCCCACCAGAAGCAGAAGATATGGCTGACCATCGTCCGGGCAGTGAGATCCGTGGGGGACTACAAGCGCCGGATCCGCAACTGCCAGAAGAGGTGGCAGGACCTTCGGGGCTGGACCCGGAGGATCACACGGGTCCAGCTGAAGCTGTCGCCTCCTCGCAGGAGGGGTGGACACCGGACCCTGACCCCCACATGCTCAGGATCCTGGCGGTGGTCTTCCCTGATCTGGATGGGCAGCTGAAGGCTAGAGAGCAGCAAGGAGGGGGTGAGTCCATGACTGCATTGTGAACTTTGTCTGCCATGCTATGTGCCCTCCTCTGGCCTGGTTGAACTTCCATAGTACATCAGTCATGTGGTCCAGGACCCATGTCCCTCGATTGTGCACTGCCCACTCCTCATCTGATACCCAGGTGTGGCCCTTGCAGTCAGGGAATTGTGTCACTTGGGTACTGTGTCCTTGCAGTTTGCTTGACTCAAGGTGGGGGACAGCATATGTTCCCCTAACTCTGTGGTGGACATCATGGGTGGGTCCTTTGCTTACACAATGCCTGTGTTCTGCCATGTAATCTGCGTGTTACTTTGATATGTGGTCCAATTGCTGAGCTGATCCACCACATGTGCCTGGGGTATCTGGCACACACCCATGCTGCAGGTGGGAACAATGCTTGGGCCCCAGGAGTGTGTATATTACGTGTGTCACACATACTTAGCCAGCTGCCTACTGTCCAGGGCTCATCCCTCATTCATGTGGGGCAGGACAGTCATGCCTACTCCAGGCCATACAATACACTCTGTACTCCCACTCCCGTGTATCAGCTGACACGTTGTGCTCAGTGATATGTCCCCTCAGGTGTCTGCCTCTGTGTCAGTGTGCTGTGGCTTCGTTGTCATGACTGCTGGGGTGTCTCTCGGTTGGGGCTCAGCATGCCACCTGAGATGTGACCATAGGAGACGATACTTGGGTAACACATAGGTGTTTGATCACCTGACCGTTGATGGAGCAGTAAAAATAAAAAATGTTAACCCCTAACAAATTATATAATTAATTAATTAAAAATGTTCGTTTAAATGTATTAATCAACATTGTATATGTGGGAATGGTAATATGCCAATGTATGTGCTAAATAATCTATTAATGAATGTCCGTGTGTCTAATCATAACGTAAGAATAAAAAGCGTACTAAATAAAATAAATGCATGTTTGTGCTTCATAGAAATAAAACGTGTCGTTGCAAAAACAATAGTGATGGTAAGTAAGGAGCAGCTTAAAATGTCGCTTTTTGCTAGGTAACAACTAATTGGGGTACGTAGACGGGAGGGAAACGAAAGGGATATTTTTCTCTATTTAATTATGTTTTGTTTGCCTCAAATTAGTGCTTCTAAAGTAGAACCGAGTGGCGAGATAAAATGGCCGCCAGTGGGAAGATGTGCGCAGGCGCAAGGGGACACGTGGTACGGGATGAGATTGAAGAAATCTGGAGCCTCGTGATGTCTCTGAGAGGCTAGGATGCAAGAAATGGTCAAGGCTGGTGTGACCTAATTGAACTGATAGTGTGCCGTGAGGATCAGGAGAGAGTCCGTGGGAAAGGAGCCCAAGAGAAAGGACAATGACTGCGGAGTTCTTGAATGTGTCAAAAGAAGATACAAATGGACTGATCGAATCGGATGAAAATGTTTAAGCGTATGGGAAAGGAAATGATCCAAGGACCCTTGAATCCAAGAGAACTTGATTAAAGAATGAATAAGCTGACATGCATGGACCAATGAAAGAAAAGCGTGATATTAATGTTGCAACAGTTAGTTAGCAAAGTTAGAATTGGGGTATAAGAGGGCCTACTCTTAGTGGGAGGGGGTCAGTTGCAGTCAGTTCCAGGGAAGTTCCCGGGAGTTCCAGTCAGAGTTCCAGGCAGTTCGAGAGTCGGGGTTGCAGTAGAAGAGACGGGTTGCAGGTAGCTGATGCTGACGAGCTGAAGTTGCTGTTGCTGTCTTAACTTTACAGTTGAGTATGAGAATCAGGCTATTTCTAATCCCAAAGTTAGGTTAGAAATGATTAGGTTAAATTAGGAAGCTAGGCAGGTAACTAGGGTTTTTGGCTTTATGACAAAATTTCCTTTTTCTGCAATAAATTGATTATGCTTAATAAAATTGTGAATTTAAAAATGAATAATTGAATAAAGTATTAAATCTTTTCATGCTTTCAAAATTATATAAAATTTAAGATTCTTTAAAAACCAAAATGACTCAGTGGTTATTTTCCTAAATGATTGTGACATGAGTAATTGGTTGATTGTGATTCAGCTGGTCTTAATCACTATGAACTAATTTCTTAAATGAATGATTCATCGACAAAACAATGAGCAGGAATATCTTAAGAAATAACTAAAAGAAAGTGACAAATTAAGGTAAATAGATATCCTTGCTCTTCCAGCGGTACACAAAATGGTGTTCTCCATTTAGTTCTCATGCTTCTCCTAGGAGTACAGAATTTCATAAAGGTGTAAAAGGAAATCCAGGAGTGTGTGTGTGTTTAGGCGATGTTTATGGGCCCCATCGTCATGTGGATATGAGAAATATAGTTTGCCCCTGGATGACCTATAAGTAACCTGGGAGGAGGATAGTTTTTATTGTACGCGCTGCATCAGATTTCTTGGTAGCAGAGTTATGGTTTTCTATAGATTAGTTTAGTGATTATTGTTTATTGATTATTGATTATTTTTGATGACTAACACTATGGGGCCGATTCCGATCTCGGCCGGTAGGGCTCCGAATAGGATTCGGCTTTACCGGATCCGATTCGGAGCCCTTTTCCCGACCGAATCGTACGCGGGTCCGGCCGAGCGAGTACAATGCGGGTCGCCGACCGACTCGTCCGGGCGACCCGACCGCTCCGACCGACTCGTACCCGGATCGTACCGCTCCGACCGACTCGCTCGGACCCGATTCGCACCGCGCAATGGAGACGTTTTCCGGCCGGGTAAGTACGATGCGCACCTCGACCGCTCCGACCGACTCGCGCCGTCCGACTCGAACTCGCTGTCGGAGCCGTACTTTGGGGGTCCGTGTCGGACCCCTGTACAGCGTACCCGTGCGAGGCGCACACAGGGGGACCCATGGGTCCCCCTACCTGTGCGTGTACGCCGCGAGCGCTTCGCGGCGTACTCGCTGTAGGAGCGCCCTTGTCCGCCTCGCACCCATTGAGGCAATGGGAGCCCGCGTACGCGTTGTACGACCGGCTCCCATTGAGTTCAATGGGAGTCCGACCGACTCGTGTCCGGTGGCATACGAATGCATCGGACTCGTTCGGTCGGACTGCACGGGTCCGATTCGGTCGGAAATCTCTCCGGGTCCGGCTCGGTCGGAGAGATTTCCGGCCCGAATCGGAATCGGCCCCTATATGTTGAGTCACGTTATGTTATATGTAAGTTTTCACGCTTCTGGGATGTAGGAAGTGGAACACGTGTGGCAAGAGAAGTCACATGGAATTTGGTACATGGTCTGAATTCATTTTTTATAACGCAGGTTGTGTTATGTTAGGGATTTTGGTGTGAAAAGTGTGTAAATGAAATAGCAAATCACGTTTACTTGTGAAACTTTGGCCTTAATTCTCAGGAGCCTAGTCTCCACATGTGTCTTATCCCCAGAGAAACGGGTAAATTGTTTGTTCGAAAGAAGGGTAAGGTAGAGGGAAGTGCTACTTTATCGGCGAAAGTAAATAATTCTGTGGTAGGGTAGAGGTAAGCGCTGCCTACTGGAAAAACAGGATTCTTGTGTAAAAGGAAAAAGCTGTCCTTTTGTTTAGCGAATCAGACTATGGAATTGTTTTAATTGTTGTAACTAACGAAGAAAACAGTAAAAGAAAATTGCCGATAAATTTTGTAAAGGAGGGGTAAAGAGTAGAAGTGACGTGGAACAGTGCCGCGCTAGGATTGGATAGTGCGCAAGTCACGTGAACACAGAGTTAGAAGTGACGTAGAAAAGTGCCGCGCTAGGATTGGTTGGTTTGCGGGCGAAGGGAATTGTTCTGATTGGTGCGTCAGTGTGAGTCGCGCTGTAATTGGTTGAAGTTCATTATACAGAAACAGCGTTAGAGTAAAGAGAAAACAAAATAGAAGACATGCCGTATTACGAGTATGAAAGGGAGAGAACGTCATGGACGACGAAATTAAAGAATTTCTTTAAGAAAGACAAAAAGGTTGTGACTAGAGAGGGACAAGTAATTCCTCCGCCGAAATCAGCAGCTTCACATATGATGCTGAAATATGGATATCATACGTGCATATGGTTGGATAATTGGGTAAAATATACCAAGAATGATGGAGCATTGGCTTTTCCTGAAAATGGTTCTTTTAATGTAGCGATTTTACGGAATTTAAAAGAAAAGATGCTTAAATTGGAACCTAGACCTAGACCGACACAGTTTGAAGCTTTAACAGAATGGGAAGATGAGATGTACGAAAAAGAAAGATTCAGAGGTATGAAAGGTTATGAGTTCGTGCCCGGAAGAATGTGGGGAATGAATCATGAGGACAGAATAAAACGATGGAGATGTGCTAACATGACAGGAGGTTTGTTTCCAGCTTTTACAGTTGAGGAAGGGACTAAGAAAAAAACGGACTGAGAAAAAGAAACATTTAGAGAGAGAAAAGTATATGCATGAGAGCGAAACGGATGACGAGTTGCTGGAAGATATATTAAATAAAAATCCACCTCTGTATCAGCAGATTTCTACAGTGGTGACACCAAATGCGCCACCAATAGAAACTATGCGAAATAAAAGTCCAGAAAAAAGACAAGAAATAAATAGGTCACAAGAACAAATAAGAATTTCCCAAAATGAGGGAATAGAAAATGATAGTGCAAGAGAATTGGCAAGGACAACAAAAGAATTAACTGAGAAAATTAGAGAATTAACCAAGAATATGGAAGCAGTTACCGTACCCGTAACAATAGGTCCAGTAATACCAGTTTTTGAGAATCAGAAAATTGATGAACGATCTTTGGTGATTCCCTTGAGTTCGCAATTCCAAAGAGAAAAGGAAAGAATGGAAACAAGTCCAGGTACGAGCAATTTGACTAGTGCTTACAGACCAAGTCCACCTGAAAATTTGACAGTAAATGAGTGTAGCAGTAGGAAAATGCCTATGGTAACTGAATCTGCAACAGTGACACCTGAAAAGAGTGGAAATTGGACAGAAATAAATAGTACTCCTATAGGTCCGACTCCTGATGAGTTAAATGAGTGGATAAAAGCTTTTAAAATAAAAGAAACAGAAGAAAAACCATTAGATGTGATCAGATTGAAAATTGATATGGAAGAATTAATTCTAGGAACGATTGGTACAGAAAAGATAAAGAATTATCAGGATGATGAAATAATGTTTCTGTGCAAAAGTATAACATGGAGGGCAAAGAATTTACATGACAAACTAGAAGAAGTGGCCGGTGAGATTGGAATAGATTTTGCAAAAGTAAAAACGTTGCAGAAACCATACAGAGTAGATTTTTGTGAAAAACATATTGAAAATTTGAATACAGCAGGAAGGCTGACACAGATAAAAGAGTTGATTGTTTTGTTGAGAAAATGGGGTGATGTGGACAGATGGAAGGTTAGATGGACAAAGAAGAATGAGAAAAGTGTAGACAAAGGTTCATTGGCTTTTATGATAACAGAAAAGGAACATGTTGTTAAAGAGTACCCTATGAGAGAAACTCCAGGTGGTAGTTATGTGCATGTTCCCTGGACTAGGCAGGACATCCTGTCATTTACAAATGACTTTCCAAAGTTAAGAGAAAAGCCAGTTGAGTGGTACCGACAGGTAGAAAGGTTTGTAAAGGTCTCGAAAGTGTTGTGGATAGATTTGGATGGATTGTTTGACATAGTGGTACCAACGGATCTGTGGTCAGAATGTAAGATTACAGTTGACTGGCCAACTACAGAATATCCAAGAGATCCTAAGACAGGAGCTCCAGGACCAGATGTGATGAAGAAGTACGACAAAGTGATTACCTTTTTGAAAAATAAGATTCCTCCAAAAGAGACAGATTGGGTTAAGATTGATAGAACTACACAGGAAAGTAAGGAGAGTGTACATGCATATTATGAGCGATTGTTGTTAGTTTTCAAACAGTATAGTGGTTATGAGGAATTAAGTGAGAAGGATATGAGTCATTTTGTATACCGATTTGTATTTGGCTTGAAACAAGAAATAAGTGATATGATTAAGCAACATATGATAAACTGGCAGAATGCAAGTGTAGATGAGGTGCTGAGGTATGCTAAGTATTGTAGTGATGAAATAGAGAGTAAACAGCGTAAGTTGAAAGAAAAAGCAATGTGGGCACAAGTGAAAGTGGCAGAAAAACAAGAAGCTCAATTGGATAATAATAATGGAAACGAATCAGGACAGAATAAGATGCGACCAAATATAGGTAAAGGAAAAGGACAAGTGAGTCTAGAAGAGGCAAAGAAGAAATGGCCATGTCATAATTGCGGAAAATTAGGGCATTGGAGAAATGAGTGTAAGTTCCCACCTAAATCTAATCCGGAACATCAATCATTAACTCCACAGGTGCAGAATGAGGTAGTTGTTCAACAAAGTCAGGTGCCACAACCACCACTTCCCAACACTGTTAACCAGCAAAGATACAGTACAGAAACAGGATTCTACGGAGGAGAGCAGGTAACACAGTTGCCGAGAGCAGCTAACATTTCCCAGTATTGGTTGCATCAGAGTGAGGATGACCCGGATGAAAGTTTCTGACGGTGCGCAAGAGAGGGGAAAGAGTGCGTGCTTGGCGCAACTCTAGAGGTAGATCAGTCTGGTCCCTTTGTGGATGGAGAAGTGAATGGAGCAAACGTAACATTCCTTGTCGATACTGGAGCTACCCGTTCTACTGTTAGGTCAGTGGAAATTCCGAACCTTCCTCTCTCAGGTGAATGCATCCAAGTGGTAGGAGTAGCCAATCAGCAGATTAAAACCCCACTTACTGAATTGGTAGAAGTAAAAATTGGTTCTTTTAGAAAAATGCATAAATTTGTAGTGTGCGATTGTAGTCCTGTAAATCTTCTAGGTCGTGACCTTTTGTGTAAAATGAATTGCACGATTTATTGTACACCAGAAGGAATAGGTTTTCAGACTTCGGATGAAGATGTTTTGTATAAAGTAACTTTGATGAATCAAGAACCTGAAACGAATGGTTTGTTTCCTGCATTTGATGCAGAAAAACTTCCAGAAGAACTAAAAAGTGCTGTAAAAGAAAGTGTGTGGGATTTTACAGGAGAGGACATTGGATTAATGAGAGAAGTTGATCCCGTAAAAGTGACAGTGAAAGAAGGGATAAGTTATCCAAACACGCCACAGTACAAATTAACTCCAGAAATAATTGAAGGAATAACTCCTGTGATAAATAAGATGATTGAACAGGGAATTCTGAAAGAAATCATGAGCAGTCCATGTAATTCACCTATTATGGGACTGAAAAAGCCAAATGGAACATACAGAATAGTACAGGATTTGAGAAAGATCAACAAAATAGTGGTACCATGTTGTCCAATAGTGCCAAACCCTGCAGTGATTCTATATCAAATCCCGCATGAAGCTGAGTGGTATACGGTGATAGATTTATGTCACGCATTTTTCTCTATTCCTTTGCATCCGGATAGCCAGCCATTATTTGCGTTCCGGTATGGAGAGCGTATTTTGGCATGGTGCCGAATTCCTCAGGGGTATACAGAAAGCCCCTCAATTTTTAATCAGATTCTAAAGAAATCTCTGGAAGATTTAAAAATGCCAGAAAAATCAGTAATGGTGCAGTATATCGATGACCTATTGGTGGCATCGAAAACCAAAGAAGCATGTGTAAGTGATACAATTGCTTTGCTGAACCACTTAGAGAAAAGAGGACATAAAGTGTCTCCTTCAAAATTACAGTTTTGTCAGAAAGAAGTCCAGTATTTAGGACATAAAATTGAGAAAGGAGTGCGGAAAATAGCGACAGAAAGAGTAAGAATGATTCAAGGAATGAGAGCACCAATGACTCAAAGAGAGGTAAGAATGTTTTTGGGAATGGTTGGATATTGTCGACAATGGATAAGTGGATTTTCTTTGATTGCAAAACCATTACAAAAACTAACAAAGAAAGATGTAAAAGACCCTTTTGAGTTAAACAAAGAAGAAATGAAATCTTTCAAAGAATTGAAAAAGAAACTGTGTGAGGCCCCTGCATTAGGCATGCCTGATTATGAAAAGGATTTTGAGTTATACTGCAGTGAAAGAGATGGATGTGCATTTTCAGTACTGGTACAAAAACACGGCACCATGAAGAGGCCTATAGCTTACTTCTCAGCTGTTTTAGATCCTATAGCAAAAGCATTGCCCGGATGTCTGAAAGCAGTTGCTGCTACTTGTGTAAGTCTGGAACAAAGTGAAGGTATAGTGATGGGGTATCCACTGAGAGTATATGTTCCCCATTCAGTAGAAATTCTTTTGACAAGAACAAAAACACAGTACATGACACATAGTCGGCTGACTAAGTACGAAAAAGTCATCTTAAGTGCAGAAAATGTGACCATAGATAGATGCATAAATGTAAATCCTTCGACATCATTGCCAGATGAAGAGAGTATAATTGAACAAGATGAAGTAGATCATGATTGTCTGAATGTGCTGGAATATTGCACAAAACCAAGAGCTGACATAAAAGATGAACCGTTAAAGGAATCCGATTATGTCATGTTTGTAGATGGTTCATGTTTACGCACAAAGGAAGGAGTGTTAAGCGCAGCTTATGCAGTATGCACAGTGGCAACTGTAATGGAAGCGTCTTGTCTGAAAGGAGTTAGGTCTGCCCAAGTTGCGGAACTAATTGCTTTGATTCAAGCATGTAAATTGGGGAAAAATGTACGAATCACGATTGTGACCGATAGCCAATATGGTTTCGGCATCGTACATGATTTTGGCCAGATTTGGTCACAAAGAGAATTTTTGACATCTGCAGGAACACCTATCAGAAATGGAGATTATGTTAAAAAACTGCTTGAGGCGATACAGCTGCCTAAACAAATAGCTGTAGTGAAGTGCAAGGCGCATAAGAAAAACGAAGATTACATAGCGGTCGGCAATAATTATGCTGATGAGATCGCTAGATATTGTGCGGAAAACATGGCGTCCCTGAACAGAAATAGAGAAAGGGAGCATGTCTCTTGTCCTTTGCTTTTCACTAATGCAGTCGAAACATGGGATGAAGTAAGGCAGTTACAAGAAACAGCAAGAGATGAGGAAAAGGATTACTGGATTAAAGCAGGATGTAGAAGACAGGAAGATAATGGAGTGTGGGTATACAGAGATGAAAGACCAGTTATGCCTGATAGCATGATTGCAGACATGGCACGGATGTACCATGGACAAGCTCATATTGGGAGAGATGCAATGATTAGACTTTTTAGACAAACTTGGTATAACCCAAAATTCAGAGCCATTGCTGAAAGTCTTTGTCAAAGATGTCTTATTTGTCAACAATTTAACCCAGGAAGAAAAACAGTAGTGAGTCTAGGAACAATAGGACGAGAAGGAGGTCCATTCACAAGGATACAGATGGATTTTATTGAGATGCCCCCTAGTAACAGATTAAGATATGTTCTGGTGGTCGTCTGTTTGTTCTCTCGTTGGGTGGAGGCATACCCCACAAGAAGGAATGATGGAACAACAGTGGCAAAACTTATGCTACGAGAGTTCATTCCGAGGTATGGTTTTCCAGTCACAGTTGAGACAGATAGAGGAACACATTTTCAAAATGAGTTGATCCAATTGATTTGTGAAGCACTGAGTATTAAACAAAAATTACATTGTGCTTACAGACCAGAGGCTTCTGGGGTAGTAGAGCAGATAAATGGAACAATTAAAAACAGATTGGAAAAAATGTGTCAAGCTACAGGACTCAAATGGCCAGATGCACTGCCTCTTGTTCTGATGACCATCAGGAGCATCCCTGAAAAGAAAACGGGACTCAGTCCTCATGAAATGATCATGGGACGAGCAATGAGACAAGCCCACGTACCAGTCAACAAGTTATTAACAATAACTGATGATCTAATACTGGATTATTGCAAAGGACTGGCTGATGTGGTGCGTTCTGTGTTTCATCAGGTTGGACCGGATGCGACCACTCTTGAAAGAAAACCAGCCCACGACTTGAATCCAGGAGACTGGGTCCGTATTAAAGTCCACAGGAGAAGAAACTGTCTAGTTCCGCGTTGGGATGAGCCAAGACAGGTAATCCTAGTAACAACGACTGCTGTCAAGTGTGCAGGAGTGAAGAACTGGGTTCATGCCAGCCACACAATCAGAATTCCAGAACCTACAGATCGACATGTGAGTCGGCGTCTGGAAGTGTGGGATAAAAGTTTAACGGCTGGAACAACCAAGATAAAAGAAAGGGTGCCAGAACTTGAAGATCGACCTGAAAGTCGACATCTGGAGACCCCAACGGAAAACACCTCTAGAGAAGAAGAGGAACAAGAAGAAGAAGAAGAAAGAAATTCAGAAGTTCCAGAACTTGAAGATCGACCTGTAAGTCGACATCTGGAAATATCTGACACAACTTCAGGATCTGATGATTCAGCTGCAAACTGGGAAGAATTCCGAAAGAGAACTTGGGGTTATAAACCAATTAGAGAAGAAACTGAGCAAGAAATTGAGTTAGATGAACAACCAAGTACAAGTTATGGTGGAAATCCTTCAGAAACAATATTAATAGATGAAGTAGGGAAAGAAGTACACAAAAAGTTAGAAAATCGAGAAGAACCCCGAGGAGCAATAGGGATAGATAGAGAAACAGGAGAACAGGGAAATTCAGAAGCAGATAAGGAGGAAAACACCAAATCGGAAGAACCCCGAGGAGGGACAGTGATAAGGGAAAACAAAAAGGAGAAGACAGATCCACCAGTAGGAGATGACGAGATTATAAGTTTCAAAATAAGAGACAATAGTGAGACAGTTGAAACAGAAACAGAAGAAAGTGGAGGAGAGGAAAAAGCAAAGACTGAATCAAGAAAAAGAAATTGGAGATCGGAAAGAGAAGAAAGAGAGGGTGAGGTCAAAAGGCCAAGAAAAGGAGATAATTGGCCCAACAGCTATGTAAGAAAATTGAGATATAGAATAATAAGAGCAGAAGATGAAGATGCTGAACAAGTAAATGAGGTAACAAGTCAAAAGGGACAAGAAAAACCAAGTGGAAAAAGATTACAAAAGTCCAAAAGGACAAGGAAAATAAATTCAAAATTTAAGTCACCTGAGTGGCTGTATATTGCACTAACAGATTACAAAGAAGAAGAAGAAAACACTCACGGAAACCAGAGACTGAGAAGTCGGATGGGAAAAGGTGAGATGCAACAAAAGGACTGAAGTAAAGACTTAAAGTGCTTCTGCCGGACGTGACAAATTTTACTGGATGTGACAAATCACCGGATGTGACAACGAAAGAATTCTGGAGAGAATTAAAGAAAGTACCAAGCAAAGACTTTTTGAAAGCAGAGTGGCGTCTAAGTCATTTTGAGGTGTAGTGACACAATTTTCTGAAAATTTAACAAATAGAAAAAGAAAAATGGAGAATAATGAGAATAGAAGAAATAAATGTGAATTTGTAAAGAGATGGTGCAAAATGTGCTGCTTTTGTACAGGGTTATTAATGACCATATGGATAGTTTTAGCAATCACAATTCCAATTAGTGTGGCTGTGATAGAAGCAAAAAATGATAGTAAACTAGAAAGAGAAGCTAGTGTTAAAGAACAAGTTATTTTAAGAAGTAGTGCAGAGTTGCATAAGGATAAGTCAGTAACAGATTTTTCAAAGAACGTTTTTACAAAATTATTGTATGAGTACGTAGAGACAATGGACGTAAGAGATTGTTATGTTTGTATGCAGTTGCCTGCGTCAGTATCGGAAGGAGTGACTTATCATCACTTACCTCTGACTTATGGAATAACATGTAGTGTAATAGCAAGTTTATTTTATAAAACAGGTAGATTAGAAACTTATTATACTGATATAGATAAGATTTTTGCAAACATTCCAGTAGTACCAGAACTTAACAAAGTAAAACCAGCAAAAGTTTTAGGAGAATTCTTTTTAGAACATAGAAAATTAACGTTAGAAGAAATAGTTAGTAACAACCTTACCTGTGAGTTAAAGAAAGAAGAAAAAGTATTTCTAGACATGGTTGAGGAAAGAAGAATGAAATTTCAAAAAGAAGCAATAAAGAGGAAGGAAAACGTTTATGGACGTTTGAGGAAGGAAATCATGAAGGGAAAAAGATAAATGCAGCAATGACATTAGACTGGCCGCAAACAGGAAAGTTGTGCATTAGGAGAAATAAGACAGTCTATGACAATTACTTTGTAGGTTCCAGTATCTGCCATGACAATTATCAAATTCTGGGAGGTTGGGGATTCAAAGGTGGAAAAGATCCAATATTTCCAGGTATCTATTATATTTGTGGGAATAGAGCTTATTACAGGTTACCGGACCATTGGTATGGAACTTGCTATGTAGGCCTGGTCTTTCCAAAAATCTTTCACATGGACAGAGAAGAAAAGGGAACATACAAGATGATTAATAGATTTACACGTAGAAAGAGGGAAAGTTTTTCAGAAATTGTAGGTGATATTTTTGGAGCATTGATACCAGCAGTGGGAATATCTTTGAATGCATTTAAAATTCGGAAGTTATCCACAGTAGTAGATCGTTTGTCTACAGATACTGCGGGAGGGTTCTTAATGGTAAATACCGAAATGGTTGCCATGAGAGCTATGGTGTTGCAAAATCGGCTTGCCCTTGATATTCTTTTGGCAAAAGAGGGTGGAGTCTGTGGAATGTTGAAAGTCCAACATTGTTGTACTTACATTCCGGATAACAGTGAAAATATACAGAAGTATATTACAAATATTACAAGTCTGCACAAAGAATTAGTTCCACTGGAGGTTGAAAGTGTTTTGGGAAAACTTGGTAGAGGGTTTTCCTCAGTAGCAAATTGGTTAACTAGGATGAGTAAACTAGTAATAGGGAAAGTTATAATAGTAGCAACTATAGTGATATTGTTAGCCATGATATTGAAAATAGTAATAACATGTATAAAGAGAAAAGTAAGACAGAATAAGATAAGAAGAAATAACAGAATAATGAGAGAAAGAGAGAGAGATATGGGTGAAATTGAGTTGGAGAAAATGAAAGAAAGCATGTATAAAGAGACTAAAAGGCAAGATGAAGAGGAGACAGAGATATGAATAACAGAAAGTAAAGGATGAAAGACATGCTGCCTGAAAAGAAGTATGACTTGGGTTTTATGTGGTGATTTAAAAATCACCAAAGGGGGATTGATGGAGCAGTAAAAATAAAAATTTTAACCCCTAACAAATTATATAATTAATTAATTAAAAATGTTCGTTTAAATGTATTAATCAACATTGTATATGTGGGAATGGTAATATGCCAATGTATGTGCTAAATAATCTATTAATGAATGTCCGTGTGTCTAATCATAACGTAAGAATAAAAAGCGTACTAAATAAAATAAATGCATGTTTGTGCTTCATAGAAATAAAACGTGTCGTTGCAAAAACAATAGTGATGGTAAGTAAGGAGCAGCTTAAAATGTCGCTTTTTGCTAGGTAACAACTAATTGGGGTACGTAGACGGGAGGGAAACGAAAGGGATATTTTTCTCTATTTAATTATGTTTTGTTTGCCTCAAATTAGTGCTTCTAAAGTAGAACCGAGTGGCGAGATAAAATGGCCGCCAGTGGGAAGATGTGCGCAGGCGCAAGGGGACACGTGGTACGGGATGAGATTGAAGAAATCTGGAGCCTCGTGATGTCTCTGAGAGGCTAGGATGCAAGAAATGGTCAAGGCTGGTGTGACCTAATTGAACTGATAGTGTGCCGTGAGGATCAGGAGAGAGTCCGTGGGAAAGGAGCCCAAGAGAAAGGACAATGACTGCGGAGTTCTTGAATGTGTCAAAAGAAGATACAAATGGACTGATCGAATCGGATGAAAATGTTTAAGCGTATGGGAAAGGAAATGATCCAAGGACCCTTGAATCCAAGAGAACTTGATTAAAGAATGAATAAGCTGACATGCATGGACCAATGAAAGAAAAGCGTGATATTAATGTTGCAACAGTTAGTTAGCAAAGTTAGAATTGGGGTATAAGAGGGCCTACTCTTAGTGGGAGGGGGTCAGTTGCAGTCAGTTCCAGGGAAGTTCCCGGGAGTTCCAGTCAGAGTTCCAGGCAGTTCGAGAGTCGGGGTTGCAGTAGAAGAGGCAGGTAGCTGATGCTGACGAGCTGAAGTTGCTGTTGCTGTCTTAACTTTACAGTTGAGTATGAGAATCAGGCTATTTCTAATCCCAAAGTTAGGTTAGAAATGATTAGGTTAAATTAGGAAGCTAGGCAGGTAACTAGGGTTTTTGGCTTTATGACAAAATTTCCTTTTCTGCAATAAATTGATTATGCTTAATAAAATTGTGAATTTAAAAATGAATAATTGAATAAAGTATTAAATCTTTTCATGCTTTTAAAATTATATAAAATTTAAGATTCTTTAAAAACCAAAATGACTCAGTGGTTATTTTCCTAAATGATTGTGACATGAGTAATTGGTTGATTGTGATTCAGCTGGTCTTAATCACTATGAACTAATTTCTTAAATGAATGATTCATCGACAAAACAATGAGCAGGAATATCTTAAGAAATAACTAAAAGAAAGTGACAAATTAAGGTAAATAGATATCCTTGCTCTTCCAGCGGTACACAAAATGGTGTTCTCCATTTAGTTCTCATGCTTCTCCTAGGAGTACAGAATTTCATAAAGGTGTAAAAGGAAATCCAGGAGTGTGTGTGTGTTTAGGCGATGTTTATGGGCCCCATCGTCATGTGGATATGAGAAATATAGTTTGCCCCTGGATGACCTATAAGTAACCTGGGAGGAGGATAGTTTTTATTGTACGCGCTGCATCACCGTGCAGACTGGGGTTTGCGAATGTGAAGTTCAGGCAGCTGTTTCCCATTCACAGCAGATTGTGAGGTGCTCAGGTTCAGAGGGTTGTGTTACAGGTCTCCCATATGTCCAATCGGTATGACGTGGACAGATAAGGGTTCAGATGATGTGGTGTGTGGGGGATGTACATGTGCACTTGTTCAGCTCCAGGACTTGCATTCCCCATGACCTACTATTGTGACACAGTGCAGACTGTTGTTGTCTGGCTGCCCTGCCCATGTGACTGGAGACAGTGATGTATGACTTAGCAGGCATGCCTGTGCCATGGCATGTAACTTCCTATGAGTGATCCTGCAGGGGAGTGACATGTGCTACATGCACACCATTGTGGGAATGGCTATCAGGACATGGGTGCATCATGGTGTCTGTCGCTGGTATGCATCACATGCATTTCATATTTGACTCTGGGCATCCCTTTCATCCGGACACCTGTACTGACTCAGTGGCAAGAGTTGTGATGTGTGCATGTTCACATGCTTCACCGTGTTTTCTGCACTGTCCAACTACTGTGTAGGTGGTGCATGTGTCCACACTGGGGTCGTGCCATCCAACAGACACCAGACAGATGGGTGCAAGGCCATGAGGGATGTGAGTGCCATGGTTGACCATCAGACTGAAAATTGGCTACTCCTATTCTGTTTGGGCACTTTTGGCAATGTTCAACTAAGGATGCCAGGGCTTGCTCTGTAATGTGCTGTACTTACTGTGGTGTGTGCGTTCGGTGCAGGTGACTGATGTCTGTCTGTTTCCCTATTGTTTGCAGATACATCCACAGCCACAGGAGGGGACAGCTCCACAGACCAGGAGGAAGGAGCCGCAGAGCCAGACTGGGTCAGCAGCCGAGGAGTGGTCGGAGGGACCCAGTGGCATGGAGGGCGAGGGGAGCCACACCGAGGAGTCCTCAGCAGCATCCACCTCAGCTGAGGACCACAGCAGCTCAGAGGATGACTCCCTTGTGGATGCGGGTGTCAGCAGCCACCACACCCCAGCTAGTGTTGCTGTCCCCACCACCACCACCACCACCGCCCTCCCATCGGCTCCCATTCCCGAGGTCCGTGGAGGATCCCATGTTCGGGAGCGTGTCTCCTTCAGCCCAGGCACCGCACCCCCTGCCCCTGTGTTCCCTGCTGCCCTGAGTGAGGAGTCTGTGTACCTCCTTCGCCAGCTCCATGTAGGGCAGACAGCGATGCTGAGTGTCCTCCATGCACACACCACTCTGTTTACTCAGCTGGTGTCGTTCATGGAGGGCATCTCATCGGGCATGTCTGCCCTACAGAGGGGCAATAGGTCCATGGACTCATCCCTGACGGCAGCAGTGTCCCTCCTTCAACAGTCCCTCACCCCTCCTGCCTCTGCCCCATCCACACTACCCAGCACCTTACCTGTCCCAAGCACACACACACCGGCACAGGCACACACCAGCACAGACACGAGCAGCACACAGACACACACACCACAAACAAGACGCACACGCACGCACAGTCAGGGGACTGAAACCACACTCACAGGGGATGGGGCCCAGGCACACACACATGCATCCACGAGCACTGCGCAGTCCTCAGTTGCCTCTCCCTCCAAAGCCACCTCCCTTGCCTCACCTGCAACCCCAAAGTCACAGCGGTTCTTCCTCAGTGACCTCGGCCTCTTCCCCTCTGATCCAGCTGATCCAGCATTCAGGGGGAAGAGGAAGCCCACCCATACGGAGCGGAGTGCCCCTCGCCCCCGGACACCCTCCCCCAGGAGCAGACCGACTGACGCCCCCATCTGCAAGTCCCCCCGGACCCGGAAGAGCAAGACCCCGCCGCCGCCCTGCAGCTCAGGCACCAAGTCTCCTTCCTCCATCCCTCAGGCCCCCACTCCACAGGTGCCACCACCACACCCTGCCCCAGGTTCCCCCACCCACAGATACACCATCCCCAAAAGATCCGGCCTTCTCCCCCTGCCACTTGCTCTTCCGGCCCCACACCCCTGCTGCGCTTGTCTGTGCCACTGATGTGGTGAGGGTGTCCTCCCCCTCTGTCCAGCCCACCTTGCCTGTTCCCCATTCTCCTCCCCTGGTGGTAGGCACTGCAGTGGAGTCCACTACCACCCTGTCTGACTTGGGCACTGCAGTGGCGGACCTGTCCACTCCATCTGCAGGGTCCACTGCAGTCGTGCCGGCACCCACACCATCAGTGTCATGCCCCCCAGTTGTGCCAGCACACACCATGTCAGACACCTCCACTGCAGTTGTCAGTGGCTCTTCAGCACCCACCACCCCTTCCCTGCCTCCTTCTGGTGAGCCCTGATCCTGTCCCTGCGGTGCCTGGCCTGCCCCCCCGTATACCCCTCCGAGGGCATTGTCCCTGGTTTTTATCAGTGCAGGCATGTGTAGGGTGACATCTGCCACTGTCACCCTGTTTTGACTTTCAGGATGGACTGGCCATTGGCCTTTGTTTCTTTTTTACTGGACTTCAACTTTTGAACCCACATATGCTGAATAAAGCGACTTTCTGTTCTCTAGTGCTTTTGCTTCTGATGTACATGATGTTGATGATGCTAACCATGCCCTTGCTGCAGTGATGGTGATATTTGGTCTCATGAAAATTAAGTGTTACTGTTCAGGAACCCATGTGGTCCAGGGGGAATGTGTCCTATCCTGTGGTGTATCCATGTCATCCTTAGCAGCATCTGAGGGTGTCATGTTTTCAATATTTGGCAATGGGATTTCCTACTTACATTAGCAATGTCACATCTGTGGCTTCCACCCCTGCACATCTGTTGTGCTTGCCATTGTTCAATTATTCTACTTCCCTGACCGTGTGGCCATCTCCACTGGACATGCAGGTTTGGGCATCAATGGGGAAGGACTCATCTGTGTTGTCAGTGCAACTTGCTATACATGTGTGTTGGATCTGTGCTGATGATTTCGTTGACACTCCCATGACCAGGCTGATGTGGACGGGAGCCTTCATTTGGTGCAAATTGTTGACTGTGTGACCAAGTGTTCTGCTGACATGATGGAGCCCTACTGTGGCAACATATGGCACAGCTTTCCTCACACAGGAGTGGAGTCCCCTCATGGCAGTGTGTACTCCTGTGACATCGCCTGCGCCCAAGGTGTGTGTTGTATGAGCATGTCTGTGTGTTCACTTCCATTTTGCTGTGCATGCTGGGATCCCTAGTGGTGTTCCTGTTTGTGATGCTTGCTGAGTTGACCTATGTTCCCCCAAAGTCTTCTCCCTGGGTTCTCTGTGATGTGGGTGCATGGCACATTACTGGTCATCAGGGTGTCACCCATAGGTGTATTGGCTGTGAGGGCTGAGTTTGTGGGCAGACGCAGATGGGTCACAGTCAGGATTCCCCTTGGCACTTGTTGTTTACACCTGTCATGTGATTTCCAGTTTGTGTTAGCTTTCAGTGATTGTGACACATTGTGTGAGTGACTGCTGGCACTCCTCAGGGTCAGGGCTGCAATGTTGGTAGTTGTCTATGTGTGTTCTTTGTGGGTGACCTTGGCTTCTTCATTGGTGTGGGACTGTGGCTGGGATCCCATTGGTTGGTGTGGTATTGCCGTCATGTCCATGTACAGCGTAGTGTGCAGTGTGTCAGACATACAAGAGTCTTGTTGAGTGGCCATGTGTGATGTGTTTCTGCACCTTGGTTCCCACCTCCACCCATGGGATTGTCATGGGTGCATGTGCAATGTCACCAGTGCATGTGAGCTTCACTACTGCACATTGTTGGAGGTCGAGGTGTGTGGTGTTGAGTGTGTGCAGATGAGAGTTGTTGCACGGCTAGGTCCCTGCCTCCATGTTGGCCTTGGCTTACTGGCCGTGCTGATTGATTTGTGCTTGTGTAGGTGTGATGGTAGTTTGTTGCTCAGGACACATGACTGTGGTTCACAGTGTGAACGACATCTAGCTTTGTCATCACAGTGGCATTGTAATGCAGCCCAGGGTCACCACATTGTGGGACACTGGCACCCCCCCCCCCCTCACCTGTTGTGTTTGATGTGCAGTGTGGGTCTGCCTGTTAGTGTTTGTGCATCTGCACCACTGCATTGGCATGTCTTTAGTGTGCCATTGGCTGTATGTTGTTTGGTGGGGTTCCCCTGCTGTCCCTGGGACTCCTAGGTCATCAGTCAGCACAATGATCATTGTTTGTGTGTCCCATTGCTGCCATGGTATGGTATCTGTTCACTTCACATCTACAGTCTCCACAGGGTATCTGCATTTGTGTGCCCATTGGTGCAAATATGTGGGTCTGCATTGTCATGGTCACTTCTGTCATTGTGTCATTGATGAATGTTGACAGTGTCAGCCCCCATGGGTGATGTTTGTCTGCACATGGCCAAAGGTATGTCTTATTTGCACTGCAGTGTTTGCCTCCCCCAATCTATGTTGCTATGGGACACAAGCACTACTTTGCCACTGATGTGTTTGTTGTTCTGTGACCAGGAATCATCCATGCAGTTTGGCAGTTGCAGCTTTTTCAATGTCAACACTTACATTTTGGTCACTGTGATGATGGGGGTTTGAACCCCATTGCCACAATGTTCAAGATGTGCTTCAGCTATGGGCCCCACACTTACATTTTGGTCACTGTGATGATGGGGGTTTGAACCCCATTGCCACAGTGTTCAAGATGTGCTTCAGCTATGGGCCCCACACTTACCTTTTGGTCACTGTGATGATGGGGGTTTGTACCCCATTGCCACAATGTTCAAGATGTTCTTCAGCTATGGGTCCCACACTTACATTTTGGTCACTGTGATGATGGGGGTTTGAACCCCATTGCCACAATGTTCAAGATGTGCTTCAGCTATGGGCCCCACACTTACCTTTTGGTCACTGTGATGATGGGGGTTTGTACCCCATTGCCACAATGTTCAAGATGTGCTTCAGCTATGGGCCCCACACTTACATTTTGGTCACTGTGATGATGGGGGTTGGACCCCATTGCCACAGTGGTCATGGTCTGCTTGCATTGTGGGGGCCACACACATTTATGTGTGGCACATGTGATAGGGGGTCACATTGTATGTTCAAATTCATGTTCAGTGTTGTAGCCATTTGACACAGTCTACACACGCTTGTCATGGTGTTGGGGGATGTCTTTATGTTGCATTGTTTATGTTGGTGTGTCATGTATTAGCCATCCTGTGAGTGGGGGTGGTAGTAGTTGTAGGCATCTGGCACCCCCTGGGTAGAGGTGGTAGTAGTGACAGGCATACAGCCCCCCATGGGTAGCGGTGGTAGTAGTGGTAGGCATCTGGCACCCCCTGGGTAGAGGTGGGAGTAGTGACAGGCATCTGGCACCCCCTGGGTAGAGGTGGTAGTAGTGACAGGCATCCATCCCCCCATGGGTAGAGGTGGTAGTAGTGACAGACATCCAGCCCCCATGGGTAGGGGTGGTTGTGGTGACAGGCATCCAGCCCCCATGGGTAGAGGTGGTAGTAGTGACAGGCATCCAGCCCCCATGGGTAGAGGTGGTAGTAGTGGTAGGCATCTAGCACCCCTGGGTAGAGGTGGTAGTAGTGGTAGGCATCTGCCACCCCCTGGGTAGAGGTGGGAGTAGTGACAGGCATCTGGCACCCCTGAGTAGGGGTGGTAGTAGTGACAGGCATCCAGCCCCCATGGGTAGAGGTGGTAGTAGTGGTAGGCATCTGGCCCCCATGGGTAGGGTGGTAGTAGTGGTAGGCATCTGGCACCCCTGGGTAGGGGTGGTAGTAGTGGTAGGCATCTGGCACACCCTGGGTAGGGGTGGTAGTAGTGGTAGGCATCTGGCACACCCTGGGTAGAGGTGGTAGTAGTGGTAGGCATCTGGCACCCCTGGGTAGAGGTGGGAGTAGTGACAGGCATCTGGCACCCCCTGGGTAGAGGTGGTAGTAGTGACAGGCATCCAGCCCCCATGGGTAGAGGTGGTAGTAGTGACAGGCATCCAGCCCCCATGGGTAGGGGTGTTTGTGGTGACAGGCATCTGGCACCCCATGGGTAGAGGTGGTAGTAGTGACAGGCATCCAGCCCCCCATGGGTAGAGGTGGTAGTAGTGACAGGCATCCAGCCCCCATGGGTAGAGGTGGTAGTAGTGACATGCATCCAGCCACCCATGGGTAGAGGTGGTAGTAGTGACAGGCATCCAGCCCCCATGGGTAGAGGTGGTAGTAGTGACAGGCATCCAGCCCCCCATGGGTAGAGGTGGTAGTAGTGGTAGGCATCTGGCACCCCTGGGTAGAGGTGGTAGTAGTGGTAGGCATCTGGCACCCCTGGGTAGGGTTGGTAGTAGTGGTAGGCATCTGCACACCATGGGTAGAGGTGGTAGTAGTGGTAGGCATCTGGCACCCCCTGGGGAGGGGTGGTAGTAGTGGTAGGCATCTGGCACCCCCTGGGTAAGGGTGGTAGTAGTGGTAGGCATCTGCCACCCCTGGGGAGGGGTGGGAGTAGTGGTAGGCATCTGGCACCCCTGGGTAGAGGTGGGAGTAGTGACAGGCATCTGGCACCCCTGGGTAGAGGTGGTAGTAGTGACAGGCATCCAGCCCCCATGGGTAGAGGTGGTAGTAGTGACAGGCATCCAGCCCCCATGGGTAGGGGTGGTTGTGGTGACAGGCATCCAGCCCCCATGGGTAGAGGTGGTAGTAGTGACAGGCATCCAGCCCCCATGGGTAGAGGTGGTAGTAGTGGTAGGCATCTGGCACCCCCTGGGTAGAGGTGGTAGTAGTGGTAGGCATCTGCCACCCCCTGGGTAGAGGTGGGAGTAGTGACAGGCATCTGGCACCCCTGAGTAGGGGTGGTAGTAGTGACAGGCATCCAGCACCCCATGGGTAGAGGTGGTAGTAGTGGTGGGCATCTGGCCCCCATGGGTAGGGGTGGTAGTAGTGGTAGGCATCTGGCCCCCCATGGGTAGGGGTGGTAGTAGTGGTAGGCATCTGGCACCCCCTGGGTAAGGGTGGTAGTAGTGGTAGGCATCTGGCACCCCCTGGGTAGGGTGGTAGTAGTGGTAGGCATCTGGCACCCCCTGGGGAGGGGTGGTAGTAGTGGTAGGCATCTGGCACCCCCTGGGTAAGGGTGGTAGTAGTGGTAGGCATCTGGCACCCCCTGGGTAAGGGTGGTAGTAGTGGTAGGCATCTGGCACACCCTGGGTAGAGGTGGTAGTAGTGGTAGGCATCTGGCACCCCCTGGGGAGGGGTGGTAGTAGTGGTAGGCATCTGGCACACCCTGGGTAGAGGTGGTAGTAGTGGTAGGCATCTGGCACCCCCTGGGTGGAGGTGGGAGTAGTGACGGGCATCTGGCACCCCCTGAGTAGGGGTGGTAGTGGTGGTGGGCATCCAGGCCCCTATGTGTATATTTGGTATTGGTGATGGCCATCCCGCCCCTATGGTGCTACTGTTGCTGGTGTAAGTAATTTCTTCATCCCTCTGTGTGTGTGTGATATGTCGGGTACGTGTAGTTTGTTTTTGTGCTTGGTGTCTGACTTACCTTCTGCGCCGTACGCATCCGTGCCTGTTCCGGTAGTAGATGTAGAATATTGGTAGGATCGGCACGATGGGATTCATAGTTGGTTCGTCTCGTTCGTCTTTCTCTTTGCTTCGCCTCGTCCTCGTCGCTGGCGTGTTCGTCTCGTAGCCGTGGATCGTGTTGTGGCGCGAATCGGAGCTTATGTGCGCCTCTTCCGGATGCTTTGACGTGCCGTGCGTAGCGACCGGTTCGGCGCTTACGGAAAGCGCATCGTACTTGCCCGGCCGGACGGGGCTGCATTTTGGCTTCCGTGCGACTCGATTCTGCGTTTACGGATCCGTCTCGGTCGGAGAACAGGACCTGTATTGGGTGAGTACGACTGGGTCGGAATCTATGCAGTTGTGCGCATCGTACTTGCTCATTCGGAAGAATGTGCTAATCGGTCAGGAAACAGGCATTCGCCTGGCTTTTTTCCCGGCCGAATAGTGTTGGGTGCGCCTCCGACCGAGATCGGAATCGACCCCATAGTTGTGAAAAATATTGTCTTTTATTATTGTTATGTATTTTAGTATATATTTATATGTATGTGATGTATTTTTTTGTATAAGAATTGTTTGTATTTTTAATATATGTGTTAAATTTTTAGTATTTATTAAAAAAAAAAAATTGAATTTTGCGCTTTTAGTTCCGTAGCGGGTTGTGGGTTTATAGGGGAATAGGGTGAGGAGTAATTTAATTATATTAAAGTATTAATTTTTTTAATTTGAATTTTGTGTTTTTAGTTCCGTAGCGGGTTGTGGGTTTATAGGGGAATAGGGTGGGAAGTAATTTAATTATATTAAATTTATTGATTAATTTGTATTTAATAATATTTGTTTAATTGAGATGTTATAGTGTTAAATGTGTAAAGTAATTTATTATTAATTAATTAATAATTGGTTGTAAATTAATTTTAATTAATTAATTGGTTATTAATTTTGGTAATTTTGTAATTAATTTTAGGTGTGTGTTGTAGTGTTTTTAGGTGTAAAGGGTGGGAAGTAATTTATTTTTAATTGATGAATTAATAATTGGTTAATTAATTTTAATAAATTAATTGGTAATTAATTATGGTAATTGTGTAATTAATTTTAGGTGTGTGTTGTGGTGTTTATAGGAGTAAAGGGTGGGAAGTAATGTGTGTTTAATTAATTATATATAGTTGTTAATTAATGTTAATTATTTGATATTTATTTTGGGTAACTGTTTATTTTTGTGAGTTGTTTTTACTTTTAAATGGGTAAAGGGTGGGTATTAAACACATTTTCATTATTTAATTATTTGTTTTTAATAGAAATAGTTTTTAATTTTAAAATAAGTTTTAATTGTGTTTTATTATTTTATAGTTTAATGTAGGTGTGTGTTGTGGATATTATAGTGTTAAAGTGTGTGTAGTTAATTAATGTTTATTAGTTTTTTTTATTAATAATATTTTTTTAATTCATTATTAATTATGTTAATTATGTAAATAAATTTGATTACAAATGTTGAAGTGTTTCGTTATTGGTGTGGTGTTATAGGGTAGGAATTAAAATAAATACATTTATGTTTTAATTAATGTTTTTGTTTGTAAATATTTTCTAGTTTAAAAGAATTTCTTTTTGTAAATGTATTTATTATTTTATTTTATATAATATTTGTAGGTTTTTGTTATATGTAATTAGTATTATAAAATGTGTTCTTTTTAATATATATATATATATTTTTAATTTTGTTTATTAATTTAATAATTTTTAATATATATATTTTTTTCTAAGTGTTTGAGTGTGAATAGTAATTTTATTTTCTCCGCTATCCAACACTTTGACTACTGTTGCATTCACTAGAGTGGGAATAGTAATTTTTACCCCTCCGCTATCCAGCACTTTCCCTACTGTTGCACTCACTGGAGTTGGAATAGTAATTTTTACCCCTCTGCTATCCAGCACTTTCCCTACTGTGTGCTATCACTGGAGTGGGAATCATTTTTTTGTTTACCCCTCCGTTATCCAACACTTATCCTACTGTTGCATTCAGTGGAGTGGGAATACTAATTTTTACCCCTCCGCTATCCAACATTTTCCCTACTGTTGCATTCTTTGGAGTGGGAATAGTAATTTTTGCCCCTCCGCTATCCAACGTTTTCCCAACTGTTGCTCTCACTGGAGTGGGAATAATACATTTTACCCCTCCGCTCTCCAACACTTTCCCTACTGTTGCACTCACTGGAGTTGGAATAGTAAATTTTACTCCTCCGCTATCCAGCACTTTCCCTATTGTTGCACTCACTGGAGTGGGAATAGTAATTTTTACCTCTCCGCTATCCAACACTTATCCCACTGTTGCACTCAGTGGAGTGGGAATAGTAATTTTTAGCCCTCCGCTATCCAACACTTTCCCTACTGTTGCTCTTACTGGAGTGGGAATAGTAATTTTTACCCTACTGCTATCCAACACTTTCCCTACTGTTGCTCTCACTGGAGTGGAAATAGTAATTTTTACCTCTCCGCTATCCAATACTTTCCCTACTGTTGCACTGTTTGGAGTGGGAATAGTAATTTTTACCCCTTTGCTATCCAACACTATCCCTACTGTTTCACTCACTGGAGTTGGAATAGTAAATGTAATTATTTTGCTATTCAACACTTTTCCTACTGTTGCACTGATTGTATTGGGCAATTTAAGTTTGACTATTTTTTCATAGTTTAATGTTCTAATTTATTCTAGAATTATTTTTTATATTTTAAATTATTTATACATATATATTTTATTTTTATATAATTTTTAAATAAATTAAAGATAATAGTTTATTAATCATTTTAAAGTAAATATATATGTATAAATTATTATGTTTGTGTGTTTTTTTAATTAAGTTTATTTGTAATATTTTGTAAAAATGTATATTAAATGTATTTTTTAAAAATTAATATTAATATGTAATATATTTAATATATCATATTTTATTTTATATATATATTTAAATCAATATTTTTTACAGCTATATTTTTTACATAGATATTTTTAATTTGATATCTTTGTACTTACCCATGTAGGTATGAGAGTCGATATTTTTGTAGTCTATATCTTTTTTTCGATATTTTAACATCAATATTTTTTTTACATCGATATTCTATCAGTGAACCCTCTCTGGCATGTCACCACCTCTGAACCGCAACCTCGCTGTTATATGCAGTCCCTTTTTAACATGGGTACAGGACACAGGCTGATTACTTGGTTGTATAGATCTGTACTGACCTTAGTCAAGCTTAAACTTCAATGGGAGTCTGACTTTGAACACCCTCTTAATGAAAAAGATTGAGAGAGCTTCCTTGAATACCCCTGTAAAGAGTCCCAGAACCCCAGACTCCAGCAGATTCAATACCATCATTTTCTTAGGGCTCCATAAATGATTAGTAAATTACAACCTTGTGGGGTAACTTGTTGCCCGCGTTGCCAAGCAGAGAAAACAGACTGTTTTCATATGAAGTGGGAATGTCTGGTGGTAACCCAATTCTGGGGCAAGGTCCAAGACTCCTTCAAGCAAGTGACAGGTAGAGAATGCTACCACCCTAGAAGCCTGTCTGATGGGCCTAGCGCCCCACCCTAAGTGTGGCAAGGCAGAGAGACCAGATTTGCTGATCTACTGTTCAACTTAGTAAAACGGACCATAACTATGCACTGGAAATGCACAACAGGCCCACCCACAAAGCCATGGGAAGCAGCAGTTAACAAAGTTCAAGCCTGTGAAGGCACAGCGCTTCTCAGAGTAGAAACCCTTCAAATTCCTGATTACTAGGAGATGGGATGAGCTGTGCACTGAATTTTCTAAGGCCAGAAAGGGTGATACCCGTCCCTCCTAAGAATCAGCTAGAAGGTAGAGCCCCGCATTATTGAACTCTGAAGCCACGCCCCATATGTCTGCAACCACTGACACTAAACCATGAATTTCCCTTATGCCTGACTAAGTGGAATAACCCTCCCCACCCCCCACATGGATAACATTCTCGAATGTTCCAGCAGCCTCCCCATTCCTCTTAAGAAACAAGTAACACCTTGAACTTCTAATCCATACTTTCACTTACAGATACAGACTCCATCCAGGTTTATCCAGCAGGGATATGTGACTTCTCAATTAATCTGCCATGTTAAAAAGGCACTCTCACAGGATGGATGAATAATTTAATGAATTGTTAGTGACTTTCATGATAACACAACTAAAATATGATATAGAATTGTTTCAATTCACGCTATCACCACCATTTACGCTTAGACTGTAAACATTTTAGGTCCTTATAAACTGTTGCATACCGGTAATTGATGAGCTTTCTATCAATGGCACTGTAATGCTAAATGTATGAATGTTTTACGTGACTTCTGATAGAAAGTCAATGAAAATAAATATAAAAAGAAAGGAGCTGAAGACAGACCTTGGTGGCAGAAGGATACCCCATATTAAAATTGGGGCTCCATGGCTATTCTGCAGTACGGCAATGAGAACGTCTCAATGACCATCATAAGTCCATGGACTCTCAAGGTGACTGGGTCCTTTGCAAAAACAAGATAAGGCAAGTTCTTAGGAGGTTGGCTACCATTGTGGTTAGCTGGCTACAGGAAGCAAACTGACCAGTATTATACCCCCCAGCATTCAAGATAGATAAGGGTCTTTTATCTAAAAAACAATTAGCGTTAGTTTCACTGGCTAACTGGAAGGCATTCCCTAACCCCATATCAGAGGTATACTGAACACATACCCATTCTTAGACACTGTAGGCCTGATTTGTATGTTGGTGTAGCGGGAACTACATTGCAACAGTGACAGAGTTTCCTCCCTGCCAATATCATGGTCCTCTAGCCAACGACCAGACGAGGTAAGGGCAGTTGGAGGTTTGGCTGTATGTCTGCCCACCTAATTTACATGGGTAGACATACAGCTGTTTTTCAATGCCCGTCACTGCTAGGAAAAACCTGGTGGTAAGGGGCATTGCAAAGTGCTCAATGCCTCCCTCGTCATGGGAGCAAGCTCCCATGGCGAGGGGGGCATTCTTTTTTTCATTTTCAAAAAGAAAATCCTGAAATCCTAAATTTGACTGGCGGCACCTCCGTGAGGGCAATGGAGTAATTTACTTCATCACCCTGGCAGACAGTCAGCTGCCCACCAAATTATAAATCAGGCCCTGTGTTTGTAGATGATCAACACCTGTTTGGACTCTGAGGTTGTAGAACAATTTGTAGACCTAAACTTGTTTACTCAAGTAGATGGTAGCAAAAACCTGAATATGCAGATGAGGATAAGGGTCAAAATATGTCCTCTATTCTGACAAGAAAAGCTTGAGACCTTTAGAAAGTCAGGCTTAAACAGATTGCAATTTAGTAGATTGCCCACCATAAACACTTAGCTGAGGTTTTGGAGATAGCGCTTAGTCTAGGTCTCTTGTATGGTAAGTAGTTGGTGAAACTTAGTTCCGGGGAACCCAGATATGACTGTGTTGAGGCTCCCCACCAAGGATGGAGACCAAATGCTGAACATCCTCCAGAGTTTTGAGTAGGGTCCATATTCTATTTCTCACACCCTCTGAAAACGTCTACCCAAGGTGCTAGAATCTAGCACTGAAGTAGTTGTACTGTCTATGCTATTTTTTCTTTGTCTCTTACTATTTCCCTGGATGTATACTTTCACAGAGTGTTCGGAGCATACTTCCTAGGGATTAATCAAATCTGCAGGTCTGGTGCCTCTCACGGATATTCTTGGTGCACCCTGACAATTAGCAGAACTTCCTTTGGTTTCCCTACATAAAGTCTAAAGGAGGCAACCCCAATTGTAATATTGCTATTACCATATTTAATTTGTGATGACTAATTTATTAGAGATTGCTATTTTCATTTCTGAATGCTAAATTCTTCATGAGATTACTGTTTTCATTGACAATTGCCAGGTTTCTTATGTGATTAAAGTTTTGGGAGACATAGCTTGCATCTATCTCTCAACTCTCACCCTGAGACATATTCAGACGGTTCCGATGTCTACCTGTGAACACCTGGACATTGAAATCTGGAACAATGACAAGTTAGTGTGTACTCTTCATACGACTTATCACCCCCAGGAGATAATCTTCTCTTCATAGAACAAGTAATGGAGACCATAGCCTCCAACTCTGACCTACAACAAAATCATATCTTCCTTGGGGACTTCAACCTACACTGGAACGACACTAATGATCCTTTACTGTGCACCTTTAAAGCTTTCCTCTCTGACCTAAACCACACACAATCCTGCAATGAACCTACCCACATCAAGGGATCCACCCTCGGCTTAATCATTGCCAAAGATAAAGTTATTCAAATGGATGCCATAACTCCCTGTGACTGGTAGGATCATTACTGGTAGGATAATTGCCCAGAGCCTACACAACATCGAACTTGACCTATCTAATTTGATTACTAAACTCTCTCAACTCAGGAAAGACTTCATTTTCCCCAGCTCCAGAACCCTCCCTCACCATAAAATCCCCACACAGCCCAACCCAAAAATCCCCCAAAAATCCCTCGCAAAAATTCCCCCGAAAATCCCTAACACCAAACACAATCTTTGGAGATCGACTCCTCTCCGCTGCCGTATACATAGACCTCGCCGCACCTCGAACCATCTCTCCCCGTCCGACCTCTCCGACCTATGCAACTCTTACCTTCCTAGCTTACCAACCACCAACCCTCTACTCCCCTACTCCCACATCCCTGTTATCTTGGGGACTAATAGAATCCCCTCCTCCCCCGCTACCCCCAGACCAACGCCCCAACTCACATTGATCCACACTGGCCCACCCACCATATGCAACCCCACACCACTTACATGTATGCTTGTCAACTGTCGCTCCGCAGTCCAACATGCCACAGAAATTTCGGAGACTATCCTGAGTGAATCCATTGACATTGCATTCCTCACAGAAACCTGGCTCAAAGACCACTCAACGAGCATACTTGACCTACTCTCCCCACCAGGATACTCTATTCTTAGAAAAGATAGACCTGACAGAGTTGGGGGTGGTCTAGCCATTATCTTTAAAAATGAACTTCAGCTATCCCTTGTCAATAATTCTGGCTACTCATCCTGCGAATACCTGGAAGCTGAACTGACAACTCAAAATTCCCACCCAATTCGTCTTCACAACATCTATCGCCCTCCGGGCCCCCCCCAGCCCTTCATCGAGGATATATCTGAGCTCCTGACACAATCCTCATTATCCAACTCAAAAAATCTCTTTCTGGGGGATCTAAACCTCCATTGGAATGATCCCGATGATCCCACTATCTCCCTCCTCACTAATCTACTTGAGATCAATGAACTCAAACAAATATGCATGTCCCCGACACACACCAAAGGAGCCATCCTTGACGCCATTCTTTCCAACGAAGATCTGGCCTCCGTGACCAATATCGTCCCCATTGACTGGTCTGACCATCACCTTATACTGTTCACCATTGCTACCAATGCAAATCTCCCCACTTCCAAAATTAACAGACCTAAGAAACTGACCAGAAATCTAAAACATATCCCTCCGGGTGTTCTTGAGTCTAAACTCCAAGCTCAACTTCGTCTCATTCCCCCTCACAAAATGCTAATGAGCTCACTGAACACTTTAACAAGACTGTCACTGGTATTCTTGATCAACTAGCCCCACCTAAACTCAAAAACCAAAGAATCACCCCTCCAACTCTTGGTTTAATACCGAGCTTAATAACGAACGACGATCACTCAGACTGTCGGAAAGAACCTGGAGACACCATCCCTCTCCCTACCATCTTGCACTCCTCAGACATTCTAGATCCACGTACAAAAAACACATCTTCAAGGAAAAGGCATCCTTCTTCCGCACACAACTTGATTGTGCCAAAAACAGACCTAGGGAACTCTTCAAAATCATTCGTAAACAAACTTCCCCCGTACCTCCAAATCTGATCGCCTCCTCAGCCAGATGCGAAGAAATTTCCCACTTCTTCTCAGAAAAAATAGCCAAAATTGATCAATCCTTCCGTTCCACACAGCTCCCCTCCACATCCCTATGCATGCCCGTCCTCACCTCTAATGCCTACTCCACATCCCCTCGACCAGCTGACCCCTCCTCTCGTCCGCCCTCTATTCTACCGCTCTCTAGTGACTCTCCTGTCCCGCCTACTTCCTCACCCCCCCCTAATCACTCCCCACACCTACCCACTGCCACTCCTCCGGAAACCAACTCCCCTAACTCACAATTAAAGAACAATGCCTCCTTGCTCAACTTCCTCCCGTGACTGAGCTAGAAGTCCTTAAAATAATTGGTAATCTTAAACCGTCCTCCCACACAAAAGACCCCTTACCCTCTAACCTTGTCCCTGCCCTTAAGCACATCATCACCCCATACTGGACCACAATCATCAACACCTCTCTCTCCACTGGCTGTGTCCCCACATCCCTTCAACTTGGACAAATCTCTCCCATAATCAAAAACCCCAATGCTGACCCCAATGACCTAAACAATCTCCGCCCCATCACTAACCTCCCCCTTCTCTCAAAGGTCCTTGAAAAATGTGTCCTACTACAACTAGACAAACACATCGAAAACTTCAACCTACTCGATCCCTTTCAATCAGGCTTCAAGAAAGGCTGCAGCACCGAAACGGCAATGCTAAATGTCAGTCGATGACATCCACCACTCACTTGACAATGGCGAGACCTGCCTTCTTATCCTCCTTGATCTCTCCGCTGCGTTCGATACAGTCAACCATTCAGCCCTACTTAATGTGCTTAGGACCCGTTTCGGCCTCAACGATACTGCTTACAAATGGTTCGTCTCCTACCTACAACACCGAACTCAGCAAATCAAAATTCAAAATTGTCTTTCCAACCCCACTCCTGTCTCCCTTGGAGTCCCCCAAGGGTCTATTCTCTCTCCTGCCCTCTTTAACCTCTTTATGGAACCCCTCACCCTCATTCTTAAACAAGCAGGCATCAACTACCACCTCTACGCCGATGACACCCAAATCTATTACAAGATTAAAACTCATGCTGACATCTTACACCTGAACAACACCCTCACCAAGATCCAATCCTGGTTCCACTCAAATCATCTCAAACTTAACCCTAATAAAACTGAAATCATTCTCTTCTCCCCTAAAAACAACCCCCTCGCCGTTCAATCATGGATCACTGACCTTAACGCACTCAACTGCTCACTCACCCTGTCCAACTCTGTCAAATCTCTTGGTATCTCTATCGACAACGCCCTAACCCTTAACGTCCACATCAAAAACTCTGCTAAAGGAGCCCTCTTCACTCTCCGTCACCTCAAGAAAATCAAACCCTTTATACCTACCGATAACTTTAAACTTGTAGTTCAGGCACTTGTTCTTTCACGTATTGATTATGGTAACGCCATCCTCAACGGAAACCCCAAGGTCCACCTAGCTCCTATCAAAGCTGTGCTCAACCTTGCAGCCAGGCTCATTACAGACTGCAGACGCTTCGATCACATATCCCCGGCTCTCAAATCTCTTAAAAGGCTCCCTATTGAAGGCAGATCTGCCTACAAAACTGCCTGCATCACTCACAAAGCCCTCCACCAAAACACCCCGCAGTACCTCTCCAAGAAACTCATCATTGCGGGCACCACACGACCTCTGAGAAGCACCAACTCCCTCCTCCTTATACCACCACTGCATAAAAAGAAAGCTACACAATCACGCTCCTTCTCTGGTAATGCCCCTATCATCTGGAATGCCCTACGCAAAAACCTGCGCTGCAACCCCTCCTATTTCAGCTTCAAAAAGACCTCAAAATACACCTCCTCAACTATTATTGGGGATCCTCACCTGTGACCTGCACCTGATCTCCAAGTTCACCATTTCATATTAGTCCAGAAATACTTGTACATTTATTGAACATCATCTGCCTAATTACCTGATATGTATAGCTCCTGCCCATGTTTATCTATTTGATTTGTTTATCTATTTGTTTGATTTGTTTAACTATTTGATTTGTATATTTCACATGCTGTTGTCTTTATCTTAAATCTACTTATACGCCATGTTTGGCACAATTATTATCGGGGGTCCTAACCTGTGTCCTGCACCTGATCTCCAATCCCCATGTTACATTTTGTTCAGTAATATCTGTCCATTTTCCCGAACATCATATACCTAGTTACTTGAAGTGTATTGCTCTTGTACCTGTATATTTATCTTTGTTATGTATATCTCACACGTTGTTTCATTATCTTTTTATCTATTTGTATGCCATGTTTGCTTTATATTATCCTCACATGTAAAGCGCTCTAATACCTCTGGGTCTAGCCAGCGCTATATAAAACTTTAAAAATAAAAAAATAAAATCTCATTTCTCATTCTGGAAAGGGTGTTGCCCAGACAAGGTCAACCTCGCAAGACCAAACAATGGTCACGTGACTTAAGAAACATCAATATAATTGAGCTAACCAACATTAGTAATAACCTACTTCACCCGTCCTCTAACCTGACAAATCTAGATGTCCTTACCGAACATTACATTCACTCCATGAATGATATAATTGACTCAGTTGCTCCAAAGCAACTCAAAAGAATACCCAGAAAACCCTCCAAACAATGGGGGTCATTACGATGGCGGGCGGAAAATGCCTCCAACCACCGTGCTCCCAGAAAAAAAACACCTGCATGTTCCGTGGGAAATCCGGCCGTCTCATTACGATGCGATGCATGTAAAATCTGACCGTGGCGGACGGAATATCACATAAACCGCCCGCCACGTCCGGAAATACAGAAATTCCGACCGCGACGGATGGAAAAGCAGGGAAATGCATTAAAAAGGTCGATATACCCGCGGTATGACCGACGGGAAATTTGGATGAGATAGCGGAGCAGGCGTAACGATCATTGTGTTACGACCGCTGCGGTCACTCGAAAAGATAAATGGCGGTCGAATGCAACTCCAGAACCAGGCCTGCCAAATGTGCCGGTCCTCTCCGCTGCCCCCAATCACATCTGACACGCCCCTATGATGCACCCCCAAGTCATTATAAACCAATGAAATCCCTGGTAATCATGGAAAATACACCTGACGGTCATTCCTCATTTTGACACACCCACATAGCGGAGTATAAAGCCAACCCCTTCCCTGACCATCATCCTTTGCACAACTACAGCATTGAAGGGCCATACACCACAGCTGTTAGTAGAGGCAAAATATTACACAGCACGCCATCACACCAACCTACATCAACACACACCAACACTTCCAACACACACACCTGATACACCTTAGACATCTCCACCAGCACCTTCCTCTCTGCACTTCTCTCTCATTTGCACAGTATACACCATGTCACAGAACAAAATACCTAAATTCACAGACAATGAGTTGTCAGTGATGGTAGACAAGATAATTAGAGTAGAATAACATTTGTTTGAACCATGGTCCAACAGACCCCACTTGTAAGAAAAAATCAAATGTGGGAAAGGATTGTCAACAAAGTCAATGCAGTAGGGACCACCCTGCACACGCTACGTGACATCAAGAAGAGGTGGCATGACCTCAAGACCAGGGTCAAATACCGTGCCAACAGGAACCATGAGGCGGCTCAGAGAACTGGCGGTGGCCCTCCCATTCCACCACTAACATTCACTGAATGGGAGGAGAAGGTGCTTGCCATCCTGCATCCAGAGAGTCTCACAGGAATTGCTGGGGTAGTAGAGGCTGGTAAGTACCAACAAATGGATCCCATCACACTGCCATGTACTGTCTTGCACTACCATAGAGCCACACTTTCAAGACCCAAATGCACTTATGTACAACACACTCTTTCCAACACATTTCTCACTTATCTATCATTTCCTTCCTCTGATTCACCTCAAAGGTAGGTAGCCATATTTCTATGGGGGTATGGGTACAGGCAGCCTGCACTACAACTGCCACCAGTCCCCCTTGCCTCACCCCTGAACAGGATGGAACACTCCCCCACCTCAGAAGCCATGTGGCAGCTATTTCATTGCTCTTCTTCACCTTACAGGTAGGTTGGCATCTCATGCTCTCTGGCCTCACAGCTGAACAGGATGGAACGCTTCCCCACCCCAGAAGTCATGTGGCAGCCATTTAATTCCTCTGCTTCACCTCACAGGGAGGTAGCCTTCTCAGCAGAGGGGGGGTGGGGACAGGCAGGCAGCACTACAACTCCTACCAGGCCCCCTTGCCTCACAGCTGAACTGGATGGAACAATCCACCACCCCAGAAGCCATGTGGCAGCCATTTCTTTCCTCTGCTTCACCTTACAGGCAGGTAGCCATCTCACCAGGGAGGGTGGGGGTGGGGACAGGCAGGCAGCACTACAACTCCCACCAGGCCCCCTTGCCTCACAGCTGAACAGGATGGAACACTCCCCCACCCCAGATGCTATGTGGCAGCCATTTTATTCCTCTGCTTCACCTTACAGGTAGGGAGCCATATCATGCTCTCTGGTCTCATAGCTGAACAGGATGGAACACTCTCCCACCCCAGAAGCCATGTGGCACCATCTCACTACACAGTGCCTCCTAACAGGTACGTAGTCAGCTCACTAGGGAGGGGGTTGTTGGGACCTGACAACAACACCACAACTCCCACAAGGTCCTCTGGCCTCCCTCCCAAACAGCATGGAGCACCCTCCCCACCCCAGAGCCATGTGGTAACCATCTCACTCCACAGTGCCTCCTAACAGGTAGGTAGTCAGCTCATGCACCCTGTGCTCCTTCTCAGACTGCATGGAGCTATGTGACCACCACATCCCTCACTTGATAGCCAACGCTGTACAGCTCCATATGTCACATCCAGTGCGCACACAGCTAAGCCCACTTAAATGTCACATATATCTCATTTAGAATCACAAAGTCCAATGTGAATCAATGCTGGGCCCAACCACGCAATGCAATGTGTAAGTACCATTGTATTAAAGCATGAAGGCATATATGAACACAAAACATGCATGGACACACATCAAACGAACCAAACCAAATGATGTCAATGCTAAATTACCCACAGAAATTAGGAAGTTTCAGCATCGATAAAACAGAATCTCAGCAAAATCTAAAATATCCCAGCCTGAACCAAAGTGGATGACTACCAAGTTGGTAGATGATGACATGTCCGTGCAGAGTATCTGTACATGTCAAATGGTTGGTATTTACATGTCACCCCGCTAACAAGTAATGTATGTACCTCTACATCATGTCATAATGCTGAAAAACCTGTACAAATACCAAGTGACTTCAATGTAAAAAGTTTGTTTTTCTCAACTAAAACATCCAAAACAGGGTCACCAAAGTTGTGGAGTGTTTGTAACATGCTGACAATCTAACCTCTGTTCAACAGGAGATTCGCAATCAACAGCTGGCGAGATCACCACCAACTAGCAGAGCCAGTCTCCCCCCGGAACTTGAACTCTCAGATTCAGATTCTCTACGTTTCTCGGATGAGGAGCACCAATCTGGCCCCTCAAGACTGCCAGGGTGCACTCCTTCTCAGGGCCTCATTGTCCCCACCACCACCACCCTCATCACAGCAGCAACAACAACTACGCTGACCCCTGCTACAACGACCTGTGCAACAACCACTTCCACCATCACCACCGCTGCCTGCAACTGTCCCTAGCTCAGTGGTAACCAACACCCACGCCGAGGATGCCGGGGACAGTGTGCGGGTGCGTGGACAGCCAACGACACAGGTACGTGTCAGCAGGGCAGGTGGGAGGGCAACTGGGAGACAATCACAGGAGGACACTGAGAATGAAGCCCTGGCCACCGTCGCAAGAGTCCTTGGTGCGTACCAACAGAACCAGGGACAGATGGGCCAGGTTGTAGAGGTGTGTGAGCTCCGCCTGCTGCAGAGGTCCATGGACACCTGAATGGGACAACTTGTGGATCTCATGGGCCAGCTTGTGGGTGTTCTGAGGGACATACATGCTGCTCAAATAATGGCTCCCCCCCTCCAGTGGCCAGCCTGCTGATACTCCCACCACCTCAGCTGAGGCCACAGGGAGGGGTGAGCTGCAAGACAATGATTTCTCAGACACCTCTGAGCCTGTAGTAGAGGCCCCCCTGCCAAACACAAGAGGGGATGTTCGAGAAACACCACTGGAGGATCACATGGCAAGCACCAACACAAGCCATGTCACTGAGCCAGCCATGATGTCATCAGTGTTGCACTGAACATTGACTTTGTTGATCATCCAATCCCAAATTGCCATGTTGATGGCAGGAGTCTGTTGGACTGTGGAATTACACTATTGTGGTTACTACTCTAATTTTCTCTGTTACCATCACTGACAACTGAACCACTCTGTATTCACAATCAATATTTTATCCACTTTTTCTTTAAACACCATATGCATGAAAATAAACACAAATAACACCCATGCCTTTGAGTAAGTTATATGTTCAGCAGAGTAAGTTCAATTTGAATGTACCACTAGATGAGATTGTGACAATCCATTGATGGTGCAGAGGGACCTAGAACGACACAACAAGAAGATAACATTGAGTCATCATATGATGTCACTACAGCAACAATACACTACTGTTCAACACTGTACAAGATTCATATCAGATAACACTAACCAACAGCATCAACATAGACATCAGTTAAGTGGAAATACAAATACAGTGATGCACAAAGTACCCCACAGTAGTGTGTTAACAACAGGCACCATCCCAAAACATCATCAATGCTTCGGCCCGAATAGCAAAGCAAACAGAGACCGTCATAGTTGCTCAATGCTAACTTACACTCAAGGAAAGTAGTTGTTGATGAACTGTTGACGCAGGTCAAGACCTTCCTCCTCACCACTATCATCGTCACTGGACATGTGTAGATTTACAGCGGGGGCTCCTGCTGATTATCATCATCCAGAATCAGGGGGATCTCCTTGCGCAAGGCCAGACTGTGGAGCATGCAGCATGCGACTATGATCTGACACACCTTTCGGGGAGAGTAGAGTAGTGCACCACCAATCTTGTCCAGACACCGAAATCTAGACTTCAGAAGTCCAAAAGCTCGCTCCACTATACGACGTGACCTCCCATGGGCATCATTGAAGCGGACATCCCCCGGGGTCCTTGGATTCCTCAGTATGCTCAGCAACCATGGCCAGTTGGGATACACTGAGTCATCTAGTTGTGAGAAACACAGACCAACAATATAAACTAACAAGTTGAGGAGACCAGCATGTCACACATACACCACACTACTTGACATAGCTCACTCACCAACAAGCCACACCCGCTCTGGATGCAGATTTCCCATCAATTGTGGGATGATGCTGTTACGCAGCATGTAGGAGTCATGTGCAGAACCGGGAAATTTGGCACACACGTGGGAGGTAATCAGATCCGCTTGGCATACCACTTGCACATTTAATGAATGGTAATGCTTCCTGTTACGGTAGATGTGCCCACGTGCCTGTGGTCGAACAAGGTCAATGTAGGTGCAGTCAATGGCTTCAACAACATTAGGTATGTGACCAAGGTCAAAAAATTCCCCCTTCACATCAGCCAATTCATGTCTCCTGGGAAAGTGAATGTAGCTGTCTTTGTAGGTCACAATGCGGAAAGGACATCATGCAACACCATGCTGAACATAGGTTGAGACATCCCACCTGCGATGGCCACTGTGTACTGAAAGGAGCCAGTGGCAAAGAAATGCGGGGCGGCCATCACCTTTACTGTTGGTGTCAAAGCTGTTGGATGTGTTCTATGAGGCCTCAAATGTGGCTCCAACTGAGCACATAGCTCTTGAAGGGTAAGCCGATTCAGACGGAATTTCTTAATGATGTCGATATCCTCCATTGACACCAGGTCTGAGAAAGGCTGATGCACAGGTGGTCTTCTCCTACGTATTGTGGTAGGGGACACATGCAAAAATGAGTCAAAGATGAGATGTGGGTAACAGCTTACAGATTAACTCAGACAACCACAAAATTGACAGGACTGTTGAACCCGCTTAATGCACAAGTGAAATGCATAGACCCCTTCATCTACTGTAGTCATTCAGGTAACCTGGGTGTACATAATAACTACTGTCAAATCAATATCAGACTATGCGTATGGCATATGGTATACTGCTACATCAGGTGTCCCCAGACCAGTGTGTAGCTGACACAGCACATGTGGCTAACAGCATCAATGCTGAGTGGTATGGAGCTGATGTCACTGCACAACCTCAACCTTGAGTCCCACTAAGCACAGAATCATTACAAAATGATCCCAGTGAGTGTAAGCTGGACAACTATCCATGTAAATACAGCACTGTGTACAGACATAAATGCACAATACGTGGTCAGTCCATCATGATTGTATGAGGAGTATACATTACACACATTGGCATGCTCACAAAATTGATAGGTAAATCAACATGAAATCTGTATACATGCCCACATGACTGAAAATTACATGTGAGTACGGTCAGACCAATGCATTTCATCAGATGTGTACTGCTATGACATGTGTGGGCAGACTTAAGTTAAATGTCACACTCTTCAAAGCCTTCACAAGGTGCTGAAATTTGTTCTGGTAAATGTGTTGGGATCAGTAATGCAATCCGCAAAGTGGGAATGCAAATGCACAATGTGTGAACAGGCGCGGTAGGCGTGTTCCGCCACTGCGGTCACAGGCATTGGCCACAATTGAGTGATGCAGGATAGCGGTAGAGACATCCTGACCCCCGCGGTGTGACACCGCCTATGCGGATAACATTGCAGCCCATGGATACCTCCATCGCGGTAGTGCCTTTCATTTTTTAACATCGCGGTAGGCGTGCTCCGCCACTGCGGTCACAGGCATTGGCTACAATTGAATGATGCAGGATAGCGGTAGAGACATCCTGACCCCCGTGGTGTGACACTGCCTATGCGAATAACATTGCAGCCAATGGGTACCGCCATTGCGCTAGTGCCTTTCATTTTTGAACATCACAGTAGGCGTGCTCCGCCACTGCGGTCACAGGCATTGGCCACAATTGAATGATGCAGGATAGCGGTAGAGACATCCTGACCCCCGCGGTGTGACACTGCCTATGCGAATAACATTGCAGCCAATGGGTACCGCCATCGCGGTAGTGCCTTTCATTTTTGAACATCGCGGTAGGCGTGCTCCGCCACTGCGGTCACAGGCATTGGCCACAATTGAATGATGCAGGATAGCGGTAGAGACATCCTGAACCCCGCGGTGTGACACCACCTATGCGAATAACATTGCAGCCAATGGGTACCGCCATCGCGGTAGTGCCTTTCATTTTTTAACATTGCGGTATGCATGCTCCGCCACTACAGTCACAGGCATTGGCCACAATTGACTGATGCAGGATAGCGGTAGAGACAGCCTGACCCCCACGATGAGACACAGCCTATGCGAATAACATTGCAGCCAATGGGTACCGCCATTGCGGTAGTGCCTTTTATTTTTGAACATCGCTGTAGGCGTGCTCCGCCACTGCGGTCACAGGCATTGGCCACAATTGAATGATGCAGGATAGCGGTAGAGACATCCTGACCCCCGCGGTATGACACCACCTATGCGAATAACATTGCAGCCAATGGGTACCGCCATCGTGGTAGTGCCTTTCATTAGGCACTGCGGTCACAGGTATTGGCCACAATTGAATGATGCAAACCAGGCGGACCAATTGCATCAGCAGAGTACCACTGGCAAAACCCTAGGGGCCTATATATGTCTGTGAAATAGCCACACCTGCCACTTGCCTACAGACACTGCTGCCTGCCATTCATCCTCACCAACTGCTGCTGTACATCATCTCTGGACCCAGTGATGGCTCATACTGAGAACCTCAGGGCCCGTCCCTTCACCACAGAGGAGCTGGATGTCCTGGTGCATGAGGTCCTTGGCCAGTACGGGTGGCTATATGGTGCTCTAGAGGTACTGGTAAGTGAATGTGTAAAAAATTTTGACTGCTCAGAATGCTCACATTACGTAACTGTACACTAGTATGTGCCTCTGGGGGCAAGCCAATGTTAATGCATTCAGAGTTTTGCTATCAGCATGGGCCATACATGAGGTACAGGTTGTTGCACTTGAGTATGTGTGGAGGATGGCACCATAGACACTGGTGCCGCTCTATGAAAGACAAACATCACACGTTGTTCTCAGAATGAGTAATGTAAATGTGTGAGACACTGCCTAGCAGAATGACTTCACGTCAATGGGGTGTCTAGCCTTATTCCTCCTGATCCCTGACTGCATGCAAAGAAGATTTGGACCTAACGTGGTTTTGCAGTAGTACAGTTACACTGCTGTCTTGAGGAAATCTCACTCTGTACACACAGTCCCTGTGACCTGTCATGCAATAGTTCATTAAGTGTGCATATGATCATTAGTGAAATGCTACCTGTCAATTTGGCAGAGGGTACTGATTAATGTGTGTACTGCTTTGACTGTGACCCTATGGAGATGTGCCCAGTCTGCACAAGAGTACAAGGCCTGTATCTGTCTAGATTCGTGGCAACTCACCTCTTACACATATGCTAAATGTACAGTGGACATGTCATCCTTCTTTTGGTGCCATTATATGTAGAGTCTCACATGTGTCTGCACTATGTCATCATTCTCATTGTACATGCATGTGATTCTTGTGATGGACCACTATTTGCGTCAATGAAAAGCCCTCAGGCCTGTCTAGGAAATTCACAATGTATCATGGCCCCATCTCACTAAAAGGACTTAGAAAGACATATGCGTAGTCCACCCTCCTATATATGAAGAAGCAATTAGAGGTCTGAGGAGTACACAAGACAGGTCTACACCTTGTGACAAGAGGGAGAGAATGTACGATCAGGTACCTAACTGTGACCTCCATGACACGTGTAGCTATGCAATGGTCCAGGACATTATGGGTTGTGTAGTGTAAGACACAGTGAGTCTGACCACTACATATAATTTCCAGTGTATTGTCTGTATGCTCACTCACATAGTGCATCACCTTGATCTCTGTGCTGGCACCCTGCATGTGTATGAGATGGACAGGTAGTCTGTCCATCTTCATAGATGTTTTCATTTGAATCTGCAAGCTTGCTTCAAGTGTAGTGTGTCTATTGCCTCTGCTGTCCATTGATGTATGTGTGTGGGATGTGTATATATGCTCCTGGACTGGCACACAATGGTCCACAACACAGTGTTAAAAGATTTCCTCATCTTGTCTCCCATGCCTACAGCTCAAGGTCCATCAGTGTACGGCAATATGGAGGGTCATCGCCCGCAAGTTGCGGGCCCTGGGGGTCTCAAACCGACACCATACTCACTGCCACAAGAGGTGAGATGACAACTGCCGCCTCAGCAAAAACATCGCAGAAATGGCGCTGGGGCTGGTCCCTGGAAGTGGCCGGTTGGCGTGCCGGAGCATGACCCCACTATTGGCCCGCATCCTGGCAGTGACACAGCCCGAGCTGGATGGACGCTTGAGGGCCCAACAGCAGCAAGTTGGGGGTGAGTATTGTGCAAAGTGTGACTTTGCGTATGAGTGACTGCATTAATCCCAGACCAGAGCAAGACCGGACCTCTGAGATATCTCTTGTGTGATGCCATTGATTCTAAGTAGCCTCAGTGGCGAGTGCAGAGGTTCTGCATGTGTACAACATTTGGATTCTCATGTGGGAAAATCATGAACGGTGTCACAGCAATTGATCTTGACATGTTTTCATCTACCATCTGGTGAATGTTGTCTGAACTGAGACCTTCCTACACAGGAAAAGACGTTGTGTGAAGTGTGTGACCCAGTACACTTGTCAGGCTTGTGTGTGCTGTGTGGCTCCCACAATAGTGTGCTCATGTGATGATGTGTAAGTGGCTAGAGACATGCACAAATGTGCACTCAAGGAGCAGTGAGTTGGTAGAGGTATCACCTGTCCCATGAGTTGTGTTTTTCTAAATGACACTGATGACAGCATCACTGCGAAACATTTAGCCAAATTTCAGCAGCATGGCATCACATGATGTAATTCCCTGCCACAGTGACAGTAAGTGCACACAGGCGCTGATGGGGTAGATGGTGATGATTGCAGTGATGCATTGGCTGGTCTGCATTTGCCAATTGTGCACATGGCAACATGTCTGGGATGGTTAGACTATGGAAGTTTGATGCAATGTAGGTAAACCAGGCTATTTTGAGATTCGTTTGGCACTAGGGCTTAACATGGTTGGATGTGATCAGTGGGTATTGCAAATTGTGATGTGAGTGAGGTGTTGGACTGTAATTTTATATTGAAAGAAGCAAATGTTACTCAGAGTGTCAGTCCTCAGTATGTGTGCATTGTGGAAGGGTGACCATATGCATCAGTGCATGGTGATGTTGTAGCTACTGCTTTCAATCAGTGAGTGAATTCTTGGCACATTGATGTGTAATGGATGTCATCAGTCAGCACAACGTAGGGATGTCAGATGCCAGACCCTAGGTATTGGCACACATTAGCTGTCCTTATGGAGGCCACTCACAACTTCATCTACAGAAGGCACTCTCATGCCTTGGATCAATGACGGCCTGTCAGGCAATTGGAATGGTGTTGGTATGTGGCACGTCACAACACATAAAGGACTTGCATTACATTGCCCTTATCATGCTATTGTGCATTGTCTATGTGACTACATTGGTACATGGGGCTTAGTTGCACTTCATCACCACAAAATGTGTGTCCATGTGAAAAAAGCAGCAGTGTGAGTCTCAGAGACATCAACTGGCAGTGAACAGCAGTGAGCATCATGTTAGGGTGCATTTAGAGATTTGTGCTGTGCACTTCCATGTAATTGATACATCTACAAAGTTGACACCAATGTACAACTGTAGTTGTGCTTCAGTGCCCAACATAGTGGATTTTAGGAGGTAATGTCACTTGACAATGGATAGGTTTCACTTTGTATCTGTGGGGTTCAGTGAACTCATACTTTAAGTGTGAGAAACACAACATATTTGGATGTGTAGCTCTCTTACTTGCAGGCATGTAGGTGTGCTTACAGACAAAAGTATGTGATGTTGAAATGTAGACACATGCACAGTAATTTGGCTGTGTCAACGCAACATGGAGCATGACTATCCACTAAGCATGTTTCCATGCATCCACTGATCATGCCAGAAATTGGGAATATGTAGACAGTACATGGAGAAGTCAAATATGGGACTTTTAGTCCAAGTATTTCTGTTTGTATTGCATATAAGTTTGTGAGCATGCCACTTTAATGAACCTATGTCTCTGTCTCTTTCAGCATCTACCGAGGGCAGGGAAGGAGAGTGGCCCGACACCGTAGGGGAAGCTACTGGCCCTCGGGAGTACAGCGACACTGAGGGGACCAGCACCTCGGAGGGGGACAGGAGTGCCCTGGAGGAGTCCCGTCCGGAAACACCAACCTCCACATCTTCAGACTCCAGTGGTGACTCCTCGGTGTTGGCGGGCACAGGAAGTTCAAGATCTGCTTCTTCGTCCGCCACACCCCGTCCTGTGTCCACCCTCCCTGATGCTCCTCAAGTGCTATCCGGGCCCGCTGCCCTAAGAAGGGTAGAGTTTCCTTCCCCCCAGGCACCGCTGCCCCTGCCCCTGTCTCCCCTGCTGCTCTCAGTGTGGAGGCCATAGACATTTTGCGGCAGCTGCGTGTGGGTCATACTGCGCTCCTGAATGCCCTCCAGGATCATGGCAACAAGTTGTCACAGGTTGTTGCGTTCATGGAGGGCATTCATTCGGACGTGGGTGGCCTGCACAGAACTGTCCAGTCTTTGTTCTCCACAGTGATGGCAGCCATTCTGCAGTCCCAAGCTCCCAGTCCAGCTCCTGTCCCTTCCGCAACCACACTCCCAGTGCCCCCTCCTGACCAGAGCACACACACACCAGAGCACTCAGGCACCCAGTCATCCACACGCAGCACACAACAACAGCACTCCAAGCGAACCAGACACCATACACCATCACCACAGCACACAAAGAGCACACATGACTGCACAACAACAAGCCCATCACAGGACACTCAGAAACATAAGGAAAAAGAAACATGCATCCACATTGCAGACCTCACATTCCTTGCCCTCCAAGCGACCTCCCATTCCCACACCTGATCCCAAATCCGCACAAACACTTGCCCTGTCTGCCATGGACCTGGTGCTTGCCAGAACTTCCCAAAACTTCCACTCCTATCCACACCCCTGTGAAGCGTGGACAAGAGAGCAAAGTGGGGAGATTACCTCCACAACAGGGGAGGCAGGAGAGAAGGCCACCCCCACCCCAGCGTACCACCAGGTCCGGGAAATTCCCATGGGAAGATCCACCACCACCTGCTAGACTTTCGGGGAAGAGGGAGGCTGATGGGGCCACCTCACTTGTCACTTGTGGCAAGACACTTGGTGGATATCGGATCCCCAAACAATTGAGACCCAGCCCCCCACATGCACTATCAGCCACTGAGCCTCCACACAGCATGTCTCCGCCTCCCCGCGCCACGACTCCACCCGGTCCAACCAGCCCTCAAGCTCCCACATCCACGGATCCCTCTACCTCAGCCAGTCCTCCCCCTCCCAGGTCCAGTCCTCCGACTAGCCCAGACAGTCATCCCCCTCCCAGTTCAACTTCCACCCAATTTTGAAGCCAAGTCCCCCTTCTCACCCCATTCCTCCCTGAGCGGTGCCTGGACTGCCCTTTTGATGCCCCTATCCTGGGTGACTCCCATGGCAGTGGACTGTGTTGCAAGTTTCTTGTGCAAGTTTTCATGCACACATGTGCAGACTTGAAATTTGGACTGGCCGTTGGCCTTAATGTCTTGCACTTTTGATGCCGATACAGAGTTTATGTAATAAAAAGGTTATTTATGTTCTGAGCTTTGTCGCTGGCCTTACTAATGATGCAGTGCAATGTTCATCTGTTCCATGCTCTGTATGCCACATTCACATTGGCATCTACTTGATTTGCTTTTGCAGAGGTTGCCAGAGGTTGCAGCAACTATTGTGCTTATTGACTCAGAGGCTTGATGGTGCCATGATGCCATGATGCTTGACTGTGATGGTCTACTCTTGTCCTAATCATTTATTTGTCGGGGCTCTACTTTTGTACACATGTCATATTTGGATGCTGCACCACAACAGCAGCAAATTCTATTTACATGATAATTTGAGGGGTGGACAGAGTCCGTCAAATCTGTGGATTCTGTCTTGATGTATACACACCAGTGTAGATGTGTAGTCATCTTGTGTAGGTCTGGCTTCAAAGTCACATGGGTACATTTGAATGTGTGCACTTGTGTACTCATACAGTGTAATTGTCCTGTCATTAGCTGAGGTATCGATGTGTATGTGCCCTTGAGCATGACCCTTATACACATGTATGATCCAGTTGATGAGTGCCTGTTTGTTTACATGATCAGGCACCTGCTGGAAGTTTTGTGCACATGTATGAGTTGTTTCCGGAGCAATGTGCAGTCTGTCGGTGTGACCTCGCAGTCCTAGGGTACACCTACTTTTTGTCCACATCATCTCTGAGTATGCAGAGTGTGTCACTGCAATGTCTGTGTTGTGAGTTTTGTGATCAGCCATGGCTCTTGCTTACCTTTGTTCTCACTGTGCTGACTGGCTCTGGCAAACAAACATTATATGTGACTTTTCACATACATTGATTTCACTTTAAACTTTATTTACTCCACTATGTGGTATTCAAAGTCATACCAGCCCCAAGAAGACCTTTTGAGGCCTACACGTTGTGAGTTACTCCTCTATGTGTTTGTGCTCTGTACACTCCTCACCTGTACAATACTAATGTATACACCACTTCAGTGAAAAACTGTTCCCCTCCATGCCATGCCATTGTTTCACCTTCCCCACCACTCCATTGTGTGACTATACTGTGGGAGGATGATCTGTGTCCAGAACCATTGTTCCCCTCAGCACTGTTTAAAAAGTTATCATGTGCTATTTGAGTCTACTTGATTGCAGTAATGGTTGCTCATGCACAGTACAGATGAGTTTCCAGCACAGTCCTCTAGTCTTGTTCCATGTATATGTGTTTGCCTGAGTTGTGCAGCAGTAGGTGATAGCAGAAATGTGTATCTGTTTGCTGAGGTACTGCTACCCATCCTGAGTGTGAAGTGATCTGTGTGCTATGATGATTTGTGATGTTCAAGTTCAGAGTGGTGAAATCAGATATGTCTGATACTGGTTTTAGTGGTGTTCACACACTGCTTACTGTGCATGCACTGCTGTCAGTGGAAGTTGCATTGTCCTTGCCAGATGTGAGTCCCCTTTATGTCCAAATGAGATTGCTATGGGATGTGTTTGGATGTGCATATATTAAGAATCTGTTGTTGAGGGATGCAGTGTTTGGCTTGTGTTGGCTCTTTCTACTGACAGGCCCATGTGTGTGTAATGTTGTTTTTGCTGGTCATTGTGTGTGAGGTGTGTGTGTATTTGGATGCATTCAGATGGGTGTTGTATTTGTACTGTGCATTTCTTGTGTGCATGTCACATATGGCAATGTGGAGTGTTGTTTATTAGCTTGTTTTGTGTGCACCATTGTGCTATGGCCTCCTATCTTTGAACAGTGACTTGTCAAGATTGTGCGTGGGAATGCTTGTGCAACACACTGACACCATGCTCATTTGGAACCGGTGGAGTGTCTATGGCTGTATTGGCCAATGTGTCTGGATGCACACACTTTGGTGTTATATGTGTCATTTGTTTCTGTTTCTTTAGATTAGGTTGGATTATGCTGTCTGTGCAGTTTTCCAGAGGAGAATTTTTATCTGTTCCAGGGTGGTCTGGGATCACATTGCCTATCCACTCTTTTGCTGAACATGGCCATGCTTGTTGGACTTCTTTTGGTGTGGTTTGTGATACATGTATTTAGCAATTGCGTTGAGTTCATTATTCAATCATACATCCTTGAGTGGATCGCAGACATTTCTAGATAAAAACTATGGTGTAGCATTGGGTACCAGGGAACTCATAGGAGCTTATTTTCACCTTTAACAGAGATAGTCCCGGGTGTAGAGCAGTGAGGGGGGAAGATGGGTAGGTAAGGGGTATGTGTGAAGGTTATTGTTAAGTTTGACAGTCAGGGAATGTCACCGAGAGCCATGAGTGTTATGCTGGTGGTATACACATGTCATATTAGTTAATACAGATGAGGGGCTGGTCACTGTGTGGCTTATGAGAGGTCATCTCATTCTGGTCCAATGTATTACTTGCATTGCTGGATCACAGTGATACTGCACAGATGATAACTTTCATACATTTGTAATCTCTGTGCCAGGCTAGTATTAATTGATGTCCTAGGTGTAGTGTCATATGTGGTACATCTTAAATTCAATGTACATATGGTGCCAGTCATTTCTCCATACATTTCCTACACTGTGCCATCCACTTTTGGATAGTTTACTTGTTATCATACAGTGCTGCTGAATTACAGTTTGTGTATGAGGCAGTGTAAGAGTATGTGAGCTGTATAAAGGAGTTAACATGCAGACTGACCAGTTCCAAGTTTGGTAATCTGCACCTTGACTCTTCATTTCTTTAATTACTCACATTTATTCACATGAGTGGAAGGCAGGTGTGAGGTAGAGGAGGGTTGTCATGAGTCTCAGGTCAGAGTTTACTGCTAGCAAGATGGACTCTTCCTGAACCTTTGGCATTCATTCAATACTTTATAGCTGGTTCTACCTTTATTGAGGTTGAGTTATGGTGTTGAGGTGTTCTGTGAAGCTGGCAGTGTAGTCAGTGTTGTTGATGTACAGGACATATTCACATGGGGTCATTTTGTGCAGCAGTACACAAGTGAATCAAATGCACACTGGTGCTTACTTGGAGTTTGCTGTTTGAGTCTGTACAATTCTACAGTGTTGCATGTTCTGGGCTGTCATTATGTGGTATGGTCTGGCATTGTATGTGATGAGCCTACCAATGTCTGCTTAGGGTGTGTGCTGAACTGTGATTATGTGGCAGTGGTGGCTATCTTCATATGTCATCTACCATGGCTCTCTGACTCATCCAACACCTTGTTGGACTACTGTGTACTCCCCATACACACCCTGTTTGCTCTGCCCTCCTCTGTTCCACCTTGTATGTGGCCTGACCCTTATTTGACTGCAATGATGTGCATTGTCCCTTTAAAGAGACTCTTGCCTCATCCGTCACTCCTGTTTCTATACATTTGGTAATGATCCTACTGAGATGTCACTATAGACAGTGTGCCTGCATATGACTCCTTGCAGCAGATATGTTGTGCTGACTGGAGGCTCTGTTAAATTTTTTGTGGGGTGGAGGTTGTTATAAGGATCTTGCTAGCCTGGGACAATGTACTGGACTTTAGCAACAATGTGGTCAAGTTTTTCCGCCGCTTCACCGCTGCTGTGACGTGACCGCCACCACCGGGCTAGCTGCCATCCTTTCTATGGGGATGGGTGCCCCCGATGCTGAGGTGACAATGTCCCTACATGCAAGACATGGGTACTTTGAGTATGGTATATGTTCCTGTGTCCACCAGGGTGTCCGATGTGGACAAGACACATATCTCAGCGCGAAAGTTGTGTGTTGTTGTTGTGCAGGGGTTGCATGCGGGGAGATGTTTTGCACTTGCCTCTGCTGTTGACTGCGACGGCGTCTTATCTGCTGGTAGTGGATCAGGTACAGCAGCGGTAGGGTTTGTAGAGCAGGATCCATGACGGCAGAAACGTGTAGAGGTGTGTGTGACTTGAGTTTCGCACTCCGTAGTTGTGCTTCCGCCATCTCAGATGAGCTTGTTTTTCCGCCGCGTACTGATGGGCTGTTTGACGCATCATGATCTGGTTGGCGGTCGGGACGTCATTCCGCACGGCGGGCTTTCTCTATTGGCTCCCTCCGGCACCGTCGCGTAACAAAATTTCTGGTGGATCCGGAAACACTGTGATGGACTGAAAATGGGCTATCTTTGCCCATTGTAATATGGTGGTCGCGATCACCGCTTCCGGAGTAACTAAATGGACGTTTTCCAGCACCGCGGAGGTGCCTACGACCACCATCGTAATCAGCCCCATGGTTCAGCAGCTCCCTTAGTGAGGAAAGACGTAAACTGAGGCTTTCGGAAAGGTCATGGAGAAACTCTCCCTCTATAACAAACCTTAAGCAGCTGAGGACGATAAGAAGCACCTATAACAAACATATCCGTAGTGCCAAAACTGCTCACTTCAGGTCTCAGCTCGACCGCGCCAAAACAGGCCGAAAAAACTGTTCGAAATGATCAAACAAGAAGCTAACCACTCAACTAATCAACACTCTACACTCATTGACTTAACCCCTACCAGTAAGGATTTTTCTGCACACTTCTTTCAAAAGATAAGAAAGATCAAACAAGATTTACAGCGTAATTCACCAAACACACCAGGCCTGACCCAGTCCATTGCCCCGCCATTCCCATTGTTGAGTTCTCCTCCCTCTGGCTCCATGGTTCACTCGCCCAAACAAAATCAGGCATAATGGAATTCCTTTATTCTACCAGACGATGCTGAATTACTCAAAACTATAAACTCATTAAAACCTTCAAATCATTTCAAGGATCCTCTGCCCGTCAAGCTTTTCAAAGAACTTATACCCTCCATACTCCCACTCTGGTCCAAGATTGTCCATGAATCTCTCCTTCAAGGCAGGATTCCTGATTGCCTCAAGACTGGCCAAGTCACCCCCATACCTAAAAGCCAAATGCAGACTTAAATGATCCTAACAACTTTAGGCCCATTTCCAATATCATGACCCTAGCCAAACTACTTGAGAAATGCGTTCACATGCAACTGTGTAATCACATCGATCAGTTTCAACTCCTTGATCAATTCCAATCAGGTTTCCGAGCGGGTCACAGTACCAAATCTGCCCTGACACACATTACTGATGACGCTCTGAGATTTCTTGACCGAAATGAAAGCTGCCTACTTATTCTCCTGGAGCTCCCCTCAGCGTCCAACACGGCCAAACATGATAACCTGATTGATCTTCACGAAAAAAGGATGGGCTTAACAGGCACCATTTTAAATGGGTTTGCCTCATTCCTACACAATAGGTCACAGAGAATCAAAGTCAACTATTCCTTTTCTAACAACACACCGGTCTCAATTGGGGTCGCCTAAGGATCTGCACTTTCACCCACGCTCTTCAACCTGTACATGAAATGAAATGAAATGAAATGAAATTCGTACTTGTAAAGCGCACTTATACCCCCAAAGAGGTGTCCTGGCGCTGGTACATGGAACCACTTACTGAAATTCTGAACCTTTCGAACATATATTATCACATGTATGCAGACGGCACTCAAATATACCTAAAAGGTTCTTCACCGGACGATATCAAAACTCTTAACTGCCCTCGTGAAAACTCAACATTGGCTAACTCACAATCACCTTATGCTAATTACCCTCACGACGGAATTCCTACTGATTGCCCCCCACAATCATCCTACCCCCATTCAAGACTGGATCAAACAGCTAACGGCCCTCAATTGCACTCCACATGTTGTGGATTCCACCAGATCTTTAGGCATAATGCTGGACAAACACCTGAGCATGAAAGACCACATTAGTGCAACAACTAGAGGAGCCAATCATCAACTCAATACTTTAAGGAAAATCAAACCGTTCCTGCCTCCCGATGATATGCAGTTAGCAGTCCAGTCCCTTGTTATCTCCCGCTTAGATTATGGAATTGTGACCCTGGCTGGGCTTCGCAAAGCTAGTCTGACCCCTTTAAGGGCTACCCTGAACTCTGCTGCCAGACTCATCACAGGTTCTAGAAAACGCGATCACATCAAGCCGGACCTAATTCAACTCAAGTGGCTCCCTCTCGAAGCAAGGATTTGTTTCAAGATAGTCTGCATGTCACACAAAGCGCTACACTACAACACTCCAGTCTACCTGGCAAAAAAACTTAAACTATCTGGTTTGAACCAAGCCCTAAGAAGTTTGAATAATCTACTGCTGAAGCCTAGAAAACTCAACAAAAAGAGAACTTACAACCGATCTTTCTCTGGTCTTGCTCCAAGAATATGGAACTCTCTTCCTCCCGAAATCAGAACTAACCCCTCGATGGCCACATTAAAAAAAGAAGTCAAAGGGTTGTTCCTGAATAGCTACTTGCAATAATAGTCGGGAAATCACCCAAACAATCTGTACTTCCTGTTTACTGCACTGCTTTGTAATGTCCTACAATGCATTTTATACTGCTGTGCACCTCCCATGACCTGGGCTATTCTTCATTTTTCTCCTGGTTAAATTGTTTGCTTTCCTGTACAGCGCTCTGATACCCTGATGGGTCATGTTCGCGCTATATAAAACCTTTCAAATAAATAAATACATAAAATACATTACAATTGATATAGTATTTTGTATTGTTGATTACTGTCTAACTGTCAATATGTATCATATTTTTTGATGCTAAAGTTGTGTTATCACACATTCATCCTTCATTGCATTTGCGATAATGTACTAACTAGTAAAACCCCACACAACTCCTTTAAGCTAAGTCTTTGGCTGCTCACCCACATATCCACCTAGAGAGCCTAGAGAGCCAAGAAGGTCAAGCAGGCAATGCCTGCTTTCTGTTGTGGTCTTGGGATCTTCAGTGCTGATGGATGGGGTCCTGCAGCTTTTCTTTTTAAGAGAGCCAAGTGACCCCTCCTCTAATACACTCCCGGAAGAGTGAGACCTGAGAGCCTTCCTTAGATATTTTAATATATTCATGGTGTGTCCGGCAACCATCATCAGCCCAGGAGCATGCCAGCTTTGCTTGCTTCAGGATAATTTTGCAATAATAGTGTGGAAATGGTGCATTTTTCAGTACAATTTACGTAGCATCAGTATACACTTTTACATGTCACTTCCTTTCATGTTACTATTATGCCCCTTCCAAGCAGAGTCTCAATTTTATGTTATAACGAAGAATCGCCTTGCAAGGGATGGATAAAAAATACTAAGAATTATATACATGTTTCAGTCTCTGGCAGTATAGCAGATCAATACAGATTTTGTAGGTTCAAAAGCAGTGCTGTAGCACAAGTTGTGTTTTAAGCAAATGTATACAAAATGGTTTCATATAGCAACAGGGAATATCATTGAAATATCTGCATTGCATAAATATTTGGAGAAGCAGTAATTGTGTCCCAAGATGTATTTTTGAAGAAGCATATTTCATGTTCACCCCAATATTATTGAGGGGGGTCACACATGGCAGCTTCCCCTTTGTCCAAAAGGAAATGCACCCCTTTTGGAGAAAAGGAGAACTGCCGGGTGTTTCTCACCTCTTCTCTAGTGAGTTATGCTCTGAGAGACTGATTCACAAAGGGCATCTCACTCGTGGCGGAGGCCCCGCAGTCGTAAGGGAGTCTCTGCACTCGGGCGGAATCTCCGCAATGAGAATTCTTATTAAGGACATTCCTTCCCGAGTGCAGGGACTCTCCCGCGACTGCGTGGCCTCCGCCACGAGTGTGGAGGCCCTTTGTGAATCAGGCATAGAGTGTTACGAGTCAAACAAGCATGTCAGAGAATTCCTATCTGCAGGTGATGATAAACAGAGCATGCCCTTGTACTCAGGGCCTGTTCTAGGATTTGCGTGGCCCTGGGCCAAAAGGGAATGTGCGAGGCCCCTCTAATTTACCTAAGTGACCCCTTACAAGGAGACCATTCAGAGACACTGCGGGAGGCCCATTGTCCAGCATTTTAGCGCCCCCACAGTTTTAACTTTCAGCCCACAAGCAATTCTCACACCTTCAGCCGGATAGGTGTGGGAATTGCTTGTGGGCTAAAAGTTAAAACTGTGGGGGCGCTACAATGCTGGACAATGGGCGACCAGAAGTGTCTCTGAATGGTCTCCTTGCAATTGGGACAAGAGGAAGCGTCTCCCTCCCCTAGGCCTCCAGACACCATCCCTGAGAGGCCCGGGGAGGGGACCCCTCCCATGGACCCCAATTGGAAGGAGACACCTTTCTTTTAGTTGGATCGGCAGGGAAACAACAGGACACACGATCAGTGCGGGCCCCATGCTGGTAGGCTGAGTGCGAGGCCCTGGGCAACTGCCCACACTGCCCATGCCTAGCGCCGGCCCTGCTTGTACTCCCAAATCAGTATGCTCATAAAATCATGGGTATTTCTCTGAAATTAGGTTGAAGGCTCTGTCAATACATTACTAACATTGCTGCAAGAAACTATCTCTTCGGGTGCTCCAACGCCCAACACTCTCCCCGCCCAACTTTTTAAACGTGATCTTCCCTATTGGGCTTCCTAGCTCACACTTTTATTTTCCTAAAGTATGCAAATTGGAGTAATTTTTCATACATAGGCAGGTACAAATTGTGCATCCCCTTCTGATGAAGAGAAACCCAGAAGTTCCTAGTGACTATTGTGTGATTGTTCTAGATAATGAGGAAAACGTCTCTGCTAGCTTGAATGCTAAAAGACCTAGAGAAATGGGGACTTAGTGCTAGAACTTTTAACCCATGTGTGATAAACTGGATAACATGTTGGTTTCGTCCAATTTAGCGTATGCCAATCATGCCACAAGGCTGCCCCCCATACATCTATTTAATAGACTACAGGGCGGCATTCGGAAGAGTGTATTGTGAGTTGCTGTGTCAGAAGCTTTCGCGATGATGAATTCCCCTGCTTTTCGTGAGAGTGATTGAAGGTTTACACATTGATAACTGGGACAGTACTCCAGGCTGTCTGAAAGAACCATAACAAACCGTGTTTTGAAACAGGCACCCCTGTTATCCAGCCGCAACGCTGGGGACTTAGAAGAGCAAGTATAAAGATCTTGTTTGTTCCCTCCAAAGGTAGGTCTGTCCATCTACCTATCTTTCAGTACTGACAACACTATTGTTATTGAAAGGACTAAAATTGGTCTTCAGTAGTCTCTATCGACATTAAAACTATACATTAAAAGAAATAAGGTGGTAGTGAATCTTTCAAAATCAAAAATAACAATTTTAGATGTATGTTTTGGAATTATGCAACTGAACGTTCAATTTTAATTTGTGTAATTACTTAGGGTGGGAACATAATGAGTGCCGGGGATTTGGAACTCATCACTTGCAGTTTAAAATACAAACTCGCAGCATCCATTGATGCACTCAGAATGCTGCAAATTAGGCTCTCAGGTCCCTTTGCCACATCAGTGTTATTGGTTATTTGACTCAAGGTTCCTCCTGCTCTGGTTTATTGCTTGAAATCCGGTTCAGAGAAGCTAGGGGAATGGCCTGGCAGTCTTCCACTGTCCACAGTGTCCAAACACGACTGCAATTCCAGCTCATAAAGCTATCACTGGGCCAGTTTATGAAGTTGTATTTGAACAGCACGTTCTGCTGCATTAGGAACTACCAATATCGTTCTTGGGGTATGATAAGTAAAAAATTCAAACAAAATCCATGGTAAATCTCTTTGAATACTTCAGTACGAGAATTTGTTTTGGCTGAGCTATGTGGAAACAATAATTAAGGTTAAAAGACATTGTGTCTTCTTTTTATGCGACATTCTTGAATATTCAAGGCAAAACTACACAGACTGTTTGCTGGATTCGAATAAGATCGGTTCTAGAGATGTCCGTTTATATGAGGCATTGTGGGCTTACCAAGAGCGTACCGGGGGCTTAAAGCCTGCCCATTGCATACCATTGGCTGGCTTCATTGTCACTCTCATCTGCTTGCTTTTTTATTTGATTGATTGTCTTTTCCACCTTGCTCCATCTTCTTTTTGTCCCTCCGCTGTAGCATAGCCCCTATACCATCCTGTTTATTTGGCTGACTTGTTTTCTTCCACTGCTCAGTTTTAGTGAACTACTTTTTTTGTTTTTTGATTACAAGACCTATTGTTTTTGCCATTTCTTGTTTCAAACGTGCAGAGTTCACGAGCTATCATAAGCAGGTCTCAATTGTGACTGCAGAATGCCATGATCTATGTCATTATAGATAGTTGTATCCAGCGTATACCTTGGAACAATATTTTTAAATGCTGGAGTTCATACATGCTGGGAAGATGCCATTTACTACATGTCTGTGAAGTGCTTACATTAATAGGTTGGTAAGCGAGACAATTTGATATTTTGTGCAGAGGTTCATTTTAAACGTATACTTTGAAAGGAAATCATCTTACTAATGCCTTTTTTCAATATTACAATCTTTCGACTCATCGCATGGATATTGCATGCAAACAGTAATTAGTATTTGGGGATTTCCTATGTTGAGAAGATACGATTGCCTAGGTTCATGCGTAAGCATTTTGGGATATATTTCAGCCAATTTAGGTTTATTTTAAACTATGCCATACAGACTAAAATATTTTTATTGCAAATAACAGGTAGCACAACTATTAGGTATGTTGTGTTGCCCATGTCTTATTCTGGTGTTTGTATATACGATTTTTGGTTTTATTTTGTGAAGGATTTAATTCACCTTTCAATAAATGTGACTTCACTTAAGTTTATGAAAATATGCACATTTCTCTATCAACTATAACTCTTTAGTTTGGGAAATATAAATCTATTCCCCCAAGATAGAAGCTTATAATTTCCATGAAAAAGAACAAAATTTATGCCCTAATATACCAGCTTTGCCCAACTATTTATAATTTCCATTACATGCCAACATACAGTACTGCTACCCATGATAGAGTCTGCATTGCAAGCTCCCACGTTACCATGCCATGCCATAAGTGCCCACAATATGCCAAGAATTACCACTATATGCCAGAGCCTGTATCATACCATGGACATGTACCATCATGCCATAGATGTTTACACTATTCTAGAACATCATCACCATGGCGTGGACGGCCACAGTTTGTCAAGAAATAATGTCATAACGCCTGGGTGACAATCACAGTAATATTGGGCACTGTCACTCAATAAGTGGCAACAATATGCCGAGAGTTACCATCATCATGCCAGGGCCAGCATTATACCAAGGCTGAGCATAATCATGCAATATGTCAAACATTATTTTCGTTGTGACAGGGCCAGAAATACTGAGGATAGGAAACATCATACCATGGATGTTAAAATATACCTGGAAATACCAGCATTATGACAGGGATGGTCGGTCTGTCTCTCTCCTTATATTTTTCTGCTGTCACTGCGAGGATGTGGATCTGTGTGCTACAATGCTTCAGTCCATCAGACTGATTGGGTGTTAACAGTCCTAAGGAGATTCAGATTAGCTGAATACCAATTGCTAACAGGGATGTATAAGGCTAAGGTTTCTTAGCGGTACAGGAGAAGTTGTATGTTTCTCTTTAAAGACCAGTGTCAGCACTTTACACTTGGTCCAGAGTTTGCCTGAAATACAACCTACCTTGTGTCCATAAGTGGTGTTGACTATCTGTCTCCAGAGTTAAAGTTGGGTTGTGTTTCAAGGTGCACTACCTCGTCAAAGAGGAAGGGTAGTTATTGTTGAAGACTGACTAAGAGCCTGTTTCACTAATTAATTTTGCATGTAGCTTAATAGCTACACTGCCATTCAGCAGATTTTGGATGTGGAGGAGGAGTGCTGTACAGGGTCAAAGGTAAAAATACAGTCACTGAATGGTTGGAGGGATAGTTGGGTTCTGAGAGCGTAGGTGATTTGTTACTGAATTCTAATGTAGTGTTCTTTAAAGGGATGTGTCTTTAGCTTCTTTCTAAACTGGATCAGGGCTGAGTTGGTCCTAATGGATACAAAGAAGTTGTTCCATATCCTGGATGCAAAGATGGAGAAGGCCTGTTGCATTGTGTTTTTTGTGCTTCTCCAGTCTGATGGTGTTCTGGCTGTGACTGCACTGAAATCCTCAAGTGTTGGTGAGTCACTCAAATAAGCAGAGGTGCTGGTTGTGATGACTTTGTGGACAAAGCGGTTGACTTTGAAGATGTGCAAGCCAGCAATAGAAACTAAAAGAGTTCCATCATGGTTGGGGTGACATGGTCATATTTCTTCAGGCCTTTGATAAGGCATGCCCTTGTGTGTGTAATGCCTTTAAGGGGGACCAGTGTGGCGTATAGGGGATTCTGAAGCAGGATGTTGCCACAATCCAGATGCAAGTGTATGCAAGCTTAAACTGTAATTCTGAAGTCACTTTCTGGGAGCTATTTAACTTTCTTTAGCAAAGAGAGCTGTTAACAGGTTATCTTTTTTTCGTTAATGTGTTCGTCAGCGCCCAGGGTGAATTCAAGTGACTTGTAGTTGGGTGAAAATTAGGTTTGAACCTGCCTAGGTTTAGGCTAGGTGTTGCTCTTGGAAAATGCCAAGGATTGTATTATGATGGGAATGAGCCTCATTTAGGTGCTGGACATCCACTCTATATGAGGTGGAGACATTGTTTGAGGCGTTTGATTTCTGGACTGGAGTAGACCTTTAAGTAGTGCAGTATATCATTAGTGTATTGCTGAATTTTGATGCTGTTACCTGTTGAGTAGAGTGAGTAGAGTCCAAAGGATTGCCAAATAGACAATGCATATGACGTTGATATTTGCAGGTAATGGGGAGCTTTTGATACCAGGGGTTGCTCATGTAAATAAACTAGTGTTAGTTGGATAGGTAGGCAGAAAACCAGTGAATTATGTTTGGCAATTAATTCCATTTGAGACACCTGGATGCAGATGATGGTGGGGTGATCTATGGTGTTGAAGGCAGTTGAGAGGACCAGTAATTTCAGAAGGCAGCAGTCATCTTGATCTGTGGTCACTGGGTGTTGTCTGTGATTTGTAGGGTAGTTGTTTCCCAGCTGGAACATCACCTAAAGCCAGATTTATAGTTTTTCAGGAAAGGATTGGATTGGTGTGATCTTGGAGTATTGTCTGTTTTTCTGTGATCTTGCTGACGAGCAGCTGATAGTTGGTAAGCTCATCAGGGTCTAGTGTGGGTTTTGTCTGGAATGAGATGATCTGACATGCCTTAAGAGCTTCCAAGATGCCTTGAGTGAGGGAAGCATTGATGATGGTTAATAGCGATGAGAGAGCTTCTCCATAAAGGGCTTTGTCAAGGACTAGGGTAAGATATCATCTTCATATGAGATATCTTTGTTTGAGTGAGTTATGTATGCCACTGAGATCTGCAACAGTCAGTGGTGTGAAGAATAACGATTGTGGTATACTACACAGAAAAGTGGGTGTAGGGAAGGAAGCAGGCTGGGTGATTATATGATGAGACATTAAAGAGTTTGGTCTATGGTGTGTTTATGTTCTACGTATCCAGGTCAGGATTAAGGGAAGTGGAGGGGCTTTATAGTTCTCTGAATCAGGGCATGATCGAATGGGGTTGATGGTGTGATAGAAGAGACAGTTTCAGGTCTGAGGATGTGGCAAAGGGGATTTCTGTGTCAGTTTAAACAGGAGATTGTGCGTAGATGTGGGATGAGTGTTAGAGAGCGGCCTCATGGTACTGACACATTTGGAATATGAGAGCACATTTTACACACAGCTTATACTGTGTTGTAGATGCCTCAGCCAGAGTACATAGTGGTCATTTAAGTGTGTTGCTCACCTTGAAAGTATCATACTTTGGGACCTGCACTGGAATAAAAATTAAGTTCATTGCTTAAGTCTTTATAGACCTGCTTATCTACTTAGGTGCTTTTATCTAAATCCTAGTTTCCAGCGTAGCCATGCCTCAACAGATGTGAAGGCAAGCACACTCAAGGACTGATTCACAGAACATTCACCTTTCTCAAACGAGCCATCAGCTTTGTATGCATTCTACAGCAGTTCTAAGACGACCCTAACTTACCTTTTCTCTTTTTACTACCCTTTATTTTAATCCATCTTGATTTTCATTACCCTTGAGCATTGAGCTGCATCCTTGAACATTCGTGAATACTTTGAATTATAATATTTTTTTTGAGTTAAAAAGATGGCCTAATATTTTTGAATAAAGATGTATTTTTCTTCATTACCAGTAGGGCATTGATTTAATCCATAAATCACATAATGAGAACTAAAGGCAATGCCAATTTACGTTAATTACGGATCGATAACTGAAATGCTTACTATGTCTATAATTATATGCAATAGAAAACGTATTATTATTGATATATAACACTAGTGAGAGTTTTTAAAAAATGAATGTAGATAAAAATCATCTAATGAAACAAAATATTAAACATCAACGTCAAGGTAATCTTTAATGTATATTCTTTTGCACTGAGCATGGACCTATGCTTTAAAAAGGTGGTGGAAGAAGCAATATGTTATTGGACAAGGAAACCTTTGGGACATCTGAATGATGAATAAAATAGTCAGAGAACATTTACCAGTGAGATTGATTGTTTCCATTTAAAATAAAAACCATACAATTAATTTCCCAAATGGCAATATCTCAATTTAAATTACATTTTAGTTATTTGAATGGAACCTCGATGAACTACGAGTCAATACTTGAATGTTGTACTTCATTTCTGTTTAAATGCGGGCAATATATGATTTGGAGACTATGATGTAACTTATGAGCTTATAAAAACTGTAATCAGATGCATAAAACCTCATAACTATGGTTCAAGTTTAATAATATAAACAACCACCACAGAGTCGTTGCAATATAGAATATATGGGCATGCCACTTTCATTCCAAATTATGTGAACTCTTTTGTGTCTGCTAGCTGAGGGCAGGGCCGGCTTTAGCGTTGGGGGCGCCCAGTGCGACAGTGTTTTGTTGGCGCCCCCAATGACCACCTCCGCCACGGATTCCTTCACTACCACCCTTTAACAGTGCCCCTTAAGTCTCCATAACCACTCTCTCTCAGATGAGTTTAATGAGTTTTAAAGTGCTGCCGCCACTCATACCAGTGTAGGGTGTCAGAGCACTTTACATCTCACACACTACACAGAGAAAATCAATAGTAGGTGTGTAGATCAGTGTATACGAAATGTTACATAGGACAGAGAACTACAAGGTGTCATCCGTACTAGTAGACAGTATCGTTTAATAGTGCTTGGTCTAGAGAGGAACAAACTCAGAATGTAAAACTGAACACCATGGGGGTTCTCTTTAATAATATGAATCGATTTCTCGCCAAATGAATCCTTTTTCCAACATTAGATTGACGAAAGACTTGGGAGAAATTCAGAACGCTCTAATCTAGACCATGCAGTTTGTATGCAGCTCTTTGATAACAGTTAATAGCTTACTGTTCTATGTTAGGGTTATAAGGTATAAACTGCAAGTAACAAAAGGATCTCTCAGACAAAATCAGTAACCCAGAGACCTATTTACACTATATACACTTTATGATCTGAATGGTACCTGTTATTTACAGCAGGCATATTAACCCTCTGCGCTAACTTACATGAGTCAAAGCCTCCGCTAGAGAAACCTCCGGTCTCTTTCTAGGAAGAACATTAATCACTGGAGTTATCTTGACATTTATTGTTACCTGAAAATTTCTGGAGGCCAGGAACGGGGCAGCAGGTACTTTTAAAATCATAAAATACTTGCAAACACGACGCCCCACATGAAGTCAGTGCCCGGTGCGGACGCACCGGTCGCACCACCCTAGAGGCAGCCCTGACTGAGGTAATCACTACTAGTCATTAAATGACATCACATTGTTTCAACTGGTTGCTGTCAGACCCCATTCAGAGAGCCTCAGTGCAGATTGGGGCTACTGAGCCTCAACCATCGCGGTGGAAGCCGTATGCATTGGTGTTCTTGAATCTGTCTTACTATGTTTCTGCAAACTGGGCCAAGTACATCCTATTTTATACTTGACTCTTGGGGAAGTGGAATGGGGGTTAGAACTTAGAACTCAACTACCAACGAAGAGATACAATAATGTAATGTCCAATCCACTGCTTAACTTTTATGGAAAACAGTGCTTCTATGGGTAAAGAAAGAACTTTAAACAAACAGCAAAACTAAATGCTACATAACACTATGAGAGCATAGTTCTTAGTTGCAATCAGTTGCAACTAACAAGGAATCACCACACCACACTTCTTCCTAGTGCTCCTCTCCTTCCCACTATGGTTAAGTTTCTGTCTCTTTAGTTCCCAACACTGTGTGATGTAGGCAAGGATTAGGGACAGGTGCACATAACTCAAAGTAGTCTTATTTTTTAGAGGAGAAACTCGGTTCAAGGTTTTTCCCAACCCTTGCTAACAAAGTCTTAAGCGGTGCAGAAGTGTTGACTGTGTGCATCATTCACTATCCCTGAATGCAGGCTAAGCCCTGTGTTTACTCGCTCTTGGATGTGTTGCAGTTCATGCTATATGGCGGTCGCAAGAAGAATTGGCACCCTTACAGTGCTGGTACCTTCTTTGCATCGGCCACAGCAGCAGCCTTGTTTGGGTCAAGTTTCATGGATATGTTTTGCTGGACAGGTCTGCGCAGTCACACCAATCTTTGGCAGCATTGGCCCTCGATGCTGGCTGGAGACCAGTGATCAGACATAGCCTGTCTGAGTTTCTTCACAATTATGGTTTTGTGGCAGTTCTGACCTCCAGGCTGCTCCTGGATGTTTCATCTGCTGGTAGCGGCAGTATCATCTGCTGGTAGCAGCACGCTGCATAGCAAGACAGGAAGCTTTGATCTAGTGATGTTGCGTAAACTGAGTCTCTGGCCCAGCTATACAAGGTTTGCTTTCCCACCCACAGGTGACACGTGTGAACTTAGTTCAATGTACCAACACTGGAATGGAAAAGACAGTTTTTTGTAGCCCCGCAGAACTCGACCCAAGATATACTTAAAGTGGCATCAATGCATTTGGGTTACTAACAATCCCTAAAAAGAGATCCAGTAACACTGTGGTGATCAGAAACAAACCGTTTTCATTCTCTTCAATCACACACACACAAGATGCGCTAAAAAAAGACACTTTAACTAAAAAGCATGTTTATTTAAACACATCTAAAATAATCACACAGAATAAAATTAAAACAGCATAAATACATGTTGCAAATGAGAATAAAAGGAACATTTCTAATGTAGTAAGAAAGTTATCTAAACACCTAACACCCTAAAATCTACTTCTATGCACTATGCTAGGAGATCATGGAAAGTAGAATAACTTGCAGTTAGATTTTCTTAGGAAGGATGAGTGCACTGCATACCTTGTTTATAGCAGAATGCTATAATTATTCATAGTCTGGGAGTTCGTGTTCCCTGTGGAAGGCATGCATGCACACGTTCAACATCTGCATCAACTACTCCCGGGCTCAGTATCAGCTTTCAGTAGAAGGCGTGATACAGTGGCGGGATCTCTGGCAGGCAGGATCGTCTTCTATTCTGGCAGTATCTTGCTCGCGATAATCTGGGACGAAGGACCTCTCCTGACAGGTGGTCAAGTGAGAGTCCCTATGTACTATATCTTAGTCGAGATGGAATTTGTAATGCCACTCTAGAAATGTTTGTTTTGACCAATAAGCATCAAGATGCTAGTCCAGGCATCTCCAACTAGTAGCTCGTGAGCCACTGGTAGCTCTCCAGCTACCTGAAAGTAGCTCTCCTGTGTGCAGCCTAGTCTACTGAACTGGAAACCTTTACTATGTTGAACTTAATGTATGCATACCAAAATTGGAAGTGTAATTTTAAGATGAAAATGTGTCTATTTTCAAAACACATAATCTGTATGGGGTCCAAAGAGCATTAAATAACTTGTCTGATGAGTTTTGGGGAGACACACTCCATACGAGGTTCACTTCAGAGTTCCTATGTATGTGCCTAGCCTAGACAATCTGGGGAATGGCGGATGAAGACAAGTTTGACCTGCAAAAACATTGGACTGTCTTGCAGAGTGTCCAAGAGGTCAGAGACAAGCTATTTAATGTGAACCATTCTGAAACTGCCACCAACAAAGTGAAAGTTGAAACCATGGCTGACGGGTGGAGCCCTATAGTAGGGGATCTAATTTGCAAAAAGATTCACAACAAGCAAGCGTTTGAACTATCTTACAGATCACCCATTCAAGTCCTTGTGGCAAACGAACTGTCATTCTGCCTCCTTTGTCTGGTTCAAGGAAGAACAGGCAGGTGTGCATCAACCACATGAAAAAGCACTATGTGGCGATTCTCTACAGCAGACCATCGCAGACACCAAGAATTATTCAGAGTAGACCCTCTCAGCCTCCCTACTCTGAATGAAATGCCCCTCAATGAGAGAAGTGACATCACTAGCTTGAGTTCCCAGCCGGGGATATTTGAGCATATTGCCTCTGCAATTCTGCACAGAGCAATGAACTCCAATGACGAATCTGATGTTGTCATCACGACAGCTGCAAATGTTTCAAGCAACTCTATGATCTACTATGAAGTACCACCCATGCCCACATCAGTTGAACTGAGGCACTTTCGAAAAACAACTGAATATGAGAATGACTCTGGATTTGGTTCAGAGGATTTTCACCAAATTCCAAAGATACTTTACACCATAGATTGCTTCGTGCCTATCATTGGTTTCGTGACAGGTACTTGATTCCACCTTGGTTCTATGTCTGGACCACTCAAAAATACTTCTTATCATCATATGGCTAGCAACAATGTTCACTGTACTTCTTCTACTAAATGGACACTACGTACCAAAGAAATCAATTGCACAACCTGTGGTTCATTAACTGCAGCAGCATCTTTTATCTCCCAGTGCTCGAAGAAATCTCTACTCTGTAAACATCACAGCTTATCAAACTTATTATTAGCTTATAAAACTCAGCGACTACTTTCTAACCGGAACTTACGGAGCCTGACCCTAAAATGGCGCCCAACAAGGTATTTCCGCCGGTGAGGGACGATGTCCCATTAGACAATGGGGGCCCCGATGTTCTACTAGGATAATTGACATAGCTGAGTAAACAAACCAAAGACCCAGAGACAATCCCAGCTACAGAATCATGGAAATCAACTGACCCGACTTGCCTGACTTCAAGATGGCAGCCAAGCTACACACCCTTTCCTATCCTGCCACCCTTTCCATCTCCACTCGCCCGTCTCTGAACTCAAGACTTTCGGTCTCTTCCTGATCCTCACTCTTATCCGGCGGAGTCCGAACCGCAAGACCGATTCCCGGTGGAGCTGCTCCACCGGCTATAGGGGAGACTGGCTCTGGCACACCGCTAGGGCCGTCACCTACCCAGCCGGACTTCGGATATATGTCTTGTCTCTTTCTCCGCTGCTGTCTCCTTCATGTGGACTCCCTGCTCTCCCTGGCCTTTTTGGATCTTGATTTTTGTGTTCGCTAATAACTCCTGTATTGAATATGTAATCAATCTGTAATTAATTGTGAATATTTTTGTAACTTGTCACACGCTGTTTCCTTATGTAAAGCGCTCTGATACCTCCGGGTCTAGCCAGCGCTATATAAAACTCAAATAAATAAATAAAAATAAAAATAATAATAAAATCCTGCGCCAGAGGGCATAGCTTGGGGTAAAGTTCCATATCAAATTACGCGACCTACTAAAACATTGCAATTAACTTATGTTTTGAAAGTTTCAATGAATGGTATTGTCATTCCCGGTTCTATTTCAAATGACTGGGATACAGAGAATGTAAAGCGATTGATGTCTGATTTGTAGGCATATGCTACTTTCAATAATGAAGATCCTTATTTAAATTTGATGAGTTATAAAGAAATATATTGTTATCATCATTATGCACAATATTACATACATGGAATTAGCTATCGTAGAGAGACATATAATTACACACAATGGGAGCATTGTGAGGCTCCACCTCCTAATAGTTACCCAAATGTCTTGAAGAACTGTCCTTACTTCCAGAGTGACAACAGGTCACACCCCTCGACTCTCTATTGTACACAAAATCCACAACGACTTCAAAAGAATCTAACTACAACTAACAAGCTGATTTACTCAAATGAATTTAGTCAGAACCTGGCCATCCAAGGCTATAAGTATTGTAGAGAAAATATTGAAAAGAAAAGTATTTGGGAAACAAACTTTTGGCAGATTCAGGGCTGAGTCCATATTTCGGGCATACACAATACCCAAAGAAATTATTTTCTTGAACAAAACTTTCCAGCAGAATTCCTGTCTGGGATTCAGTACCATGAAAGACTTTAAAAAGCCTTCTACCCCAAAAGTAAATTCAACTCTGTTTAGTAATTGGCAATCACAAAAGAGCATGTCCGATTCAGATATAAATTAAATTATCCAGAGCAAGGAAAGCAGAATAACTTACAGATAGATTTTTGTAGGGAGCATGAGCGCACTGCATACCTTGTTTATAACAAAACGCTATAATTATCAGGAGTCAGGCAAGGCATATTCCCTGTGAAAGAAAAACACAAGCACGTTCAGCATCGGAATCAAATCCCCAGGGCTCGGTATCAGCTTTTCGTAGAAAGTGTGATATGGCGGTGGCCTCTTGTGTTGTCCCCTCACCTCTGGGAGATGTGCCCTCAGGGAAACACCAACCTGGTTAAGCGTACAAGTAAGGGGGGTGAAAACTCAAGGGCCTATGTCTCTTGTACAGGGGTGTAATCGCTTGAAAGGAAGACTAACCCTATTTGTGGGTCACTCAGCTATTACCACAGAAAAACTATTTAACAGTGTGAGAGAAATATAGGGTAGTCAGTACAATAATCAAAGAATATTAAGACATTGTCACTGTAATTATTTAGAGCATAAGTAAAGTTCTTCTATTTTTTGTGAGATCTTGGTTCTTTCTATTGTTTATTGAACCAATTTTAAGTTCAGTCAATACATTTAAGAACAACAAAGGTCAGCCAATACGTGTTTTGTCCCCTTTGATGTGCAGGCCTAGCCCTTGCTCCAATGAATAACATTGACCATTTTTAGGACCACTGGTATTATATTTGGAAATTGGACGCTTTCTTAAAGCTTTCACCTGTAAATACATGTCAATTACATTGGTTATCACTTATATGTATAATACACCGAGTTTGTCACTTAGGCACTTTTTTCACCTTGTCACTGTAAATAATTATCACTTGCGCCGCTTCATTGATTGAATTATCAGACAGCTTGTTCTTATGGTAATTTCGCATTAAATAAAACTCCTTGTTTAAAGCATTTAATGTAAGCAAATTACTTCTTTTGTAAATTCTGAATGAATATGGAATTATATGTGTGTTTGCGCTCCATCAGTTGATTCTTACATTTCATGAAATTTGAAAATTACAAAGAATTAGCTGCACCCGACAGAACCATTGTTTTTTATATAGTATACATGCCCAGGTTCTGAAGGATACTGGGTTACCCCATTTGCTTTGCAAACACACTCGAATTATTCGGCAGGGTTGAGTAAATTATGCGCTATGAAAAGGCAAATTATGCAGCGTAATGCTCCACATTTTGTGACAGTATTACTTCATTATTTTGTCATTTTTAAACTTGTTAACACTGTTTGGGCATCAGTTGCACCTCATTAGTACCAGTTTACCACCCAAATATAGCAATAAGCAACAGAAAGGTGACCAGCCAACCTTTGCAAAGGGGCTTCCACTGCAACAGCACACGTGTTGCTGCATTTTGTAATAACTTTTGAAACGCTTGAGCTAGAAAGAAATTTTGTATTTTGAAATCTGTGGATTGTTTGGCAGATGGTGAATTATGTGCCTAATACGGCAAATCTATAATTATGTGAAAAACGCCATGGCCGCACAAATCGCATAATTACAGTGTCCCTTACCATTTCTTAATATTCTATTTGATTGCTGTTCTAACCACCTTATATTTCCCTCAGACCAGCCTGATTACCCAGCAGCTCTTCGAGTACTCACCAATTCTCCACCCTCCAGCCATAGGAATGCAGTCAATATGCTTCCACTGTCTGGGTAAGTTATCCTCATCCTCCATCTTGTGCCATGCAAACCAAGGCAAAAAGAACATATGATGGACGGAATGATGAACGATGCAAACATTCATCCCCAGTTACAGATCTGGGTTTACTCCATTGTTTTTTTGCTCACTACCCCACCCCAGTTTAGTCCCAGCCATATGCAAATCAGTCTTGACCCTGCTCCTCATTGGAACAGTCCAGCCTGAACTGCCAAACCAGGTCCTCCCTGAACTGGAAACAAGCATCCTGTGACCGGTTTCGGGGTATCACCCCTCATCAGCCAGGCTAGCTTGAATCCAGTGGCACAGTGAGCACAGGACCCACGTCGTGGCATACTCTTCCCATTTAGGGCGACAAAAGCAACAAGGACAGATGATGGACGGAATGCTGAACAATGCAAACATTCACCCCCAATCCCAGATCTGGGTTTAAGCCATTGTTTTTGTGCTCCCCACGCCACCCCAGTTTACACCCAGCTATATGTAAATCAGTCTTGACCCTTCTCCTCATTGGAACACTCCAGCCCGAACTGCCAAGCCAGGTCCTTCCTGGACTGGAAACGAGCATTCTTGGACCAGTTTCGGGATAACACCCCTATTTAGCCAGGCTACCTTTAATCCAGTGGCACAGTGAGCACGGGACCCACGTCTGGGCATGCCCTTCCCACTTAGGGCGACAAAAGCATAAAGAACAGATGATGGATGGAATGCTGAACAATGGAAACATTCACCCCCAGTCACAGATCTGGGTTTAATCCATCGTTATTTTGTTCACCACGCCACCCCAGTTTGGATCCAGCCGTATGCAAATCAGTCTTGACCCTGCTCCTCATGGGAACAGTCCAGCCCAAACTGTCAGGGCAGGTCCTTCATGGACCAGAAACTAAATATTTGTTGACGGGAGATGGTCCGTGACAGGCGGAAAGCTTAATGAAAACAAACAAGTATGGAATGACAATTAATCACTTTCATGCCTCTAATGCTTCGTAAGATTTCGACATCACTCTGCCCAATATGAAATTGATTTTGGGAGGCTGCAAAGAGGATGTATAGTTGAACAAACAATTAAGGGGCACTAAAGATCTTTTGAAGATTTGTAAATCAAGGTCTAAGTGGTCACTCAATCTAATTGGACTGAGGAATTTTGAACAGTGGAGGAACTTCCATCTTTTTATCTCTATAACGATAAATTGCAATGCATGTTTTATCCTACAGTGTATTAAGCTGTATGATTTTGTAGTACTACTTGACTTTGTTTCAAGATAAGTCTATTACGTTTGCCACGTTAAGGCCATTATCTACCTGCTACTTGTCCAAGGAGAAATCTCTGCCGCAGTGCGCTACGTTTATACAGATGGCCGTGGGGAAGGAGCTCTAGGAAGGAGATCCCGGGCTTTGGGATCACTTTTGTTGAAAATCCCTATTGGCTCGCCCCCCCGGCCCGACCCAAATCTCATGACCTACCTTGCTCGCAGCACCGAAAGGGTGAGCTGAGAACATGCTGCACCATCCGAGTTGCTTGGGCTCCGCTGACCTCAGACGCCTCCGGAGATGCGTCGACTGTCTCGTCGTGTGTCCACTGCTGAGAGCGGGCTCTGGAGGCTGTGCCGCGCTGACCCTCAGGCTGGACCCGATGCCACATGAGAGAGCAGAGGAGGACTCAGGCATCGCCGCCCCTCCCTACCCCTCAGGTGAGCCTGCTTGCTGGCGGCTGTGAGCGGCTGTAGGCATCGTGGCAGCAACTCGATGGGAGTGAGTGGAGGGGGATTGTGATCGGTGCGGAGCCTCTCGTGGGCGCCCTCGCCAGTCGTGGCTCTCACTGGCCCAGCGTGCAGGGAATCTGACTATACATCTGTGGACAGGGGTTGCTGGCCTCTGTGCCACACCAGACCGGTTGTGCTGCGGGACCGGGTCTGCTGCATCGCCAAGGTCTGCGGGGACTCCACAGCTGTCCTCCGTGCACCACGCAGCCGCTGGTGACTCTCCCCCAGGTGGCAGCTGGAACACTCCATGGTCCTTGGCCGCATAGGTGCCGCCATATTAATCTAATTGCGCCAGACCAGCGCCATTTCTAAGGGATCTAGGGGGAGGAAAACCCCTCTCACCACCTAGGTTGAGGATACTGGGGAAACTAACAATGGACTAATTCTTGTCTCACAAGCCAGGCTGAGAAACAGGAAACAGAAAGAGGACTCTCACCAAGAGGGAAACAAAATTACGGTGGAAACTAAAAAAGGACTAATGCCACCCTCACAGGACAGAAAAAGACAAAGGAAACCAACTCTCCTACCGCACCACCTAATCATCACAAAACCAGTCTCTCTCCAGCTATGTAGGCAGATTATAAAGGAAGCCACATAAAAATAAAATAAAGAAATAAATAATAAGTACTGGGTCAACCCCTATTCTCCCAGCCATTAAGGACTGGGCTGATTCCAGGCCACCTCCAGCACTTCCTTGCTCTGCCCCTCCTATACCAATATCCAGGGTAGACCCCCTGGTTGAAATCCGCCTATCTACGCGTAAACAACACCAGGGTACCCACTGAGGTAAGATGCTGCCTGACACATCAACTTCCCTCCGCCCCTCAATGCTGAAGTGCATGAAACCCCATGGCGCTAACTCTTTCTCCATCATCTTCCCCCCTAATCTCTCACTAAAGGCGAAAACAAACTTCAAACATAGGCTGATTAAACAACACCCTGAAGCACTCTTCGCTGATATATACTACAGCTCCTCTAAAGGCCAACAGAAAATGGATCTCATTTTCCACACCCAACGACCTGCGAAATGGAACACTATACTTAGGACCTACCTTCTTGCATCCAAAACAACTAGCACCCCTTACAGCTGCAAACTGACAATCTCTAACTCGAACTCTCCTACATTCAATGGCAACACATCTGCTACCATCTACAGAAACGGAATAGTCTTGATTCAAGCCAACAACGCCAACCTAGACTCATTTGAATCCCTATTCCCCACGCTATGGAACGCCATCACTCATTTGCACTTTTCCCACTCGCACAACTCCCCATCCCCCAAACAACAGCCCCCACTAGTGACAACACAAAACAATCTCACGACTCACACCACCAACCTCAATTTACCCCCTCCGCCACCACTCTCTCTACCTCCATCACTACCCCTCATGCGCACACTAAAAACATCTTATCCAGACCAATTCTGAGGAATGTCTCTACTACGACTCCCCAACCCCCTGGCAACCCCCCCCCTCCACTCCTCCCTTACCACGACCCTCTTTCCCACAGGCTGCTTGTGAAGGCGACCCATTAACAAATACTCCCGAATCTCATCTTCCATCAGCACTCAACAAACTGCTGTCTGAAACAAGACAAGAGTGCTCACACCACATGTCCACGTTGACCATTATGAACAACATAGTTACCAATGACACCGTGAACCACACTCTCACTGACAGACACTCTCCATCTCTGGACTGCCCAACACAGGACAGCTTAAAATTAAACACCCTTACCCCCTCCTCACTGAATATGACTCAGAGACTTTCTCTGTTGGAAAGCCAATTAGAGATAGTAATACAGGGTAACTATAAACAAAATCTTATTAAACCTAACCACACATCTGGAGCCTGCCCAACGCTTCCACCTTCCACCCACAGGCACCAACAATCAACACCCAAGTCTTCCCAGAGCACAGCCACACAGCTGGAACTCAACTCCTTTTATAAACCAGCCTCAGAGACCCAAAAGAACAAGTGCCGCAATGTCCCTGAGGGAGGCGACAGATCTTGCCAATTCTTACGACTCATCATCAACTAATGACAACCCCAGCTCCATGATCCAGGTAATCACTGGATTTGGGAGAGACTGCATCCCACCAAGAACAATGAGGCCACCAACTAACCACATCAATATTCCCATGGCACCTCCCCCTAAGAAACTCAATAATAAGGGATCGACCAACTGCATGCTCATAAACTGCAGATCTGCAACCAAACACGTAACAGAACTGGCAGAAACCATCCTGAACCATGACATTGATAACACGTTCATCACAGAAACTTGGTTGAATGAATTCTCCTACCCAATCAATGACATGCTAGTGCCCCCCGGGTTCTCAATCATCAAGAAAGACAGAAAGAACCATCGTGGTGGGGGCATTGCAATCATCCACAAGAACAGCATTACCATAACTGAAACTGACACCTTCACCTACCAATGTTCCCTCTAATTTTTTTCCTCTATGTGCGGCAGAGTAAGGTCTCTGTGCGCTGCAGCCAAGGCTATGTGTGCCAAGAATCCGACCGCGTGTGTAGACCAGGGATTTAAGTTGAATGAAAAAACTAGGGGGGTCTCTCAAAGGGGCGTGACCAATGCAATTAAGGGCGTGGCTTAAAAGCAATTATGCTAAAAATCTGTGCTTAGAATAGTGTGCCACCCAACTGATATTTTGCTTCTTCTGTCATTGCATCCAGATATATAATAAAAGTAACATTACACCTACAACAAGCCAGGACTATTGGCTTTGTCAATGGTTGTTTGTTGCATAAAGTTGTATATAATATTGAAAATGCTTCCGCTCTTGTGGTAGAGGTTGTGGCTTAATGGTCTTTGGCTGCCGACTTAGTAGATGGGTTTTGAGTCTCTGGTCAGCTTAACATCCTGTGATTCTGGGCAAATCAATTAAACTCCCCATGCATACCCCCAAAAAAATAATAATAATAAATCATGTAAAGTGCTCCAATATTTTTGGGTTGAGGTGACACTATATAAAACTTGCTGCATTTCTTTTCTAAATGCGGGGCTGATGGTTTGCCTTTTGAAAGAATTTATGTTAAATACAGCCCATGACTGGCGCTGTGATTAACATCAATTCTTTCAGAAGGCCCACAATTAGCCCCGTAGCCGTGCTGCATTAAGAAAATAAATGCAGCAAATCTACAAACACGTGTGCTTTCAGGATCATCTGAAAGCACATGTGGTGCTTTTAAACTTGATGCATTTATTTTCTTACAGCGCTGTTGCGGGGCTGATTGTGGGCCTTTTGAAAGTATTTATGTTAATCACAGTGCCCGTCAAGGGCTGCATTTAACATAAATACTTTCAAAAGGCAAACAATCAGCCCCACAGCCGTGCTCTATTTAGAAAAGAAAGGCATCAAGTTTAAAAATACGAACGTGTGCTTTCAGATGATTCTGAAAGCACACCTCGAGTTTGTAGAATTGCTGCATTTCTTTTCTAAATAGAGCGTGGCTGTGGGGCTGATTGTTTGCCTTTTGAAAGTATTTATGTTAAATGCAGACCTTGACGGGCGCTGTGATTAACATAAATACTTTCAAAAGGCCCACAATCAGCCCTGCAGCCGCGCTCTAGTTAGAAAAGAAAGGCAGCAAGTGCAGGACCATTTTCTGCCTTTCGGCGCACGAACGCTCTCTCAGGATGTACTGTGTGTGCATGCTTCACAAACAGCACTGCGCGCTCAGGAGTACAGAGGTGTGTGCATGCCTGCACCTTACAGGCAATAGTGGAGTAGAGAGCCATATCTCTGAAGGTATGGCGTTCCCCTGCTCCCTACCAGTCGCGCAATGCAGAGCAGCCTCGCGGGGGGCTGCGCTACGTTCAGGGAGTTTTTGGTAAATCTCCCCCTAACTGTCAAATTTTTGGCACTTGTGTCACTCTTAAGTACACAGAAACCATGGAAACATGAAATATAAGCGATCTAAAAAATTGATTTTTGGTTGTAGCCTCTGCTGGGGGTGAGATTTAAAAGCTCTTGCAGCCCATACCTGAACTATTTGCATTTCCACCTTATGTGCTTTGCTGTCATCTTACAGAGCCCCTTTTCCTTCACTCACATCCCAACTAACGGGACACCATGCAATTTCCTGTGCTTATAGCGGCTTTAAGATCTTCTTAGAGTTTCTCGTTGCTTAAGTAGGTGTGATTTCTGATATTGTTATGTTTCCCTTGTCTTCACTGCTTGATTTTACTCGCAAGAAAGTGTCACTCTTAGGGCCCGATTCCGATGCGGGCAGGAGGGCTCTGACCGTCGGTCAGAGCCCTCCTGCCCGCATCGGAATGTGCAGTTTGGATTCCTTTCCGACTGAGCCATTCTGATGGGTTCGGTCGGAAAGGAATCTGACTCGGTTTTACGGATGGCTTACGATGGGCTCGGAGTGCCCGTCCGCCATCCGGAAAGCCTTCAGTACTCCCCCGGCCGGCTCTTTCCGGCCAAGGGAGTAGGATGGCAGTTTCCCACTGCCTTTTTGTGTCGGTCTTTCCGGCACAAAAAGGCAGTGGAAAACTGTCTTTGTGGGCCCCCAGCAGGGCCCCCATGGGTGTGTGGCCACCGAATGGCGGCCTAGGGGGCACCTACGGTGCCCCCCTGTTGATCCCTGCACCCAGTGGCAGGCACCTTGGGGTGCCTGCCACTGGGTGCAGGGATGAACTGCACCTCTGCACTTCACGAGGCGAGCATGCATTCCGTTCGGAATGTATGCTCCCATTGTTAAGTATAGGATTGCGACCGAACAGGGTTAAGTCGCATCCTACTTGGAGGTCTGTAACCGACGACAGGAGGTTGGTCGGTTACAGTTCCTGACCGATGTCGGACAGACTCCGGTCTGCCCGACATCGGAATCGGGCCCATAGTCGTTGAATGTCACTCATAATTACAGCTGCGTTCATAAATAAACCTTGGCAGCTATGGAAAAGACATGCATCAAGTCCAAAAGCACGACGTGTGCTTTATACGTTGTGCTTTTGGACTTGCTGCATTTCTTTTCTTCACAGTGCGTGGCTGTGTGCTGATTGTGGGCATTTGTGAAAGTATTCCTGTTAATCGCAGCGCCCTTCATGCGCTGCAATTAACATAAATACAGTCCTGCCAAGTACCAAGCATCAGGCGTTAGACTACGCATTTCAGTGTGGTGGTCCGCATCACCGCACTGAAATGCATTGTCACGCATAATAGGCATAGTGCCTGCCTCCTCTGTCAAGCCTTCACAGTGCTTCTATGACTAAACTAAAGCAGGAATGGCAGCGCACATAATTGGGGGTCGGCTGAGCTAGTAGTTGCTAGCTCACTGGTGCTTACAATGTATCAATGCTTAGACGGAAATGATATTAAAGCCGCTGCGTGGCAAAACGCTGCGAGACATCACATCCTCCTGCTGCAGGCTGCATTTAAAGGTTTGGGAGGCTAGGCTGCAGTTAATTAGCCCGACGGTAAATAAAATCGAATGATGACTCCACGGACCACGGCGGCCGCTGGAACCCACTGCGTGGGTCAACTCTGAGACGAGCTGCGCCTGAGTGAGTCTGATACCGGGGGCGGTGCACGTTTGACATGCAAAAGAAGCGTGTCCTTTTGGCCAGACTCTGAGGAGGCGGGCAGTCGGCCTGGAAATCGGAATGCAGTGGCTCTCTTCACAAGTAAGTGCAGATAGAGAATGCTATCCAAGTGTCAAATTTGCTTTTTAAAGCTTGCCATTGATCACTATCAACTCACCTGGTGTCCTCCTGATAGCACTGTGCCATGGTTCTCTTCAAAAGGCACAGGCCGGCTGACCAGCTTGAAGTCACAGACTCAGCTGACTGTAGGAGCACAACTGCCTGCGCCACCCCTCTGGTGAACCTGCTGGAATGACGCCTGCGCAGTGAGTCCGACTCCCGCACTGCATGCAGCACTGAACAGGCAAGACTCGAGCACAGGTGACAGAAATGAGTTCACCACTGTTGCAGATTAGACACCATTGCAGCTGAGGTCCGTGTTATTCATGTCGGAGCCTCACATCCTTCTGTTTTAAGCCGGGTCCCATGTGGGACAGAGAGGTCATGGGGTCCACACTAATGCTCTGCATCCTGACTTGACTGTTTGATTGCCAGCAGCAGGGAGGATCCAGGGGGCCCAGTGTGGGCAAAAGCTGGCCAAGGCATCTGTGTTTTAGTAGTTCAGCTGCCATGGCTGGTATTAATAAATAACATTAATGCCTCAATCATTCTGAGCTGCCTGCCCCCCCTGCCTTTAGTGTACTTAGCCTGTGAACGGTGCAGTCACGCAGCATAACTCTGCTCTGCTCAATTTTCAGCTGCCTGCCGCTAGCTCACTTTAGTTCAGTAACTTCTTAGTTTCTCTTTGCTGAAATGGGTGTAATTTCTGATACAATTTATATGTTTCCCTCGTCTTTATTGCTTGATTTTTCTCGCGAGAAAGTGTCACGCATCGTTGTTGAAATGTCACTCATAATTAAACTGAAGTTATGAAAATGTCACACATAGAAATCTGAAACCTTGGCAGCTATGTAAATATTTTCACAAATGCCCACAATCAGCCCGCAGCCGCGCTCTATTGAAAAAAGACATGCATCAAGTCCAAAAGCATGACGTGTACTTTACAGGTCGTGCTTTTGGACTTGCTGTATTTCTTTTCCTAATAGTGTGGCTGCAGGCTGATTGTGGGCATTTGTGAAAGTATTGCTGTTAATTGCAGCACCATCATACGCTGCAATTAACATAAATATCTTCACAGTTGTCTACAATAAGCCCTCAGTCGTGCTTCATTAAGAAAAGACATGCATCAAGTCTTTTGGACTGGCTGCATTTCTTCTCTTAATAGAGTGCGGCTGGCGGCTGATTGTGGGCCATTGTGAAAATATTTATGTTAATTGCAGCGCATGACGGTGTTGCAATTAACAAATATTTACACAAAGGTCCACAAACAGCCCCCAGCTGCGCTCCATTAATAAAGAAATGCGGCAAGTGCAGGAGCCCCTGCGTGCACAGGTTTCCCGCAATCAGAAAATTAACGTTTTTCGCGCTGCTCGCGATTTAAAAGCGTGCAGCGCGAATGCTCTCCCAGGATGTGGCGCTTCACACAGGACACTGCGCGCTTGGTGTCACAGAGGTGCACACGTGCATGCGCGCACCTTACAGGGAACACTGCCTACAACACATTTGAATATCTAACCTCAACCATTACGATGAAAGACAACAAAACGCTATACTGTCATCTCCTCTACCATCCGCCAGGCAACACACTCACCTTCAGGGAACACCTATCCGACCTGATAACACACTGCTCACTCTTGGACTCCAACAGCATAATACTAGGTGACCTCAACCTTCATTGGAACAACGAAAACAATACTCTGATCCAATCCTTAAAAGAACTTTTACTCAATAATAATCTTATCCAGCACTGCAAATAACAAACTCATAACAGAGGCTCAATCCTTGATGCCATTATAGCTCATGAAGATACAGTTACTATCGATCACATCCTTCCTGTCGACTGGTCAGACCACCACATCATTCTATTTCACATTAACCAAACGACTCCTCACCTACCCCATACACAGGAATCCCTTCATTGGGCGAGAAGTTTAAGACAGATTCCCCTTGCCGACCTGGAAGAAAGGGTGAGGACACTACTTCCCCCCACTGGGAATGACCTCTCTACAACAGAACTTACTACACACTACAACGCAACGATGACAAACATACTAGACCAAGTAGCCCCTTTGAAACAAAAAAGAGTCAAGAGCACCCCATCGAGATCCTGGTTCAATATAGACCTAAACTCTGAAAGAAGACAACTCAGAGCTGCCGAAAGACCTTGGTGGAATAACCCATCCGTAACCCACCTTGACCAGCTCAAAACAGAACGCAGGAATGAAAAAGCTACCTTCTTCCGCAGCGCATTAGACAATGCTAAAAACCGTCCCAAAGAGCTCTTCAATATCATTAAACAACAAACATACAAGTCACCTACAATAACCGTGTAGACCTCCAAAGAACTATGTGACAACTTTGCCAATTTCTTTAATGAGAAAATCACCAAGATTGAGCGCTCCCTTGACGACCACATCCTGTCATCCAACGTAAGCCCGCACTCCAGTAAGGAAGGAAACAACCCCCCACACACTCCCCCAGGTGCTGGAAGACATTCAACCCCATCTCAGAAGCAGACATCACTGGAATGATTAACAGGTCCAAACCCTCCTCTCACACTGCTGACCCTATTCCTGCTCACCTGGCAAAAAAGCTGAACCACGTCCTAGCCCATCTTTGGGCCAAAATTATAAATAGCTCCCTGAGAACCGGAGTCATGCCAGACTGTCTTAAAATCGGCCAGTCACCCATTTCTAAATAAAACGGGCACAGACCCAAATCATCCCAACAACTTCAGGCCTGTCTCCAACCTCCCCTTCTTAGCCAAAATACTTAAAAGATGTGTTCTCCTCCAACTCAACCAACACATTGACAGCAACAACCTTCTGGACACTCACCATTCGGGCTTTATAAAAGGATGCAGCACCGAGACAGCGATCCTGAATGTTATAGATATTTGTTCCTGAGATCCCTTTGGCCTCTTGTGTTTTTCCAAGTTGGGAGCTATGACTTCAGGTTGCAGACACCCTCCTTCCACTGTGACTTCCACCATCTCAGGGTCGATACACTGAGACTGGCTTCGAGACTGAACACGTGCCTGGCAGTCCAGAACTTCTTAGCCGGACACACAGTCACTCTTGAGGGTGACGCAGTCTGGTGGTGTCATGTAGGGACGTGCCTGGTGCAGGTCAGCTGTCCCCTGTGTCTGAGACAGCGCAAGCAGCACCTCCAAGTCAGAGGTGGCCTCAATAAGGTCTTTTTTGGTGTGCTCTCCTCTTATACCATGTAAGCCCTTACCATCGGGTCCTCGCACTCTAGACGGCATCCACCTCCTACCCTTGCTCTTCGTCTTTGCCTCTGTACCTTACTTTTAGGGGCAGTAGCCCTAGGAAATAGTGCAGAATGCCACCTGCATGGATGAAAGATTATGCTTGATGTTTGTCTTTTCATTGGTTTGATTTTCCATTGGTTTGATTTCTGTCTTTCCATTGGTCTCATTTTGATTTCGGTGCTAGCTTCATATTCCGATTTTATGCGCATATGATTGAACATTTTGCTTAATTCTTCTGTTTTGACAAATGTTTTATTTCTTGTTTAATGTAGTGACTCATTTATCTCAAGTTCTTCTCATTTATTTATTTCATCATTTTGCATTTGAGTTTAATGAAAACAAGCACTGGCAAATGTAATAGTTTTTAGCCATGCATTACAGCATCCCCGCAGCTATGCATCATGTCTAAACAGAACAAACTCAAAACAAAATGGTGATATGACACAGCAGTTACATTATTTTTTGGGAGCATACATCGTGCAAGCGCACGCCTCCAAAATGAATCATTTTGTTTTTAAATTCTCTGAGCTTGGTCGGCAAATAAAAAAATATAAGTTGTGGTAACGTGTTTTTTGGGGAGGATTCGCAGGTGGAGGCAGCAACATGGAGGGTGTGGTTGGAGGAAGCAACATAGAGGGCTGGGAAGTGGGAAGCAACACGGAGGGTGCAGGTGGTGGGAAGCAACGAGAGACTGAAGCAACGCCGAGGGTAGTGCTGGGGAGGAGAAGCAACAGACGTGAGAGAAGGAGTGCAAGGGAGGGGGTAAGCAACACAGAGGGCAAGGATGGGGAAGACAAATACAGGGCAAGAGAGAAGGAGGAATTGAGTGCGGGTAAGAAACATGGAGTGCGGGTGGGGAGGAGAAGCAACGGGCAAGAGAGAAGGAGAGTACAGATGCGGAAAGCAACACAGACGGCAGGGTGGGGAGAAGAAGCAAAGGCCATAGATCAATGTGTAGCGGGTGAGAGAGAAGCACATGGTCAAAACAGCAACGGGGAAATACACATGGGTGAATGCAATATGGAGGGGATGGGAAGAAGCACACATGTGACAGAGAGAAACACAGAGTGCAGGGGAAGAGAAGTACATGAGGCAAACAGCTGGAAAATACATGCACTTTCATGGAGTGCTTAACCTGAAAGAAAAACGTAGTACTTGAAAAGCAAGCAATGGAAACATAGAAGCCAGCCAATCAAAAGAGATGACAAAGAGGCTATGCTCCAATGGAGGTACAAACACAATATTGACAAGCTGGGACCCAAATACGAAGCATGCTAATGAGAGTGACAGGAAAGCCAACCAATGTTACCTAAAGGACGGGCTCCAAGCCTATGTATGTCCTTGGTAAGCTCACAATATGTCTTTCTCAGCCAGACAGCTGCTCTGTCTGGTAGGCTCGACCTAAAGGGAGGGGTGTTATGTCTTTGGGCTCGAGGGACTCATGAGACCAGTATTGTCCTTACTGCATGGTGGTTTCAAACCTTTTGGCCTGTGAGCAGGCCGTGCCTGTTTGGAATGTTGGTATGAGGAGAGTGGCTCCCTGGGGAGCTAAGGATTACTCCAGCTCTGTGAAGAAATAAAGTTCTGTTTAACCACCTTACATGCCTTCATTTATTTCTCTCAACATTTAGCTTCTGCGGAGATCTGCACAACCTAGATTCCAGCCCTTAGGGGAAAGGTCAGTCTGTTGATATGACTCCCGCAGAGATCTCTACGGTATTTACATGCAACCTGCACAGCTCAAGTCCGAATCCTATCTCACATGATATAGCCTTCCACTTTCAACAGAGCTGCATTTTGTTCTGAGAACTTATCATCACTTCTCAGCATTCTTCTACACTTTTAAAAATCAGAACCCACACTATACTTTAACAGGCTCTCTCAAAAGACCTGCACAGCATTTAAATAGACAATATCAACACTGCGTAACAGGATTACTACACTCTTGTCAGACAGAACAGGCACATTTCAGTTAGATAACTGCACTTGCAATCACATAGTCCTGGCATTTCTTACGAGGGCTGTGATCTTTTTAATAAAACAGTAGATCATGTCAGCAGTCTGCATACTTTGAATGGGACCCTCCAGGTTTTTCTCAATAGGACTGCATTAGTGTGGTGGGGCATTATAACAAATATCTGCAAGACTGCTAAATAGTGAATATTCCACCCATACAAAGGTGTAAAAGACCCTTTGTTAGTCAGTGACAGATGACAGGACCCTTGAGTAGACTCTACAGTACCAAAGAACCTGACCACCCCATTGAGTGGCGCTAAGAACCCAGACTGAGGCCTAAAGCGCCCAACGTCTGTCTTCAGAAGCATACCAGCAGGCGTGATCTGCTCAAGGTATTTAAACTTCTGACAAGGGTTTCCAGTGCAGTGCTTCCTCAGGTTTTGAAGGGCATGCATACTATTGCCAATTCTCAGTGTCTCCAGCCTGGAAGGATGAAAGTCTGAGTAGGTCCTGCTGAAATTCAAACTTACGAAATGCAGGTTACAACAAATGTCAGTAGCGAAGGCTTAAATCTTTGGGTCATTTGACTGGATAGTCCGTGTAAGGAGAAAGACAATAGACTGGACTGTGCGACCAGCACACTGAACATTACAGTAAGGCACAGCAGCCAAGACAATTTACCTAAAAATGAAAGCCTTACAAAAGAGATATCTTGTAAATCTAGGATAAACCAACTACCATTATCTAGGCACATAAATTCCCTTGCCTACTCTATATGATTGTATACATTTTTTTTTATCTGTTAAGTGCAGACAATACCATTGTTATATGTTAAGTGCAAACAGTTCTTTAGAACACCTCAAATTTACTGATATATTAGTGGTTCTACATTAAAACAGAAAAGGAAGCACGTTGTAATTAGTGGTCCTGTACAGTGGAATATACTTGCCATGGCCCCAAGGCTCGAAAATTGATTCTATTAATTTTATGGCATCAATAGAAAATATGGTTGTTCTATTCTAATTGCTCAGAGGTTTGTGGTTTCATGGTACTTTTGAAAGTGACCTGTGTGTCTTGCCTCTGGCTTTCCATCATGATTAAAAAACATTTCTTTTCTTCTGTTTCTTTATGCTGTTAGCATCTTTTGGTTATATGCTTCTGGGCTATATTAGATAAGCAGCACCTTTCCGACACACTGACCCAGTCTGACAATGCACAAGCATTTTGCACTATTTAATTGTAAAGATTGTGCTACTTTCATGTTCCATTAGCATGAAGACATATCTGTGCCTAAGCCGTCCAAAGTAGACTTACATGTTTTGGCCAATCCATTTAACCCAAGGCCAGTTCTTGATTTGAAAGAAGCAAGCAGACTTTTGTTTTTTCCATTGATTTCGTTCTTAAAGTTTTTCTTCTGCACATTCCCAGTGACTCAGCACTCAGGTCGATGAAGGAGGCAAGATCTCCATAGAGGTGCTGAAGCATATATTGAAAACATTGACAATTGTCAGAACACTTATCTCAGTTTCCGCGATAAGGCCGCTAAATAATGACTCGCGCCCCTACTGTGCTGAAAGGGAATTATGAAATAAGGATATGTCCCTGGATAGAATGTTATTGTACAAAGTGTAATAAAAGGGACGTAAAGGTCACGTTTTGTGCTCTTCCTGGTGCGTTCCATGAGATGGTCCATGCACAGCGCTGCGTCTCTTCCAAGAGTAATTACATCTCCGCGGCACGACTCCCCAAGAAGCGCGCCTTATCATCCCCTTCAAGTCTGCTGGGAATTCGGTAGGTCAAGCCTATTTAGTTAGAAATGGCTCTCGTGCACCGACCTTTCCATTTTGTTAGTATTGCGTGGTTCGATAGTCCGGCGGCACACACAATATTGCGAATCCCCGGAACACGTCTCAGGCTAAAACCTTTCCCAAACACAAAGCGATCGAGGAGGATTCTTGCATTTAAAATTATTCAAAGGTTATTCGTGGGCGTTTTCGTGCCTTAGCCTTCTTTACGGGCTCAGTTGGGTAATTTAAAAAGAAAGATGATGGCAAAAATAAAATGACACGTTTTAAACAAATGCCATTTCATGAATTTTAATATTTGTAAATTCTTGTAAAATGAGCTTGGCAGTGAAGTGCAGAATATTTGATCGCAGGACACAGCAAAGGGAAAAACAATGGATTCAGCTATTTAGACCCTCGCGTTTCATTTCTAGATATTCTTCAATAGTTTGGAATTGTAAAATAGTCCAGTCCAGACCTTTAAGTTGGATAAAAGGGGCGTGGCCTATGTAAAAAAAGAGCATGGCTTAAAACACTAAACAAAATTTCTGAGATTCCCAAAGTTTGCCACCCAACCCAAGTGACATACACCTAAAACCAGCCAGGGCTATTGGCTTGGTCAGTGGTTGTTAACTGTTTAAGCAAAATGAGTACCAACAATGATTTTGTTGTAAATAAGTATTATTGGAAATATTTCAATTCTACAATTGGGAGACTGTGAATTAAACATTCCCAAGGTCTATGGAAGGGGTAGTGGTCTTCTGAGAGTCTCAATCACCCCCGGTCTTCCCTTCACTACTTTCCTCTGCAGTCTCTCTCTATGTTAAACCCATTACGTCCCTTTTCTCCCCACATCTTTCTGAAATCCTCCATCTGCATATCTCACACCTCAACTCTTTTCTCTTCAGCACCCTCTTTTCACTCTCTCCTGAATGCACTTCCTCACATCACCTTCACTTCACCACCCCCAAACACACAATGTACCCTATCACCTATAAGCACTGCGTTTTCTTTCACTTTCGTCTTGTCAATAATTTGACTATCGTTTACCTCCCTCTCACACTTTTGCACAGAGTCACAATTGCAAATGGAATTTCTGACCACTGCCTGTGCTCTCAGCAGAGAGACCATGAATTATGAACACTTTTTTGACACACTGACAGGCACTGTGAGAAACTCGCACTGCCTTCAACCTGAACTCCAGAGCTCTCAGCTGTTATAATCACTTGGAGGTGACTCAGTTCAAAGTGTGCACTATATAAGAGTAATATGCTAAACGGAAAAGAAATAGAGTAAAACAACGCCCTGCAACTAGCTATCACTCTGAAATTTTAGATTAAGTCAAACATGTGCAATATAAACAGGAACTAAATCGCTGACCTGGATTACCTTAACGTTTTTTACATTTATTGTTCAGAAATCGATCAGTGTTTTTGCTAGTAAATTTAGGAACTTGAATATAGAATCTGATAGAGACCTGTTTCAATGTCCTTTTTTAATTCCTACCGGGTCTGAGTCCCTGAGAGACTTGGCCCACTTACAGCCCTGGTCCAGTCAACCATTTTGCAACCGCAGCCTCATATCATTCGGAATGCTGACTAAAACTATGGTGGGTGTGTTGTGTCAGAATGCATGGACACCAGTTGCCTTTTCAGTGAGCATTATCCTTTTCTGTATCTTTATAGAAAAAATGTTGGGAAGTTGTTGGGGTTTGCACATTACTAAATCATCAATAGTCAAGCAGCATACAAAAATAACTTATCTGAAGCAGCACACTTATTGAGCTTATCATATGAAATGTTTTAATTATTCTCACAATTTACCAATGAATGTTTCAGACTATGATAAGCATCTTTAAGGCATCTGACTGTAACAATTTTCCATCATGAATTATGGCTGGTTTCCAAACCTGAATTTTCAAATAAATCAGTCGTGGCTCGAGTGAGTTCACTGTATTCCATCTGGTTTCATAAAAATAGTTGGACAGTCTAATATTCTAAAGGTTTGAACAGTTATCCTTACCCAGGTGTGCAACCCGTGAAACTCTCCCCCGCAACCACAGTGGTTAGAATAATTTTTAAGATCCCTTATATGATGGCAACTCACCTATTCTGAATGGCTTATGGGCAGCAGCTCGAGCATTATGGCACAGTGGTGCAGGGAAGGCTCACTTTATTTTACTACTAAGGGCTATCACACAGTAGCGGCTCGTGGAGGGAGCCGCGTGGTGCGCGGGCGGGGAGGAGCAGGGTGGGGTAGTAAACTACAGCATACGGCCGAACAGAGGTAAGTAAACAAATAAATAAATAAACGAATTTTGTGCGCGCTGCATCGCATTTGGCAATGCAGCGCGCGCAATGAAATTCGTTTTATTTATTTATTTGTTTACTTACCTCTGTTCGGCCGTATGCTGTAGTTTACTACCCCCCACCCTGCTCCTCCCCGCCCCGCCCCACCGCCCCGCGGCACTCCCTCCACGAGCCGCTACTGCTATCACACTTGTGAGCAATTTACACATGTAAGTTTACTCATAAACGTATTGTAATTTTTTTACTTTGGACTAGTCACAAAGTAAAGTGACTCAAAAGTGTAGGCTTACATGCCTCCACCCCCTGAAACTGGGTGGGGCCAAATTTATGAGTATAAGTTTCTACTGCCAACAAGCATTGGCATAGCCAATAGGTCTCGCCTTGGGGACCTTATGAGTGTTTAGCCATGCAACGGTTGATGTTGTTGCACCAAGGATATTGTGCTGCATAACTAAATACTTATAAGGTCCCAAAAGCGAGACCTATTGGCTATGCCAATGCTTGTTTCTTCATTCTCACAACTAAGAGCACCTTCACATGTGTGATTTCAGGATGTGTATAATACCAAACCCTCTTGTGTTTGATTTAATAGACTTTAATGCTCCTCCAGGTATAAGAATCTAGGCCACATAGGGATGCACTACAAATGACTTGTCTCTTAGTTCACTTATGACATTGGTGGCGGGGAAGGAATATTTTTAATTCTTGTTTAAAAATATCCCTCTTAAAAGTATCTCTTAATGCAGCAGTAAAATCTGATGTAATACGGCGAAACGCTTCTGCGTGTTAAGGAAATTCACTATTTTGCATTTTGAAGAGACGTTATCATATTTTTACACGATGTTTCTTGCATGATTTACATGCCAATATGTTCAAGGCTTGGGTCGTGCACGGACTCTTAAAGTGACACCAGACCCTTGGGCTGTCTCTGGCATGGCTCTCACTGTTGATTTGCTGGCTCGCTCACGTCTAGTGCAGCAGACGCCGATCACTCAGTGGCACTGTTCATAAGGTGCAGGGTGTGCTGTTGACAGTGTGCACAACACACTCAGGAGGCACGGCTCACAGAGTTCCAGGAGAAAGGATCACTTAGGTGGAAAGGTGCTGAAGATCAACGTGTGCTTCTGTCACTCAGTAGTAGACACTCGTCATAGGGTGCAGAGAGAACGCATATCGAAAACTGTGTGGGCACCAATCAACCCCAGGGCATTCACAAGGTGTAAAGTGGGCAAATTACAGGGAGGTGGGTACGTCACTCAGTTAGATCCGGAGGGGGCAAGGAAGAAGTGATCATGTAGTTTTATTTATTAATTTATTATAGCGCTTTTGTCCAAAGCGCTGGACGTAATTTAAAAGCATTAGCAATCAATAACTGGTTACACGATTGTCCAATTCCAATGCATGAACATTCAGTGAAGTTTTGAATGGAGCAAAGTTAGTTGTCCTCTCGATATGGACCTGAAGCAGAACAAACAAACAAAAACAGAAAGGAGCAAAGAGGGGTTTAAAAAAACACTTAGAAGGTGAAACTTAAAGCAGGGGTATAAAACACAATATAACATAAGTGAAGTGGAGTAAGTAAGTTAACATATTTAAAAACAAGGCACAACACGTGAAATCTAAACTGAAGAAGGGGGCAGGGGCTGGAGCTTGACAAGGGAGGGCGAGGGAGAGACAGGCAGGGGAGCGAGAGTAGAGAAATGTCAACAAGCGTACGCGGCCACGCTAATTGGAAACAGATGGCCCCTGCGCGCCGCTGCTCGCTCCCGCAAGGTGGATGACACCACAAGCACGAGTGTTTCAAAAGTGCAGACCGATTCCAAAAGGTCATCTCCTAGAGCAGCGCTGCGCGCTGTGCTAGGCTCGACCTAAAAAGGAGCAGTGGTAAGTTCAGCATCACACATGGACAACAACTGATACTGCAGAACTCTCCCATAGAAAATAATGGAGGAGGGACTTCAAATGAAACCCTGCAGCAAATAATGTTAAATTAGATTAAAATATTTAAAAGAGTTAAAATATAAATATAAGTTAATGTTAGAAAATTATCAAAATTGAAATGTTTTAAATTGTATTTAACATCATTTAATAAATGTTTTTGAATTTAAAGAGGCATTTAACATTAATTTTATTGAAATATAATTAAATTAGGCTTAATTAAATCTATACATCACTTTTAATAATTATATATATATACATTTATATATTTACGTGTATATATATGTTCACACACACACACATACTCACACACACACATATTACTGAGTGGCAGGAGCAATTGGTTAGTTATAGTTAGGATCCCGTTTCCACAGGAAATTGGATTTTTTTGGTTTCGTTTGTAAATTTGGCGCCAATTGACTAAACTTCACAACATTTTCCCAAAAAGTCTCATCCACCACAAATACTTCCTGAAAAGTTTCAGGTGATGTTTCAAGCGGGATACGAGAAAAAGGGGGAGTCCCAAAACACGTTTTTCCCATGCTATTTTTCTATTGGAAAATTAGACACAGCTACAGCCAAAATGACTGAATGGAATTACACGAAATATGGCAGAAAGCTAGATCTTGGTCCAGAAAGCATGCTTTTTGTGATTTGGCATAAATCTGTTCAGTAGTTTTTGAGAAATTAAGGTTCAAAATCTATGTATGTTTCACGCTGCGGAGGATCAGTGGATCTAACATATCAAAAGATATGATCTGATTTGCTGTCACCACATCAACAAAGACACAGTCTTTTGTTGGTTAATGCTAATTTGTTAAAGTGAAGTAAGTATATGGGGTATACTGATGCAACTCTCTTTCTGTGTGGTAACCTGTTAATACAAGACTTACATTATTATGTATCTTTCATCTTACTTCATTGGTATAGTACGTAATGTTTCAGCACATATAGGTAGACTCAATTACTATTTACTACGTAGGCCTGAATAAGTGCTTCAGTAGTACCTTAACTCTTACACACCACACAGCTCACTGTAGCACTTTTTGGGATTTGAACCTTGTTGGGTATACTCTCTCCTGCCAGGTTACATTAGTTGCATCAATTCACACCCAGACCAGCCTTAGCCTTAACTAATATATATAAAATCACGTAGTGACTGTTATTAGGACCCTCTTGATGGATGGTGTCAGTTGTACATTCACAATGTTTGGTCACAATTAACTTAAGGGCTCATTTATGAGAAAGTCATGCGGTGCAGCGAAGAGAGTCACCTTGCTGCGCTGCACTGCATGACAGGGAAAGGGCATGAATGCACCGTATTTAAGGAATATATGGCACATTCATGTCCTTTCCCATGGGCTGGTGCTCTTTAGGTTGCCTAGCTCCAAGGCAGGCATCCTTGCACCATGGTGCCTGTGTTACATGCTGGATTGTTTTTGTGTAGGAAGGAGAACCTTCCTGCGCAAAAACAATCGCGGTAGGCATATTCCTCTTTCGATGTGTGCTGCAGAATGCAGCACACATAGAAAGAGAAAGAAACAAGGAGAAATAGAGCTATTTCTCCTTGTTACGCCTCCCTTCTGAAGTTGTAAGATTTTGGCGCATTCCCAGGTTTACAAGTTCTTGTAAATCTGGGAATGTATCAAAAACCATGGGAGCTGCGTGGGAGCCCCCTCACACAAAGCCCATGGAATGCCGTCCCAGGGCAGAGAAATGCAGCGATTTGATTTGAACTCCAGATTTTTTGGAGCCACTCAGAGCCACACAAAGTGACTTCAAAAACCTGACTTAGAGGTTTGCGTCAGGCATGTACCACGCTGCGTGGTGAAAACGCAACCCAGGCCTCTTATAATTATGCCCCTTAGAGTTAACAACTGAAGTCCCTGTACACTAGAGCACCATTGCTTGTTAATATCTTATGCTATGATTGTACACTTGCAAGGTTGGTCCTTACACTGGTATGGACTCCACCTTTCTTGCCTTCTGCGCGATATGCAGGTCCAGTCTTTTTTTAATGTGGATATTATACATGAGTGTCAATTTAGTGACAGCTAGCATGTGGGTTTCACATATGCAGGCTGTATTTCCTGGATTGGTATCATCTAGTGTTGTTGATTGGCCCACTTGGGCATCACTAACATCTTTGAAATTGTTCATCTTGTTTATGTAGGCATGTTATTATGAACTGCTGTATATATTAGATAGATGACTTATTTCATGTTATAATTTTGAACAAAGGTTTTTATTACACCAGCTCGTGCCACTCATAAATATGGCATCTGCAGGTACGCACTTCAGAACAACCCTAGACCTGTGGAAAATCAGAAGAGGACTGAACCTGCTGTCTGAGACCCGAGAAGAGCCTGAAAGACTGGGCCTGTGCTCTCTCTTGTACCCAGGACAAAGATGTTGACTTCAAGGGTCATAAAGCTGACCTCTTGTTAAACCTACAGTATCACAACAAGCTACAAGACGCCTTTTCCTGCAACTGTCCAGCAGACAAGTGGCAACTGGACCCTCCTGTTGGCCTCTGCTTGCCACCTTATGAGTCCCTAAGTGCCTCCCCTGATGTCCTGTGGGGGCTTTACAAGTGTGCTCCTGTGGTGGCTTGGGACTTAAATGACTGAGTGCAGAATGTAAAATCTTTGACCATGACAAACTTGGTTTGTGTATCAAACCCGCCCTCCAACACGGTCTGCATCAATTTGCGCCTAGGTCCTGTTCTACTGTGACCATTCACTATCATTGGCACTTTGTGCTTCTTGGGGCTATTTCCACTTACACCATTAATAATTAGTATCTCTGGTTCTACTTATGGGGTTTGAGTGATTTTAGTGTCATTTTGTTTATTAATATGTACTCCATTTTTCTAATTCATTGTGTGATTTTCATTGTTTTGCATTTCGACTTTATTACTGTATTAGTACTACATAATACTTTACACATTGCCTGTAAGTTAAGTCTATCTGCTGTTGTGCTGTAGTTAACAGTGCCTTGAGCTCTGACTAATTTCCTGACTTTAGTGATTCACTCTAAGAAGGATTGTGGTTATTACCTGAGGTGGGTACCTATCCCTCAACTAATAATGCGATTTCTTACAGTACCGATTAACGCTTTTATGGATATTAAGGTCCACATTTGGTCTGTGTTTGGACAGTCTCTTGCAAGACACGTGGCGGAGCTTTGTGGAGCAAAGTGGTGCAAATGGCACTGCCAATCAACTGTCACATGCAAAAACATTTCTGTTCAAACAGTTAACACAAGCACAGTGCCAAAATCCCTTTGCGCCATGGAGTGCCAGCCCTCTGTAATTTAAAAGAGGGTGGCGTAACAGGTCAGAAACAGTAATTGTAGCAAAATTACACATTTTCTGAGGCTTATCCTTGGGCAATTGTCTTCCCTTGGAAATGTATACTGCAGGGTTTACCTTCAGTACAAATTTCGTTCAAGGCACTGCTGGATTGCCTTTGAGCCATAGCACAATGCACAATGCATAGTGTGACATGAAAAAAATAACTTTTTTCCAGGAGCACATCTTATGACAGCATTGACTCTTGAAAAAATCTGGCACTGTGCACACTATCCTATTGCAGTGCTGCAATTTTTCAAATTTTCGTACCGCCCTGTGTTGCAAGAGCAATAGTAAATGTAAGCCCCAGTTTTCATCTAATCATAGGGCTGTTCGATGGAGAGCTCTAGAATAGGAAAGAGGCAAACCTTGCTTATTTTTTAAATGTTCGAGGAATTGATTTTCATTATTATTCATCTGATAATTATTATCCATTCCAATGTAGCTATAGTTTGGATACACTATGAGGTGGTTATGTAACAGGTTTGAATGTGCTGTAGCAGTTCAATTTGCAAAGGTGCGAAGTTGTTGAGACCAGTTGAGGAACTCGAGCACTTTGACAGACCAGATTACAAGGACCAATCAGGTTAGTCATTTATTCTTCACCCTCTTATTAACACTTTCTATTTAAACTTTTTTTGTGAATCTTCTCTAAGCAACAGAGCTAATTGCATCAGCTTGAGACCTGCAAGAACATGCAGGACCGGCTTTAGCGCTGGTGGCGCCTGGTGCGACAATTATTTTTGGCACCCCCATGACCGCTACCTCGGATTCTCTTACTACCACCAGGCAAAAGTGCCCCTGATCTCTCCAGTCATAGATTATTGCTAAACACAGAGCCCCCCTGAGGTCAGTGCCCCACCTCCGGGTCAGCGCCCAGTGCGGCCGCACCAGTCGCACTGCCCTAAAGCCGGCCCTGAGAACATGCGTCTTCCTTAGCACGGACGAAAAGTGTACATTTGCAAAGGAAGGAGAAAGAGGGTTCTCTAAAATTAGAGACATTAAACTCTTTGCATGGGGGCGGGGGTGTCTGACCCATGGGCACTTACCTCATTGCCTCTCTCCACAGCACCTCTGTCTCGTCTCGCTTGAACTTCTGATCAAGCCCTTCCTTCCTTTACAGTATCAGACATCTAAGTGTGTGTACAGCTAAAAAGCTCATTAGGAGCCTCATGACTGCCTGGCCTCGACATAGAATAAAGAGAAAAGAGCAGAAAGTACAGCAGAATGAGACAATGGTAACAAAAAAAAACCTGATACACTGAAGATGTGAGGGAGAGTAACACTGGAAAGAGACAGAGGAAGAAAGATGAGAGAAAGGAGGAAACGAAAGATACTAATGGACAAAGAGAAGGATGCTAGAGGGGAGGATGAGAGAGATAGCTAAAAAGAGAAGTGAAGGAGGACAAGGAGAAAGAGAAACTAGTGACTGCAGAATATGAAAAGATACCCAAGAGGACTAGGAAAAAGAACTTGAATGAAGGACTGAAAACGAACAAGAGAAAAGGAGACTAAGCAGATAAAAACTGGATAAATTGCGAGGGAAAATGGAGAAAGGCATGGGAGAGAGGATAGAAATATACTACAGTGAATGCACCAAATAATAGCAGTAACCCCATAAGGAATTGGCAAAAGGAACTGACCCACTCTTATGTGGCATGCTTCATCATCGGTAACGTTACCTCGTCCTGGGGAGATAGTATTACCAGGATGGACTCAATCTCGTTTTTTTTAGGGAAATGGGAAAGGGATGGAGATTACAAAATTACCTCAAGGTAAACCCTAAGACATTTCTTTTTATTATGGGTACCGTGGGTAAGATTAAAAACAAAAGAAGGGATATGTAACAAGTGCATAGGTCTCAAACATCTATAAACATGATCCAGCCTGTAATAGTACCCAAATGGGTCAAACGATTTCATTAAGTTCAATAAGGATCACTATCTAAATACTACAGGTACTCATTCATACATGTCAATTATACAAAAACAATGGTTTCATAATGTATTAGGTTGAATCTTAAAACCTGAATGGATAGATATCTTGCTTACATATGCATCACTTGTTTAACAATAAAAATGTTCACATGCAGGGGGAGATTTACTAAGATTTTACGCCGTGTTTGTGTCACAAAAGTGACGGAAATCGGCGCAAAATCTTTTTTTTCTGATTTACTTTCCAGCAGCGCTGGAAATAACGTGAAAGTAACGCAAAGCAGCACATAGCGCTGATTTGCATAACTTAGCGCTAAGGGGCATACCATGGGTGGAGCATGGGCATTCCCATGCAATTACCCAAGGTTTCTGACACTAAACTCAATTTACTAAATAAAGTAGACAGGGTTTAGCGTCAGAAAACTGCGCCCTTTTGAAGTAGGCACAAGGAAGGAGAAATGCTTTAATTTCTCCTTCCTTTTTCGACTTTGTATATGTGCTGCACTGTACAGCACACATACAAAGTGGGAAAATGGTTTAAGTAAGTCTATGCAAAGTATTTTCTAATGGAATGGTACCCTTCCAGTACAATACCTATGCTAGACTCACGGAGACACCCTTGCACCATGGCGCAAAGGTGTCTCCGTGGCACATGGCAGCCGATTTCAGCACCACGCTAGGGAAAGGGGAGGAGAGTGCCATATTTCAATAAATTTGGCGCTCTCCTCCTCTCTCCTTTTCATGCAGCGCAGCATTTGCGGTTGCTGCACTGCGCTGCGTGAAAAAATGGTAAATCAACCCCGCAGTTTCCAAAGTTGAAATGAGTGTGAACACTGAAAACCAGTATGGCACACATGGTTTGGGTGGGTATACACACTCTCTTGCTTACTTCTTACCCTAGCTAGGGGATATCAAGTCCTCATGTTCGTGGGGACACATACTCCCACACACATTATCATTAGTGGTACTGGGATAGGTGTCACTTTCATGTATTCGATACCACACAGTATCATTATTTATACCCACTATAAATGTGCACATTCAATTAGTGAAACTTGTTTTTAAATGAAGGCTAGAAAAATACACACGTTCTATCATAGGTGAAAGTCGAGTGGGTCACATTTTCATGCTATTGGTACTGAAACATATCATCATTCACATCCTCGGTACATGTCTAAACCTCAGTCGTAAAGTTCCTAATATATAAGTATAGCAGAACGGTTGTAGTAACAAATGCCATTGTGATTTAAATGTACACACACCATCTCGCACATCGTCGTGTGGTTAGGCAGGGCTATGTCTTGTTATCATATGCCTTCAATCATGATCATCCATTACCCTAGTTTCTGTGTATACATCACATGTCATTTTGAGGACTGCTACATGTGACATCATCACGTTTCGTTGGCGGCATTGAATCGTGAGAGATGCAATTCATCTGTGTGTGTTTGGCCCTGCTCAAAAGTTTTAGGACTTGGTAATGGAACCAAATGAGAAAGGGCTCTTTCACTTAGAATAAGGATTTAGGAGATTAATGATTTGAGCTAAATCTTCACTCAGACTTGATACTAGAATCAAATGCGAAAAACCTCTTTAACTTACTAGAAAGATTTAGAACAGTAATGATTTAACTGATATCTTAATTCAGAAACTATTTGATTGAGCGACTATGATGGAGAAATTATTTAACTTTGCCCACATTTGAGATACAAAATGTTGCCTCAACAACACTTAAGACGCCCGCTATTTTATAGTATGTGGCCCTCTACTATGGAATCACAACTGACAGTAATAACCTTCCTATTTACAGTTTTAGTATAGTAGTATACCTTTTGATTCAACTGAGACTGAGGGATTTCATCTTTATGTCCTTTCAGATTTGTCCCCAAACAGTAGATCCGGCACTGTTCATACCTGAGCAGTGATACGCTCATATCCATCTGGGTTAATGTCTCTAAGAAATACACTCAAGATCATTCTGAGTATGTTTCTGGTCAAATGTTTAGTAAATTTGCCATAGTTTCAATGCATTTAATTGTACTGCGAAATTAATTGATGTGTGATTTTACCTTTGTGGAAGTCGTGCCAATGTATTTAAACTAACTGGGGCACTGAATGACATATATGACGTTGAAAGGTTTGCAATTTGTGTCTTGTCTTAGTGTCTACAGTGTTGTTAGGCCTAGATCAATTTTAGCTGTATTTTTAGTGAGTGATCATACATGACATTTCCACAGGGGAAATAGCCAGATACAAGAGGGAGGTTTCATAGTGTTCTTTTGGCAGTTCTTGGACTTAACAGTCATTCTTGGTCTTGTGTGTACAAGGACATGTTGTATGCTCATCTCTTTTCTGAATGAGAACATTCGTTTATCCAAAAGAAGTAGGCAGAGGGCAATATCCACGTCTAGGGAAACTCCTTCCCTTTGGTCTATAACGTTCATCAGTGTTTGTTGTTGAATCTGAGGATCTAATGAGGTGTCTGATCTCTCTGAATTCTTTCACTCGTAATCCTCCCTCGAGAAGTGGTATGTCATTTAAATAACGCTTTATTATTTTAGTATGGGTAAGGAACTCTTTAAACTCTGTATTGTCTTCCTTCATTACCTCTGATTTGAATATGATGATGCTGATTTGTGCCTGTAGCCCATTTCCACTTGTTTGTATTTTAATAAGAAGGGCAACAGGTAGTCTTTTAGCTATCTTAATGATAAGTATCATTTAGTCCCTTGTGCATTTCCAAACCACTAGGGACCAGTCTTTTTGAAATTCCTTATCATCCAGGAACATGCTTGGTTCATTGGTAACTATGAGGCAATGAAGGACACATTGCCCCTCAGATACTCAGTCATAACTGTCCCATGAAGGAGAGTTTTTCTCTGTGTTTTTTTAAAGTTCTAAGAGTCAGCCCATACTCCTCCAGGGCGACTGAGTAATGTACTCTGTCACTCTGGTAGAGGTACTGACAGCCAAATTTTTAAATCTCTGTCCGTCCGGATAACTGTTGGATTAATATGTTTTTTACACAGGTGCATTTTGATTTTAGAAGAACACACACGAGCCCTCGGGTCTATCAAAAGAAAAATGAAGACAAAAATCCTTGCTGCAGTTTTTTACCCTAGCACAAGGTAGCCAGAATAAAAGATATGTGGTAAACCCTCTAGTTAGTTGTAATCCACTTTACTACTAGCACTGCACCCTCACAACATCCTGCTAGCTCACATTGGGTTTTAGTAACAACCCCTCTTATACAAAAAACATCCCTGAGCTCCTCCCATACAGCGAGGGAGTTGAAGTACGCACCAAGACTACGCTTCATGGTGCGAGGAGGATTCCCAATGCTGAAGTATGCCACCTTTAGTGGGTGAGGGAAACCATCCTTCAAAGGGACGCCTTCTTCCTAGTCAGCCCTTTCTGTCTTCTTCTTTCTTTTGATAGACCCGAGGGCTCGTGTGTGTTCTGCTATTATATTTGGGGACTTCACCCTCGCTGGTCTTTGAAATCTCCTCTGGCCCCCCTTCTGTGTGTGCATTTTGATTTTATGCATTTATTTCTGTGAGATATCTTTTTGCCCTGAAGAAGGTGTACAAAGTGTGTGTTAACCACCAAAACGCGTCAACGCTTAGGTTGTATTAAATCCATTGAACACGTGGATACAATAGATAATGATCTCTTGAACAATCATGTGTCCCACTCTTCGATTCACACAGATTAGCAAGATATAAAGACAGATGTAATAGTCTTGTGTGTTCTATCCTTTTGAAAAAGGTTTTTACTATTGTGTATTCATTTTGGTTGTTTTTTATATATTACATGTGTTTTTTAATTGATGATTTCAAGTGATTTGGTTCACTTTTGTTCAGCTTCTGTACATCTTATATGTTGCCTCTGATGTAATGTACAAAAATTTGGTATGAAAGATCTACATAATATGGCTCTTTGGTGGTGTTTGAATTGATTAGTGTTGGGGTCATTATGGAATTATGCATGAGACTATTACGGTGAATGTTTGAACAAATGTTTGCATAAACATAATTCTGGTTGATTGAGGTCCCAAAGGGAGATTTTTTGACTTTTCAGTCTTATACGGAGCCCTGTCCCTCTGGTCCCTCTCTGTTTACCTTCACAGATCTTGATTTTCAGCCTATCAGAGTGAGTACCCATTTACATATGGGGCGGTTTCTGCATATGCAGAGGAAAAAGGAGGTTTCTCCACTAGTCTTCCAGCTGTTGTATGTTTTCTCTGCTGGTCTTCAGAGCTATCAGCCTCGTAGATGGATTCTTAGTCTGACTGGACACTTTACATTGCCTAAGGAAAGAATGCAAGTACTGGTACCTCTAATGAACAAACTCTGCCAGGAGACACAAGGGAGCCTATTCGGTAATTGCATTTTGTAGTATTACAATAGTACTAACATACAACAAAATGCTATTCACAAACCTATGTGCGGAGGACTCCGCCTCCACTTTTTTTTATGTGCAGAGATAAATGCATGTGAAACAGTGAGGAGTGACTGGAAAATGTGGACTATTTTTACGACTAAAGGGGAGGGGTTCTGGGAGCAGTAAGGAAGGGTTACAGGAGATCTAGTAAGGGATTTAGGGAGGGACATGAGCCTGCCCACGAAATCGTAAGCTCCTTCCTATTCCCAAACTGCACTTCTATAGTTAATACAGCCAAAAAAAAAAGGCCTAAACAATACTAAGGGGTCGATTCCGATCCTGGCCGGAAGCGCACCTAACAGTATTCGTCCGGAAAAAAAACCAGCCGATTGCGTGTTTCCCGACCGATTCGAACATTCGTCCGGACGAACAAGTACGATGCGTATAACAACCCAGTTTCCGAGCGAGCCGTACTTACCCAATTCAGCTCCTGTTCCCCGCCCGAGCCGGATCCGTAAACGCCGAATCGAGTCGTACGGAAGCAAATACACAGCACCTTCCGGCCGGACGAGTACAATGCGCACTCCGTACGCGCCGAACCCGTTGCTACGTCCGGGACGTTTGAGCATCCGGGCGAGCCGTACATAAGCTCCATTTCGCGCCACAAGACGATCCACGGCTACGAGACGAACAAGCCTGCTACGAGTACGAGTCGAAGACACGAGAAACCCGAACGAGACGATCCAAGCATGAATCCCATTGCGCAGGTCCTACCTATACTCTACATCTATTACCGGGACCGGCACGGATGCGTACGGCGCAGACGGTAAGTCAGACACCAACAATACAAACAAACGACACGTACCCGAAATATGTCACACACACATAGGGATGCACAAATGATGTACACTAGCAACAGCAGAACCATAGGGATGGGATGGCCATCACCAATGCCATACACACCCATAGGGGGCTGGATGCCTGCCACTACCACCACCCCACTCATGGGAGGCTAGATGCCTACCACTACCACCACCCCTACTCAGGGGGGATGGATGCCTGTCACTACCACCACCCCTACTCAGGGGGGCATGGATACCTACCACCACTACCACCCCTACTCAGGGGGGGCTGGATGCCTGTCACTACTACCAACCCCACTCATAGGGGCCTGGATGCCTACCACTACCACCACCCCAACTCAGGGGGGGCTGGATGCCTGTCACTACTACCAACCCCACTCATAGGGGGATGGATGCCTACCACTACCACAACCCCTACTCAGGGGGCTGGATGCCTGTCACTACCACCACCCCTACTCAGGGGGCCTGGATACCTACCACCACCACCACCCCTACTCAGGGGGCTGGATGCCTGTCACTAATACCAACCCCACTAATAGGGGGATGGATGCCTACCACTACCACCACCCCTACTCAGGGGGGCCTGGATGCCTACCACTACCACCATCCCCACTCATAGGGGGATGAATGCCTACCACCCACACCACCCCTAAACATAGGACGGGAAATGCATGACACAACCAGCATACTCCAACATAAGGAATGTCTGAAAATACATCCCACCAACACCATGACAAGCGTGTGTAGTCTGTGTCAAATGCCCACAACACTGAACATGTCATTGAGCATACAATGTGACCCCCTATCACATGTGTCACACATAAATGTGTGTGGGCTCCACAATGCAAGCAGACCATGACCACTGTGGCAATGGGGTATAACACCCCATCACCACAGTGACCAAAAGGTAAGTGTGGGGTCCATAGCTGAAGCACATTTTGAACACTGTGGCAATGGGGTCTAAACCCCCATCATCACAGTGACCAAAAGGTAAGTGTGGGGTCCATAGCTGAAGCACATTTTGAACACTGTGGCAATGGGGTCTAAACCCCCATCATCACAGTGACCAAAAGGTAAGTGTGGGGTCCATAGCTGAAGCACAGTTTGAACACTGTGGCAATGGGGTCTAAACCCCCATCATCACAGTGACCAAAATGTAAGTGTGGGGTCCATTGCTGAAGCACATTTTGAACACTGTGGCAATGGGGTCTAAACCCCCATCATCACAGTGACCAAAAGGTAAGTGTGGGGTCCATAGCTGAAGCACATTTTGAACACTGTGGCAATGGGGTCTAAACCCCCATCATCACAGTGACCAAAAGGTAAGTGTGGGGTCCATAGCTGAAGCACAGTTTGAACACTGTGGCAATGGGGTCTAAACCCCCATCATCACAGTGACCAAAATGTAAGTGTGGGGTCCATAGCTGAAGCACATTTTGAACACTGTGGCAATGGGGTCTAAACCCCCATCACCACAGTGACCAAAAGGTAAGTGTGGGGTCCATAGCTGAAGCACATTTTGAACACTGTGGCAATGGGGTCTAAACCCCCATCATCACAGTGACCAAAAGGTAAGTGTGGGGTCCATAGCTGAAGCACAGTTTGAACACTGTGGCAATGGGGTCTAAACCCCCATCATCACAGTGACCAAAAGGTAAGTGTGGGGTCCATAGCTGAAGCACATTTTGAACACTGTGGCAATGGGGTCCAAACCCCCATCATCACAGTGACCAAAAGGTAAGTGTTGTCATGGAAAAAGCTGCAACTGCCAAACAGCCTGGATGATCCCTGGTCACAGAACAACAAATACATCAGTGGCAAAGTAGTGCTTGTGTCCCATAGCAACATACATTGGGTGAGGCAAACAGTGCAGTGCCAATAAGATATACCTTTGGCCATGTGCAGACAAACATCACCCATGGGGGCTGACATTGGCAACATTCCTCAATAACACAATGACAGAAGTGACCATCATAATGCAGCCCCACATATCTGCACCAATGGACACACAAATGTAGATATCCTTTGGAGACTGTAGATGTCAGGTGAACAAATACCATACCATGGCAGCAAAGGGACATACAAACCATGATCATTGTGCTGACTGATGACCTAGGAGTCCCAGGGACAGCAGGGGAAAGCCAACAAACAACATACAGCCAATGGCACACTAAAGATATGCCAATGCAGTGGTGCAGATGCACAAACACAAACAGGCAGCCTCACACTGCAGATCAAACACAACAGGTGATGGGGGGGTGTGCCAGTGTCCCCAGGCAACCACACAACACATGAGGAGGCCTGAATCACAATTACACAGATGTGTATACAGTGCCACACAAAAGTAACTCATGGATCGGATTCCCCTATGTGGGCAAACAGGCATTGTTGGATGAGAGGGAGCCCAAATTACACATGTCACACAAGCTTGTCGGAACAGCAAATAACACAGCAAGAGACAGACCCACCACAGCACTACCCCCAGGGACCCCACATCGTGTTGACCGTGGCCTGCATGATAATCCCACTGTGATGACAAAGCTAGATGTCATTCACACTGTGAACCACAGTCATGTGTCCTGAGCAACAAACTACCATCACACCTACACAAGCACAAATCAATCAGCACGGCCTGTCAGCCAAGGCCAACATGGAGGTAGGGGTCTAGCCGTGCAACAACTCTCATTTGCACACACTCAACACCACACACCTTGATCTCCACCAATGTGCAGCAGTGAAGCTCACATGGACTGGTGACATTGCACATGCACCCATGACAATCCCAGGGGTGGTTGTGGGAACTAAGGTGCAGAAACCCATCACACCTGGCCAGTCAACAAGACTTGTGAATGTCTGACACACTGCACAGTACGCTGTACATGGGCATGACGTGAAATCCACCACAATCAATGTGATCCCGGACACAGTCACACACCAATGAAGAAGTCAAGGTCACCCACAAAGAACACACATAGACAACTTCCAACATTGCAGCTCTGACCCAGAGGAGTGGCAGCAGTCACACACACAACGTCTCACAATCACTGAAAGCTAACACAAACTGTAAATTACATGACTTGTGTAACCAACAAGTGCCAAGGGGAATCCTGACTGTGTCTCATCTGCGTTTGCCCACAAACTCAGCCCTGACAGCAAACACACCTATGGATGACACCCTGATGACCAGTAATGTGCCATGCACCCACATCCCAGAGAACCCAGTGCGAAGATTTGGGTGGTACATAGGTCAACTCAGCAAGCATCACAAACAGGAACAGCACTAGGGATCCCAGCCTGTGTTGCAAAACGGAAGTGAACACACACAGACATGCTCACACAACACACACCTTGGGCTCAGGCAATGTCACGGAATTACACACTGCCATGAGGGCACTCCACTCCTGTGTAAGGAAAGCTGTGCCATACGTTGTCTCTGCAGGGCTCTATCATATCAGCAGTACACTTGGTCACTCAGTCAACAATTAGCACAAAATGAAGGCTCTCGTCACATCAGCCTGGTCATGGGAGTGTCACCGACACCATCTGCACAGATCCAACACACATGTATAGCAAGTTGCACTGATCACACAGATGAGTCCTTCCCCATTGATGCCCAAACTTGCATGTCCAGTGGAGATGGTCACACGGTCAGGGAAATAGACAAATTGAACAATGGCAAGCACAACAGATGTGCAGGGGTGTAAGCCACAGATGTGATATTGCAAATAAAAGTAGGAAATCCCATTGCCAAATATTGAAAACATGACACCCTCATATTGCTGCAAAGGATGACATGGATACACACCAGGATAGGACACATTCCCCCTGGACCACATGGGGTCCTGCACAGTAACACTTCATTTCCCTGATATCAAAAATCACCATCAGTGCAGCAAGGGCATGGTTAGCATCATCAACATCATGTACATCAGAAGCAAAACCACTAGAGAACAGAAAGTAGCTTTATTCAGCATTTGTGTGTGAAGAAGTGAAAGTCCAGAAATATAACAAAGGCCAATGGCCAGTCCATAACAAGAGTCCAAACAGGGTGACAGTGCCAGATGTCACCCTTTGCATGCCTGCACAGCTACACATCAGGGACATTCCCTCGGAGGGGCATACGGGGGCAGGCCAGGCACCGCAGGGACAGGATCAGGGCTCACCAGAAGGAGGCAGGGAAGGGGTGGTGGGTGCTGGAGAGTCACTGACAACTGCAGTGGAGGTGTCTGACATGGTGTGTGCCGGCACAACTGGGGGGCTTGAGTCAGATGGTGTGGGTGCCGGCACGACTGCAGTGGGCCATGCAGATGGAGTGGACAGGTTCCCCACTGCAGTGCCCAAGTCAGACAGGGTGGTAGTGGACTCCACTGCAGTGCCTATCTCCAGGGGAGTAGAATGGGGTTCAGGTAAGGTGGGCAGGACAGAGGGGGAGGACACGCTCTCCACACCAGTGGCACAAACAAGCGCAGCGGGGGTGTGGTGCTGGAAGAGCAAGTGGTAGGGGGAGAAGGCCGGATCATTTTGGGGATGGTGTATCTGTGGGTGGGGGAACCTGGGACAGGGTGTGGTGGGGGAACCTGTGGAGTTGGGGCCTGAGGGATGGAGGAAGGGGACTTGGTGGTTGAGCTGCAGGGTGGCGGCGGGGTCTTGCTCTTCCGGGTCCGGGGGGACTTGCGGATGGGGGCCTCAGTCTGTCTGCGCCTGGGGGAGGGTGTCCGGGGGTGAGGGGCACTCCCCTCTGTGTGGGTGGACTTCCTCTTCCCCCTGTATGCTGGATCAGCTGGATTGGAGGGGAAGAGGCCGAGGTCACAGAGGAAGAGCTGCTGTGTAGGTGGGGTTGCAGGTGAGGCAAGGGAAGGGGCCTTGGAGGGAGAGGTATCGGAGGACTGCGGAGTGACTGTGGATGCCTGTGTGTGTGTATGTACCCCATCCCCTGTGGGTGTGGTATCAGTCCCCTGAGGATGCCTGCGTGCACGTCTTGTTTTTGTAGTGGGTGTGTCTGTGCTGCTCGTGTCTGTGTGTTTGGGTGAATGTGCAGGTGTGCATGTGCTTGGGACAGGTAGGGTGCCAGGAAGTGTGGATGGGGCAGAGGTAGGAGGGGTGAGGGACTGTTGGAGGAGGGACACTGCTGCCGTCAGGGAGGAGTCCATGGACCTATTGCTCCTCTGTAGGGCAGACATGCCCGATGAGATGCCCTCCATAAACGACACCAGCTGAGTCAACAGAGTGGTGTGGGCATGGAGGACACTCAGCATTGCTGTCTGCCCTACATGGAGCTGGCAAAGTAGGTACACAGACTCCTCACTCAGGGCAGCAGGGGACACAGGGGCAGGGGCTGCGGTGCCTGGCACGAAGGAGACACGCTCCCGAACACGGGAGCCTCCATGGACCTCTGGAATGGGAGCCGATGGGAGGGCGGTGGTGGTGGTGGTGGCGGGGACAGCAATAGTAGCTGGGGTGTGGTGGCTGCTGACACCCGCCTCCACAAGGGAGTCATCCTCCGAGCTGCTGTGGTCCTCAGCTGAGGTGGATGGTGCTGAGGACTCCTCGGTGTGGCTCCCCTCGCCCTCCGTGCCCCTGGGTCCCTCCGACCACTCATCGGCTGCTGACCCAGTCTGGCTCAGCGGCTCCTCCTGGTCCGTGGAGCTGTCCCCTCCTGTGGCCGTGGATGTATCTGCAAACAATTAGGGAAACAGACAGACATAAGTCACCTGCACTGACCACACAAAACCACAGTAAGTACAGCACATTACAGAGCAAGCCCTGGCATCCTTAGTTGAACATTGCCAAAAGTGCCCAAACAGAGTAGGAGAAGCCAATTGTCAGTCTGATGGTCAACCATGGCACTCACATCCCTCCTGGCCTTGCACCCATCGGTCTGGTGTCTGTCGGATGGCAATACACCAGTGTGGACACATGCACCACCTACACAGTAGTTGGACAGTGCAGAGAACACGGTGAAGTATGTGAACATGCACACATCACAACTCTTGCCACTGAGTCAGTACAGGTGTCCGGATAAAGGGATGGCCAGAGTCTATTTTTAAATGCATGTGATGCATACCAGCACCAGACACCATGATGCACCCATGTCCTGATAGTCAATGCCACAATGGGGTGCATGTAGCACATGTCACTCCCCTGCAGGATCACTCTTAGGAAGTTTAACGCCATGGCACAGGCATGCCTGCAAAGTCATACATCATTGTCTCCAGTCACATGGGCAGGGCAGCCAGACAACAACAGTCTGCACTGTGTCACAATCCTAGGTCATGGGGAATGCAAGTCCAGTAGCTGACAAGTGCACATGTCCATCCCCCACAAACCACATCATCTGAACTCTCATTTGTCCACGTCATACCAATTGGACATATGGGAGACATGAAACACAACCCTCGGAACATGAGCACCTCACAATCTGCTGTGAATGGGCAACAGCTGCCTGAACTTCACAGTTGCATCCCCCAGTATGCACGGTCAAGTGATCAAACACCTATGTGTCACACAAGTATCGTCTCCAATGGTCACATCTCCGGTGGCATGCTGAGCCCTAACCGATAAACACCCCAGTAGTCCTGACAACAAAGCCACAGCACAATGACACAGAGGCAGACACCTGAGGGAACATTTCACTGAGCACAACGTGTCAGCTGATACACGGGAGTGGGAGTACAGAGTGTATTGTATGGCCTGGAGTAGGCATGACTAACCTGCTCCACGTGAAAGAGGGATGAGCCCTGGACAGTAGGCAGGTGGCTAAGCATGTGTGACACACTTGATATACATACTCCTGAGGCCCAAACATTGTTCACAACCGCAGCATGGGTGTGTGCCAAATACCCCAGGCACATGTGGTGAATCAGATCAGCAATTGGACCACATATCAAAGTAACACGCAGATTACATGTCAGAACCCAGGCATTGTGTAAGCAATGGACCCACCCATGAAGCCCACCACAGAGTTACGGGTACAAATGCTGTCCCCCACCTTGAGCTAAGCAATATGCAAGGACACAGTACCCAAGTGACACAATTTCCTGACTGTAAGGGCCACACCTGGGTATCAGATGAGGAGTGGGCAGTGCACAATTGAGGGACATGGGTCCTGGACCACATAACTGATGTACTGTTGAAGTTTAACCAGGCCAGAGGAGGGCACATAGCATGTCAGACAAAGCTCACAGTGCAGTCATGGACTCACCCCCTCCTTGCTGCTGTCTGCCCTTCAGCTGCCCATCCAGATCAGGGAAGACCACCGCCAGGATCCTGAGCATGTGGGGGTCAGGGTCCGGTGTCCGCCCCTCCTGCGAGGAGGCGACAGCTTCAGCTGGACCCTTGCGATCCTCCGGGTCCAGCCCCGAAGGTCCTGCCACCTCTTCTGGCAGTTGCGGATCCGGCGCTTGTAGACCCCCACAGACCTTACTGCCCGGGCGATGTCCAGCCATATTTCCTGCTTCTGGTGGGCATCAACCTGTGAAGATGACAAAGTGTAAAGGCCATTACTACACATGCAACAAATCCGTGCATCACACATTTGGATATACATGTCTCAATCACAGGGGCACATGTTGTACACGGGCAGTGCAAGGATGGCTATGAACAGTTTGCCAGCAGTTACTACATGGTATCATTGCCTGGGAAGTCAAACCTTGTTTAAATGCACTGTTACTGCACTATACCTGTTCAGTGCATGTAACTACACACTATGGGGGGTGAGAACTACTCAGTGAGCCTGCTAGCCAGTGGCTTGCAGACTGTAAGTCTGGCTAGTCAGACAACATGCACATTTGTAAGGCAGTGGACAGCACACTCACCTGCTCCCCTGGTTTCCCATACAGCTTGCTGTACTGTGGAAGGAGGCTGTCCAGCAGGGCCTGGTTCTCCTCAAGGCTGAAGGCTGGGGCTCTCTCCACAGTACGTGCCATTGCAGGTTCCAGAGGATGAAGAGACAGCAGCAGTGGTGGTGGCAGATGTCGTCCTGGAGCATGTAGTGCAGGCAAGTGAGCTCTCAGGGGAACAGCCAGCATTATATGTGTGCTGCTGAGGCAGATACCGTCCCATGTGTCCAAAGTGATAGGTCCAAGTCGTTTGCATCTTCTGAATCTGGCCAATCCATGGAATTGCACCACTTACACACGCCCACAGCATCCTTCAAAAGTTCAACTTCATGACACCCATGCATTTGCAACATTGTTGTGGGTGGTCAACTGAATTCACAGCATCAGATTCGTTAAACTCTCGAAAACGCGTCCGTTGCCAAGCCAGGCCATAGCCAATGCGTGCGCACCGATCGGTCCATTGCTGTACAACGCGTATTCCGGGTACAACGCGTACCCGCACACAACAGATTCAATGGCCAGTTCGTGCACACCGATCGGTCCATTGCTGTACAACGCGTATTCCGGGTACAACGCGTACCCGCAGAGAACGCGTACCCGCACACAACAGATTCAATGGCCAGTGCGTGCACACCGATCGGTCCATTGCTGTACACACAACAGATTCAATGGCCAGTGCGTGCACACCGATCGGTCCATTGCTGTACAACGCGTATTACGGGATACAACGCGTACCCGCTCACAACAGATGCAATGGGCCGGCCGGGCACACCGATCGGTCCATTGCTGTACAACGTGTACCCGCTCACAACAGATGCAATGGGCCGGCCGGGCACACCGATCGGTCCATTGCTGTACAACGCGTACCCGCACACAACAGATTCAATGGCCAGGGCGTGCACACCGATCGGTCCATTGCTGTACAACGCGTATTCCGGGTACAACGCGTACCCGCACACAACAGATTCATTGGCCAGTGCGTGCACACCGATCGGTCCATTGCTGTACAATGCGTATTACGGGATACAATGCGTACCCGCTCACAACAGATGCAATGTGCCGGCCGGGCACACCGATCAGTGCATTGCTGTACAACACGTACCCGCTCACAACAGATGCAATGGGTCGGCCGGGCACACCGATCGGTCCATTGCTGTACAACGCGTACCTGTACAGGTCAGTCGCATATGTCACCATGCTTGTCACTGGTGAACGTATGCCAGCCACATATACCTGCCAGAGACCCAGGGGCACACCTACAACACCACACCCAGTCCACACTGTTTCCTAAGGCATGTAAGGCTGCATTACCTTTTCTGTGTATGGGGGTTAACATGTGGTTTCTGTGGTGGCACTTGTGGGCAGCCACACCCAGGCTGTGCATGTGTTAATGGGGACAGGGTCCTTTGTGTGTTGTGCACATGACCACTTTGATGTGCAACAGTTCATTTCGGAGCATGTGGCATGGTCACATTTCCAGGTTGTGTATGTGTGTGACATGTCACATACCACCTGGGTCCCATGGGGGAAGGCATGTACGTCACAGGGTGACCCATTGCCACAATAGTGATGTCCCTCCACAGTCTGTGTGCATGTTGTGTTTCCGATGTCACTGATTCCATGTGCACGATAGGAGACAGTCTCCACATCAACGTTGTTTGTGCATGGACTTTGATGTTGTGCGTCACTGGCGTCCATGTCTGTCCTGCGTAGGCGACAGGGGACACTACCTGTGGGAGTCATGTTTGTTTTTCTGACGTGTACATGATACGCCATGTAATGCCAGTGTCCATGTGGCAAGACAGGGTCACTGGGAATCTACCTGTCAATGAGCTGTGATGCCTGTGGCGCATCTGTCCAGACATGTCACTGTGGTGTGTGTGTGGAACGTGACAGCAGTAAATGGGTACTGTGACACAGCCTAATGGTTTCCCATAGCACAACCTGGAACCTGTTGTCCACACATGTTGTACTGAGTAGTTAGATGATGGCCATGTAGGTGCGAGTTATGTGCGAACAGAACGGCACACACATCAAGTACTTGTGTCTCGTAATGATGTATCATGTGAAATTGAGTATGGTGAATGGCACATATGTGGGGTGACTGACAATCTTTCTTTCCTCAACCTATGCACTGCAGGGCTCCAGCTGTCCATAGACCATTCCCTGACCTGGCAACGATGGTGGAACGTGACAGCATCGGACGGTACCGCTTCACCAGGCAGCTGATTGAGGATTTGGCAGTGCGCTTGGCACCACATTTGCAACCTGGCCGGCCGTACCCTACGGCGCTGACCCCCAAGGTGAAGGTAATGGCAGCCCTACACTTCTTTGCCACCGGTACCTTTCAACACACTGTGGCGACTGCCGGTGGGATGTCACAGACTATGTTCAGCCGTGTGCTACGCGATGTTTTGGAGGCAATGTTGAGATGCCTGAACCAGTACATCTATTTCCCTACACGTCAACAACTCACTGACGTCAAGAGTGACTTCTATGCCCTGGGGAGGATGCCACATGTCATTGGCTCCATTGATGGGACACATGTGGCTTTGGTACCACCACAGGCACATGAGCAGGCATACCGGAACCGGAAACATTACCATTCGATCAATGCTCTGGTGGTATATCTTGCAGATATGACCATCACACATGTTTGTGCCCGTTTCCCTGGTTCAGCACACGATGCCTACGTGATGAGGAGTAGTCGCATCCCGAGGATGATGGCACAGATGCAGAACCAGCGTGCCTGGCTTGTCGGTGTGTACTGACTTTGTACCATTGTGTGTGTTCTGCTCTGTAGTATACCGCCCACTTTTCCAACTCAGCTAATGTGCACTTGTCTGTCCGTAGGTGACTCCGGATACCCCAACATGCCGTGGTTGCTGACACCCCTCAGGAACCCTGTGACACCAGCCCAGATGCGCTACAATGAGGCACATGGTCGGGCCAGAAGAGTGATTGAGCGGACCTTTGGTCTCCTGAAGAGCCGCTTCCGCTGCCTGGAGAAGACAGGAGGGGCCCTCCCATATGCCCCAGCAAAGGTGTGCAAGATTGTCATCGTCTGCTGCATGCTACACAACCTGGCAGTGCGGAAGGAGTTGCCTCTCATCCTGGATGACGATGACCAACGTCCGCCACCTGTGGAGGATCCTGGCCTGGACCACGATGCCAGTGATGATGATGATGATGATGATGATGGTGATGTCCGCACACAGCTCATCACCAACTTCTTCAGCTGAATGTGAGTATCCAGGGAGATGTAATGTGAATGATGTGAGTTTGCATGATATGTGTGGGTGGTGCTCTGGTGCTGTTTGAGTGTGGCCATGTGCTACTTGACTGGATGCGTGCAGCAATGTGTCCTTACAGGTAGTATGTACTCCCCAACAGTTTTGACATGCTAACTTGGTTTTGTGTACTTGTCTTGTGACATGTATTGGGCATGAGTATTACAGTTCTGTCCTGTTCTTCAGTGGTTTTAACTGTGTGTCATGTCTGTCCTTCACAGGGTGCTTACTGTGTACTTTGGTCAACTTGGATCCCCCGACACCATGATTCAGCTTTCAGGGTGGCAGCAGTAGTTTCCCTACAGGTGATGTGCCACACACCCCTGGACTTCATATCTTCTGCACTTGTTGACTGTGTGGCCACTGCCACGTGGGATTACCTTGCATTTGTAGTGGAAACAACATGTTGCAAATGTGTAATAAACCTGTGCTTCACTTTGGGATGTGCGTTGTCTGTGGTCACACATCTGACTGACATTTGCTTACTGCACCTGTGGGCTAGTTGACACAGACTCTGAATAGGTGTGGTGTCTGTGCATTCCACAGTATTTCCTGGCAACATCACTGTAGGCGATGAGTCCGATGGCCCTGGTGTCTCTGTGTTGTGTAGCCCTACTGGTGTGTCTCCCTCATATGTGTCACGTCACCATGACTCACATGACGGTGTTGTACTTGCTGTAGCAGTTAGCATACACAGTGTAATTTAGCAGATCATCATCACCATAACAGTATCCACATTTGAATAACAACAGAGGCAAGTATGGTGTACTAGTGATTTTATTTACAGAAATGTGTGTGTGTATAGTGCACAGGATGGTGGGTGCTGTACATTGGGATTGTGATCCAAAGTTCCCAGATGAGTTGGAAGTCTTGGTAGCAGAAATGTCCTGAGTGTAGTCCACAGTCATATGATACATTAGTCCAACTTGAACTCCCCATGTCATGTGGGAGAGTTGTGTTGCATTCGACAGGGTGAAAAGTTTGCACACAAAGGAGAATTTCCGGAACAGGTGTTGGCTTCCTGGGGGATGTACGTGGCCATCAACCTCTCAGTTTTCCTTCCTCGGACGACCCCTCTTCTTTGGGGGGGATCCTCACGTGCAGGCTGCTGCGGTGCAGGGAGTCTCTGCCAGAGTCCTCCTCCCTCCCTGTGGCGGTGTCAGTTGTTGCAGCACCAGATGTTGTGGGCACACAGGGAGGTGTGGCCATGTTGGTGCTAATCTGGTGGAGGCATGTCAATATGTCCCTATGCACCGCTGTGAGTTCTTGCAATGTGTCCCACACGGGACATGTGGGAGTCCAAGCGGGCATGATGGGCAGCCTGCTGCTGTTGTATGTCCTTGAGGATCCCCACTACCTGTCTGACCTCTCCGGTGCTATCCTGGTATGCATCAGGTGACCCAAAGCCCCCTTGGGGGCTGTTAGTGGTGTTGTTGTCCGTTGCTCCACGGTGGGCCTGGGGCCCTGTGCTGTTATCATCGGTGGTCCTTGGTCTGTCTGTGTCGGCGGGGGTGGTCTGTGTGTTGGCAGTTGTTGGAGGGGTGGGTGCAGGGGGTGCAGATGTTGGTCCTGCTGGTGCTGCATGATGACTCATACCGGAGGTGCCAGGTAGGTCTTTGCCATCCGAGGAGGGCAGAGGCTGTTCCACACCAGTGAGCTCAGTGTCCCCCGGAGCCTGGGACAGGGACTCCTCCTTGCCTGCTGCTGTGTCCCCATCATCATCACCTGTATTTGGATGAGACACACATTGTATGTTATGTTTCTACAGGCATCAATGGTTCACACACCTGACAGTTGTGACTGTACCTCTGGATGCGAGCATGTACATTGCATTGTCCTAAGTTGTCACAGTAAGAGGTTGATATTGGTGTAGCACATTGTCCTGCATACCTGGGGCATTTCAATGTGAATGTTGAGGTGTGTGCATGGCCAGCATTGGTTGTATTTGGTGGACATCCGGCCATCCTTCTCCACCTAGCCCAGTTATCCCACCATGAAGCATGCCACCCTTGCAGTGGGTTCAGGTTGACTCTCAGGATGTCATTCAGTGGTGTTCTGCTGTATGTTGGTGCACAGTTCCCAGCAGGGCCTTGTGCTCCCCACAGCAGTACCCAGTGTCAGCCATCTTGTCAGTCCTTATCCACTCCCTGTGATGTGAGCATGGTTCAGAGTGGTGTTGATGGGCTAATTGTGAGGGTGAGCAATATCTGTGCCTACAACTCCCATCATGCTATTGCCTACACCCCCCTTCCCAGCATGCCCGTACTTCCTTCCTTTTGACTCTGCTTCCCTGTGGGGTAGTGTGCCTGTGCTGACAGGAAGGCTGACAGTGTTGTCCTTGCGTTTGTTTGGCTACAAGTCCCAAGAGTGTCCCTGTGCTTCACACAGCATTACCCAGGGTGGTGGTTCTTTGTGGGATCTTCATTTGGTGTGTGAGGCATTGCATTCTCCCAGGTGGGTTATGTGGAGTTTGTGTTGAGGGTGTGTGTGAGGAGAGCTGCTTGTAACTATGGTCAGTGCTGTCAGTCCTCCTTCCCACCCAGCCAGATATCCCACCATGCATTGTGCTTGCATTGCAGGGAGTGCAAGTTGGCTTTCAGGATGTCAGGCAGTGGTGTTCTGCTGTTTGTTGGTGCACAGTTCCCAGCAGGGCCTTGTGCTCCCCACAGCAGTACCCAGTGTCAGCCATCTTGTCAGTCCTTATCCACTCCCTGTGATGTGAGCATGGTTCAGAGTGGTGTTGATGGGCCAATTGTGTGGGTGAGCAATATCTGTGACTACAACTCCCATCATGCTATTGCCTACACCCCCTTCCCAGCATGCCCATACTTCCTTCCTTTTGAGTGGACTTCACTGTGTGTGAGTGTGACAGCAATGGCAAGATGGCTGACAGTGTGGTCCTGTTGTTTGTTGGTGCACAGTTCCCAGCAGGGCCTTGTGCTCCCCACAGCAGTACCCAGTGTCAGCCATCTTGTCAGTCCTTATCCACTCCCTGTGATGTGAGCATGGTTCAGAGTGGTGTTGATGGGCCAATTGTGAGGGTGAGCAATATCTGTGACTACAACTCCCATCATGCTATTGCCTACACCCCCTTCCCAGCATGCCCGTACTTCCTTCCTTTTGACTCTGCTTCCCTGTGGGGTAGTGTGCCTGTGCTGACAGGAAGGCTGACAGTGTTGTCCTTGCGTTTGTTTGGCTACAAGTCCCAAGAGTGTCCCTGTGCTTCACACAGCATTACCCAGGGTGGTGGTTCTTTGTGGGATCTTCATTTGGTGTGTGAGGCATTGCATTCTCCCAGGTGGGTTATGTGGAGTTTGTGTTGAGGGTGTGTGTGAGGAGAGCTGCTTGTAACTATGGTCAGTGCTGTCAGTCCTCCTTCCCACCCAGCCAGATATCCCACCATGCATTGTGCTTGCATTGCAGGGAGTGCAAGTTGGCTTTCAGGATGTCAGGCAGTGGTGTTCTGCTGTTTGTTGGTGCACAGTTCCCAGCAGGGCCTTGTGCTCCCCACAGCAGTACCCAGTTTCAGCCATCTTGTCAGTCCTTATCCACTCCCTGTGATGTGAGCATGGTTCAGAGTGGTGTTGATGGGCCAATTGTGAGGGTGAGCAATATCTGTGACTACAACTCCCATCATGCTATTGCCTACACCCCCTTCCCAGCATGCCCATACTTCCTTCCTTTTGAGTGGACTTCACTGTGTGTGAGTGTGACAGCAATGGCAAGATGGCTGACAGTGTGGTCCTGTTGTTTGTTGGTGCACAGTTCCCAGCAGGGCCTTGTGCTCCCCACAGCAGTACCCAGTGTCAGCCATCTTGTCAGTCCTTTTCCACTCCCTGTGTTGTGAGCATGGTTCAGAGTGGTGTTGATGGTCCAAATGTGAGGCTGCCCATTATCTGTTACTACGAGTCCCATCATGCTCTTGGCTACACTGACTTCACCAGCATACACAGGATTCCTTCCTTTCTGTGAGCTTCCCTGTGAGGTGGTGTTCTAGTGGTGGCTAAATATCTGACAGTGTTTGTTAGTTAGATTTGTGCCACTGCCTAGCTCTATTTGGTATTGGGTTTGTACATGTCATGACACAGTTACATATCACTATGACATGGCATGTATTGTGTTTATCTGACTGACATACACTTCTTGGGATGATTATCTTTTGGTTGCTGTTGATTTGCTAGGGGTGCATGGTTTGACTATCCCCTTGACAGTGATGTGTGTGTATTGGCACACAATATTGTGTATATTAGTTGTGTACTCACCAGGCTCTGGGATGTTTGTTAGTCCATATACGCTCACTGGTGGTAGGATGGCCCGCACCTTCTCCTCCCAGGGCCTGAGGTATACTGGTTTGGCAGGAGGGCCACTGCCGGTGTGCTGGCTCAGGAGGTAATCCTTCTTCAGTAGGTCCCTGACCCTCCTGCGCACATCATACCACCTGTTCTGGATGTCTTCCTTTGTGCGCAAACATGGTGATTGTGCGTTCACCCTGTCGACGATCCTCGCCCACATCTTGGTTTTCTGTGCCATGGGGGTCTGTTGGACCAATGTGCCAACCAACTGTGGCTCTACCCTCAGGATCTCGTCTACCATGACTTCCAATTCACTATCTAGGAACTTTGGATTCTTCTTTAGGGGCATGGTGATGGGTGGTGGTGGTGATTGATGTGTGTGTGTGTGCAGGTGAGGGTGTGTGTGTAGGTTTTGCTGTGTGTGTGTGTGAGGGTGCTATTTGTTGAGGTGCTAATGGTGTGTGGCTTTTGTGTTGGATGAGCTGTGTGTGTGTCTGCTGTCTGCTGGTGTTCTGTGCTGGCAGGTCAGTGGAATTTGCAAAGGATCATGGTAGGGATTTATGGCCTTTATGTAGGTGGAGTTGGGGGTGTGTTCTTGTTCCATTTTTTTCACCCCCTGTATTTATTGGCTTTGTCATTGCTTGTTTGGCCCTCTTTTTTTGTATTTTTTCATTTATGATTATTGTGCATGTAGGAGTCGTTCTTCTGACCGAGTAGGACGTTGCAGTTATCTCGTGCGCGCCTCTCCGAGTCGTTCCCGCTGTGTTTCAGCTCAGTTTCATATGCGGCGTACGCGTCGGTCGCGGAGTATTGTGTTTGTTCGGCTGGGTTTTGTATGCGTGTCGGTCGTACGGCTTGGGCTCCGTGCGAATCGGTCTGCTTTTGCACCCATTGCATCGTACTGCGCGGGTTGGAGTTCGCGGGTACGTTTCGTTCGGATTTATTCCTGGTGCGTGTCGGTCGGTTCGATTCACATGGTTTCCCGGCCGGATAGCTTGTTTCCGTCCGGGTCGGTCGTTCGCCTCGAGTTCCGTACGAGTCGGTCGTGATTCACATGCATTTCATCGTACTTCCCAGGTCGGGCAACGCCGGTACGTGTCGGTCGGACTATGATCCCGTACCGAGTCGGTCGGTATTTTTTCCGGCCCGAATCGGATTCGGCCCCTAAATGTATACCAGCACAGTGTGGAGGTAGGGACTTAAAACAAAACCCTAGAGGAAATAATATTAAACTAAATTAATTAATTTAAACCTTTATAAAATATAGACATAATTATTTTATTCATAAAAAAAAGACTCATTCCTCGCACTCTCAGGTTGTTAGCGGTGATTATATAAAAAACAAATCTTTCTTTCTCATGTCTCTTTAATTTATGTCACCAGCTCACCACTCTCTCTTTACTTCTTTCACTCTGCCTATATCTACATCTCTGTTTACCTACCTCTTTCTCTATATCTCAGTACTCTCTATCTCACCAATGTCTACCTCACCTTTCTCTCAATACACCTCTCTTCCTTGACCTTACTTCGCTCTATAATATTCTGTGCCTACCACTACAACTCTACTTCTATAACCCCTCTCTCTGCATTGAGTCTTTCACTACCTCATCCCTCTCTTTGCACTTCACTGCTCTCTTCCCTCTCACCTCTCTGTATCTCCTCCTAAATACTTAACTACTCTTTAAGCCTCATCTCATTATTTACTTCACCTCCCTATTTCTCTCTCCATTTCTCTAACTCACGTCTCTCTCAGCCCTAACTCTCTCTTAGTCCTCACTACCTAACATCTCTTTCAACCTTATTTCTCTCTCTCACTCACACTGCTGATCCACATCATTTCTGGAAGCCACAAGAGGAAACACAAGTGGTGCGACAGTCTGTGTACAGGCATGAAACACACCTAAATTAGTGACAGTCTCAGTGATTAGAAGTTGCGTCTGTATACTAACAAATAAGGGTCAGGAGCAATTATATGGTGGATGGTGCCTGGCTCTGCCATCATAGCAATGGGTGTAACAACTCTATGTACTGGGGAGCAAGCAAAGTCTAAGGGACAGAGGACAGCCTTGCTCACCTCACTGTAAGAAATCTTACACTATCTGTTAGGTTTACAAGTAATCTGTGACACTTGGCAAAAGTTTAGTTGAGAAAAAAATACAACACTGAGGATAGCCATTAAAGTCTAACATATGTTTAATGTAAAATAGCTAATATGCAAATAAAATAATGTTTGTTAATTGCCATTTCAACGAACCAGAGCATCTGCCCTAAATCTGTTGGAGCATTAATGCTAAAATCCATACATTTGGTAATCAGTTTTATACAGTTTTTACTCAATACATGTGAATGAGAACCAGAAAACGTGAGTGAGACTGCAACGGATACTAACAAATGGTCAGGTGCTATAATTTTCTCACGGGAAAGAATGTGAGAAGACCTTGAAGAACTGATACTGAAGGCATGGTTAGGTGCTGACTCCACTATTTTCTAAAATTCTTGCTTCGTTGTGCCAGTCCTCATAATGAACCTATGATTCCTATACAGTGCTGAAGATGTGCAATTGTACATCACCAAAATAAAATGGCTGTGGTACATAACTTAGCAGGCATAGTAGGTCTTTAATGGTCTGCATGCTGGTATAAAAATGACTTTGCAGTTCAGTAATAAAATGTAACAGTACATAGTAAGGCATACACAAGCATTAGAATCTTTTAAATACATGTGATGGTGATAAGGCAAATACGCAAGTAAATCTACTTCCTCAGATCCCCTTTTTAGGTCTCGCCTACGCAGCGCGCATGCGCTGCATAGGAGGAGACCTCTTGAAATCGGTTCGGTTTTTCGCTTAAAAACGTGCACGCGTTGCATTGCTTTCAAAGGCAACGCGTGCACGTTTGGCGATTCCCTTGCGGGAGCGAGCGGCGCCATGTGTTAGCAATTATTGCGCTCGCTCCCGCAAGGTAAACGCTGCGTGTCTCTGCTCTCGGCCGCACTCCCCCTACCCCTCCCACTTGTTTACCGAGCGTCAGCGGGCTACGCCGAGAGTGAGAAGCATTTTTTTAACTTTTAGCGCGAGGCGCGTGCGCTTGTTTCCTCTTTGGTCCACCTTTCACATTCCCTCTTCTGTTCTCCCTCCTTTTCAATACCCTTTCTCTGTATTATCTTCACTTTCTACTCAATATTCCGTTCTTTATTTCTTAACTTTCGCACTCTTTTATTCCCTCTTCTCTCTCCACAAACTTTTATCCGCTCTCCTTTGTGAACTAGTTATATTCCCATAGGACCGAGTCCTTCGTGCGCGCACGCAGCGCGATGAATCTGCTCTCCTGCGCATGCGCCCTGTCTCTGCCACCTCGCTGGCTGCCTCACTGGTGCAGCTTCAGCAGTGATGCCTGTCTCCCGCGCTTGCATGAGGGCACCTCAGTGATTTTGTGTGCACGGTATGAGGGAGTCGCATGTAACAGAGGCGGGGGACGGGCTGGGGCTTGGGTTTTTATCCGGGACTTTGAGGTATGTCCGGGAGCACCGACTGTTGGAGAGAGGAGCTAGTCAGCCTGTCTTAAGTTCTGACCCGCAGTGTTAAGTTTGATAAACTCATGGTAGCGGGCTAGCTGCCCGGTGGTTTTGACTGCAGTGATTATGGCTCTCATGGGGTTGAATAGGCTATACTTGTAACCCACAGGGCGAGCTACGGGCTTAACTGACTGATGGATACTCGCAGGTGTTTGTTTCATTTATAGTTCTGATTCAAGGCCCATGAGTCTGGCCTGAGAGTGCCTCGTGGTTCTGACCCCGAGAACGTACATGGATAACGTAGTACTCCCTTAAATGGATTGGGTAAACTCTATAGGTACACCCAACCCATGAAGCAACCAACCAACCAACGGTTTTGTTATTCTGTGTCTGTCCCATGATTCTGACCAGCAGGGGCTAGCTGCACCATGGTATTTAGAGCCCGCATGATACTGACTTGCTCTTGTTTGTCTGGGCCAGGGGTCTTCCCTCATAGGGGTAATCTGCCGTCTTGGGTCCTGAGCTTTAGGTTTATCTGCTCAGTTGTTGTTATGCACACGGGTAGCTCGTGGAGGGTTATGATAAACATCGTTTAACTAGTGTATTGGTCTCACCTGACCCGTGTTTTGATGTGGAATTAGCTGGTGCATGGTTTTGACCCTAGTACTTAGCTGGTACACGTTCTTACTAAGGACTCCCAATTTGTTTAATCCCATGTATACACCAAGAAATTTGCAGCAATAGAAATTATTTTGCATATAACTGATGCAGCAGTTCTTGAGAATCAGCGTGAGGGGATCTGATGGTGAAGTTTTTCTTAATATCTTTGCAGGACACTGAATTTACTGTTTAGATTGCCCGTTGTCAACCACTTTTGGAATTTGGCCTGGATAGTGGTAGGATTTCGTGGTTTGTGGCTGAACCTATCTATGGCAGTTTGGAGCTGGACACAATTGTAAACAAATTCTTCATATTAATTTTTTTGCTGGCACATCTTTGATCTAGAGCAGTTTCCTGATGCCCCACCCTGACTGCTGAAGCCTGGAACTGATGGTTGGGGTCTTCCCCTTTGTACCTGGGATGGATTGCTAAGCAGTAGATGCTTTTGGTGATTTGCCTGAGGCTTCCATCTGTGGCAAAGGAGAACTCCTTTGCCACCTGCTCCATTTAACCAGGCAGGTTGCCCTCTGAGATTGAGAACTGGCTCGCGAGATCATTGGCTCTGCATTGATCCAATGGAGGAGCTCAGTGAAGAAGAATTGCTCTGCTTCCTACGTGCGGAAGGAGGGAAAGCTAAAAACTCTGAACTGCTTGCCCGATACCAACCACTTATCAACCATGTAGACCCCCAACTGCGAGGTATGGTTTTAAAATGGTGGGTGCTTCTAAATGGGTATTTGCACCTCATTCTCTCTTCTGCCCTCTCTTCTTATTCTCCAGCTCTTTCAGTCTGTTTGCCTCGCCCCTCCCATTCCTTTGGCAGTCGTTAGACTTCTGCATCGCTTGTTAGTTTCCTTTCCCTGAGTGCTTTGAGTGCTTTTGAGTGTGACGCCCATTCAGTGAACATCCAAGCAGCGGGTGTTACTGGTAAGTTGTTTAGCATTTTAGGCAAAAGTTGATGTTTAAACAGTACCTTGTTTTTCTGTATCTTTTATGGGACTCGCTGCATTCGATTTCTGCCCGAGAGCCCCCTGAAAGACGTTTGAGTTAACAAGCTGTGTACTGTTTTTCCAAGGCCTAGATAATTGGAAGCTTGAGGTAGTTATCTGCAGTGTGACTCCCAACACTCCTCTCATTGGTCTGTTAGTTTTGTCTTCAAAATCTTTGTTGTGTTTGAGTGAGTCTTATGTAGGATATTGTGGCAGTGTGTAACTGTCTCTTCTCTAGGGCCTTTGGAGAGTGTGAGTGAGTTTTTCCCCCCCAAGGACTTGGCATTGTGTGTTGGGGGTGTATCTTCTTTTAGAAGAGTTGGACAATATGTGTTTGTGTGCTTCTGTCTCTGTTAAGACCAAGGGTTGCCTGTTAGTGAATGTCATGTGTGACAAGCTATAGCGTGCAGGAAATGTAAGCAGTGCAATAGATGGTCACTTCTATAGCTGTTGCTGCTTATATATCATGTATCTGCATTCGTTTATTTCACCAAAGCTTTTGGTCCCTTCCCCCTGCATGTTAACTCCACCTCAATGCCCACATAATACATATATCTTCAATTACTTTCGAATTACAATAGCCAGACATTGATGCATAACTGTTTAGGATCTGAAATGTTGAAGTAAAGAATATTTGGAACATGAACAGTGGCATGGCGAGGGGTGGGAAAAGTGAATATCTGCAGAGAAAGGACGTTTTTGGTAGGAAGATTAAGGAGAGAGAATAATGTGAAGGGTCAGTTGAAGAAGGCTACTTTGCAACACGTTTATTATGCATATTCTGTGACCAGATGCTGTTCACAATTTTTCTTAGGTGCTTCAATGAGTGGTGGTTTTTATTTTGGTGGTTCAGAGTATCGTCCTGCATGAAGGAATGCAAGGTACCTTGGTGTACGGATCTGTTCCTTGCTTATCATTGTAGTACCAATTGGTCATTAGAGTCTCAACATTGCATGATATAACTGCACCATAAATAAATCCATGACATAGATTGTCAGTTCTTTGGCATATGAGACTGACACACAATTGGTGTTTTTCACCTATGATGGCTGTGCAAGGGCATCTGAGGATGCACCTGGCATGTTATGGCTCAACCGGGGCCAGTGAAGCTGTATCGGTATATCGTAGTGATTCATGGGCAATAGAGGCTGCGCCTAGGAGTTTGACGCATGTGTGCACCTGAACCATACTATATGAGGTGTACATTTGGTGTATGAATACAACCATCATAGTGTATATATAACAAGCATTGGCATAGCCAATAGGTCTCGCCTTTCGGACCTTATAAATATTTAGTTATGCAGCACAATATCCTTGGTGCAACAACATCAACTGTTGCATGGCTAAACACTTATAAAGTCCCAAAGGCGAGACCTATTGGCTATGCCAATGCTTGTTTTGCTAGGAGTCAAAACCCTTTACAACAATTCAATTGCCTACAGCTGGATAATTTCATTCTAAATTTATTCATTATCACTTTCTCCATCATCCTTAAATGTAGCAAGATGATAAGCATGGACTGAGAATGTATTAATGCAAGTGCATTAGATGATGCACATCATTAATTTTATTAGCACATATAAGTCAAGCAGAATCATAATTACTCCAATAACTATATCAAAGATCTTCATCCCCAAGTTCACAAATATCCCTAACAACCAAGACCAGATACCACTTAGGTTGAAATGTAATCCATTTTGAAAGTCTTAACACTATCTTTAATGTGGTCTATGTGTCCATGTATGCTCCGTGAGGTGTTGGGGAGATATGTACAACACTTTGTGCCTACTATTATGCATACGCCCCTCCTCCCCCCCCCTGGTTGCCAGGAGGTAGTCTAAAGCCATTTTAATCTGTAAGGGTATGTTTTCTGGGCATCTAACTGACCAGTAATCAAACCCAACATCAATTGGAGAATAGCTCAAAATCTGTTTATTTCGGAAATTTCACCGGTACCCGCCTTCTCTGGAGCGGGTGGAATGCATAATGGTTAATGGGGGGGGGGGTTGACATGGCCACAGTATAGGCTTTGTGGAAGCCAGGGATAAGCTTCAATTCTGCAGATGAAATTTATTTATTTATTTATTTATTTTAGAAACTTATAAAGCGCGCAGCTACCCCCAACGGGGGTGTCCGGCCCTACGAAACAGCAAGCAGTAGTGAGTGTCTCTGTGCAGCTAGGGGTTGGTAAACAGCCAGGTTTTTAAATTGCGTCGAAATAAGCATTCCGATTCTGTCAAACGGAGGGACAGTGGCAAGTTGTTCCAGGATCGAGCCGTGATAACTGCGAATGCTCTGCCCCCCATTCTAGAGCGGCGAAATCGGGGAGTACGTAAGAGGAAAAGATGATTTGATCTGAGAGAACGGTTGGACTGAGCATGCTTCAGTCTGGCTCTAAGATAGGCCAGCCCCTGACCCTGCATTGCTCTATATGCCAGGACCAGAGATTTAAACTGAATGCGGCTAGTCACGGGCAGCCAGTGTAACCTTTTTAAGTGAGGAGAGATTGAGTGACGATATGGGATGTTACAGATCAATCTTGCCGCCGCATTCTGCACAATCTGCAGACGTTTGACCAGATAGGCTGGTGCTCCGGCATATAGGCTGTTTGCGTAATCCAGGTGTGATGTTATAAGGGCGTGAATAATGGTTCGGCGAGCATCCAAAGGAAGGAAAGGGAGAATTTTCCGGATCATGCGGAGTTTACCGAAACAAGCAGATGTAACCCTATTTATTTGAGCCTTGCAAGATAACTCATTATCAAATAAGAATCCCAAATTCCTGGCAGAAACCACCGGTGCTGGAGGGGGATTCAATTCAGGTGGCCACCAAAGAAGGGGTAGCGGGGGATTTTTTTGATTAAAAAACAACACCTCGGTTTTATCCGAGTTAAGCCTGAGAGTGTTGAGTGACATCCAGGTAGAAATGAGCATATCTTTCCTGATGTTGATGTTTGCGGAACACCATACCAGTAAGATGTCAGTATTCATGAGGGGGTGATTCAAAGCTTAAGGTCCCTACATTCACTTCGGCCCACAAAGATACCCTGTTTGCTTGTTTTGTGGTGCTCACAAATCATCTGCCACTCTGACATAGCAAGGTGAATAACATCGGGTCTGTAACAGCCAAGGGGATTATTGTACTTTTCTAGTCTTTAGAAAGACTGGGAAAAGGTGCCAACATATTCTGGCAGTCTGTACCCATGACAGAACAAACAAAGGCAAGTTTACCCCACGTCAAAAGCAAAGTGAGTGCAGATCCAGAAAGAAGAGAGATTAATTGCCAGTATTTGTAAAGCAACATCATGTGGGAGTTATTCATGAAGATGGAGTGGCGTCCCACTCAATGACAGCTTATGACATTTAAGTCTTTTGATAACTCCCCATTCCACAGCGAAGAGCTATCATACCAAGAGTCAGCGAAGCTAAGCAGTGGCAAAGATAGCAGGCCAGACCCACACAGGGATCCAGTATCCAAGAGGAGGCTGCTTTCCTCGGATGGGCATGTAACGATTAGGGGTGAAGGGCACAGCATTGTGTAGATGCGAAGGGGCAGACCAGGAAGGTGGGCACTGATTACTTGACCGACTGGCAGGAGGTTAAGCAGCAGAAGTTCCCTTCAATGGGCTCTAGCCCAAGAATGGATGCAGGTCCAGAGTCGTGTGATGGTAGGCTGTTGTCTCAGGGTGATGCCGCACATTTACATTTGGAGGAGTGGATCTACTTTGCAAGACCATGACACTTAACAGTTGTTTTAAAAATGAGTATGATCCGATATGGGCCAAAACAAAGACATTACAGAGGGATCGTCTTTAGATGCACTCAGTGAAGACCCAAACTCCAGCTGGAAAGGGTGGCAGGCCTCAGTCGGATACTCAGATAAGGCAGCTTATACCTGAGACCGGAAACTGTAGAGACATCATATAAGCTTTCTGCCATATTATAAAACTGCAGCCTTATTCAGTTGTAGTTTAACTTAGCAGCGGAGACTGGAGGGTTTGAGGGCAGCATCATAGGTTTTTCCATCAATATTTCGTATGAGCTTACCTTGGTTTACTAAGCAGGTTCGGCCGTGATAGACGACAAAGCTTATGACAGCGCATCATGCCACTTCAGTTGTAGTTCAGAACATTTCTTTGCTCTTTCATTCTTGAGGGTTGCTGGACTTGGCCCTTTCTGCATGGTCATCCCCAAACCTTTTGCCTCCACCCTCCTGTTTTCTGAACCCGTTTTTGTTTTTGTTGGCTTTTAGGACTCTGTGCACGTTACCAATGCAGCCCAGTACAAAAGTGCTTGTGTTCTTGCCTTTAAACATGGTAGGATTAGCTTATACTTAATTAGAGTATTTAATTTATTTGTAAGTCCCTAGTAAGTTGGCACTACCTGTGCCCAGGGCCTGTAAATTAAATTCTACTAGTGGGCCTGCAGCACTGATTGTGCCACCCACTGAAGTAGCACTTTAAACGTGTCTCAGGCCTGCCATTGCAGCCTGTGTGTGTGCAGTTTTAAGCTGCCATTTCAACCTGGCAAAATAAACCTTTTGCCAGGCCCAAAACTTGCTTTTTAATACATATAAGTCACCCCTAGGGTAGGCCCTGGACATTCCAGAGGGCTGTGAGGGCAATGAATTCAAAAAGTTGGACATGTACTTTGAGGTTTTACATGTCCTGGTAGTGAAAAACTCTCACATTTTATTTTCACTACTGGAAGGCCTACGTCTCCCATAGGATAACTTTGGAGTTACCTTACCTCAGTTAATAAACTGTAATTTCCAAATGGAAGCATGTAACCAGTTCATGTTTGGTGTCTTTTGAATTGTAATAAAAACTCCTAACTTATGGTGAAGTGAATTTTAAATTACAATTTTGAAAATGTCACTTTTAGACATTTTCCCGCCTCAGCCATTAGGTACCTACAGCCTGTCTGTGAGTCACATGACTGGGTGTAGTTGACAGTTGGGCTTTGTGTATTCCTCCTAAGCAGCCACACACAATAGGGAGCTTAGGTGTGCCTAAATGGGTCAGCACTGGCAGGATCGAGGGAGGAGCTGGTCTCAGCCCCACTTACACTTGAATAAGCTGTGTCCTGCCTCCACACAAAGGGCTGCATACCCCCTGTAGTTAGTCTGGAGCCAGGGGCAGGAAGGCAGTGTAGTGTAGCTCCTATTTCCCTGATAGGTTCTGCGCATTGGAATAACATACACTATAGGCTTGGCATAGGACTGAGGTCAGTATGCCCCTATCGCGTATATTAAACTTAATTACTGTGTACCAGCTAGCTCAGAGGCCACTAGAAACTTCTTGAAGACAAGAAGGGAATAGCTTCTGGCAACCACATAACATAAAACCCTGATCCCTCAGGATCGTGGAAACAATATACTACTTTTCATTCAGTCACTCATCTCAGAGAAGTACATAGAACAAACAGTCGGGTGTGTTTACAATAAAATTTATTGCACAGTTATTATTCTAGTACTGGTTATATGTGCTGCGACAACTGTTGGACAGTAGCAGAGAAATATGGCCAGCAGTGCAGTTAAATAAAAATGCATGGTACAGTTTTAACATTGTGCAACAGTAATGAACACATACATGAAATGCAGAATGCATTAAGATAAATCCTATACCCCTATGATGCCTAACTAGATGTACCTAAGTGTACCTAGCATGTGTGTAGGTCTTAGAGAGCCAAGAATCCCCTAGGATTTAGTCTAACCCCATTACCTTAGTGGGACTTCATCCTGATGTTGAGCTGGACACCCCAGGATGGGTGGATGGACCTCTGCCAGCTGGAGTTGTGGCATGACGCAGGTTGCAGCGTCTCAGGTCAGAGTGTCGGCATGGAAGTCTCGGTCCCTCTGCTTTGCTTGGGCAAAGGGAGGTATATTTATACCTGATAGGTGCCTTGGAATGTTAGTATTGACGTACAGTCGGTCAGAGGAAGACGTCAGGAATGAACCCTTAGGAAATAGTGGTTCATGCATATTTAATGAGTTCTTGGAGAAATCAATAATCCTGTGCTAGGAAAATCCCAAGAGCTTAAGGGTCTGTTTCTAAGAACTCGTTGTGACGTAGGTTAGTCACTGTTGGACATGGATATGACGTATTTAGGATGGACCGTCTTCTGCACCCAGAGCACACGTCAGATAAGGGACAGCCTCTGTTGCTCGTTATTTGTGAAGGGAGGGCCAATGTCGGTGAAAAGGCCTGCCTGTCTCTGTGGCACGAAGGATTTGTGCCTCTGAAACGGCGCACCTATGTTAGGGCCTCAATCCAGCACATAACACCCACTCCAATCTATGGACAACCGTGAATAACCCATTAAAAGCAAACTACGTGACTAAAATAGGCATTTGCATATAATTGGCAGGTAGTTGCATGAGAGTGGTTTATGAGCTGAAAAATAGCAGCTGTTAAAATATGTAAAATTACTATAGACTCTGTGGAGACGGGAAAAATCTATAGTGTCATTAAAAAATACTCTCTTAGAGTCAGTAGTTACTTATAAAAGTTCCTGTTTATAAGATTGAAAACTCTTACAAGCTGTTCAGAAGACCATGCTTTCTTTAGAAAAAAAAAAAAGAAAGGTCAATTTAGAGGGAAAGCTCCAAGCACTCGGTGAAAGTTGAAACAATAAGAGAAAAAATGTGTCTCAGGACATGTTTTAGCAAAATGAGAGATAACAAGTGGCTGAGAGACACAACATTTCTGTTGCTAGTTACTGCAGGGGACGGACCTTTGTAATACCTCGCAGAATTGTTGTGGGAGCACAGAATGAACAGTGCTGCCAGTTGCTGGTTCTGAGGCAGCCGGTGCTGTAATCGATACCTTGGTGCTAGCTAAAGGAAGCAAAAAGGCACCCACTGGACTTGCAAGGAATGCTTTGGTTTGATGGGAATACGCTTGGGACACAGCCAAGCATGGGACTTCAGCAGTTCCAATTGAAAATAACATTCCTAGGCAATATGCATTAATTCACAATGAAACACATAACACATAAGAAAAAGAGTTCAGTATAACTAAAATATATAGTAAATTTTTTTTTTAATTATAAAAGATAAACATCACATTAAAACATATATTTATTAAAAACCATCAATTTTATAAAGATACATTGACAATGATTTAATTATTTTCTTTCATATAATTGATATTAAAAATACAATGCAATCAAAAACATAAGTGGCAAAAAGTTTATTCTTCGACGCGCGTTTCGGCGCCAATTGCGCCTTCGTCAGGAAATGCCACAGGTAAACCTATAAATAGTTAAAAATACCATCAGAACTCATTTTCTAGTTACAAAATATTTCTATTTCTTATTAACAAGTTAAATTTATGTACATCCTGCTTGTGATACAGTTGCCTTCAATAAAATTACAAACAATTATAATAGGTATAAGACCCAGGTGCAATAGTCCCATAGTTAAAACAAAGAAAAAGACATATAGAATAAACAGGGTAGAAATATAGTAGAAATAAATAGACCCTAACTCCAATTATTTATTACCCGAAGTGTATTTTACAATATATAAAAGATAACAACATGTCTATACATGTTTGGTAGCTTACTTTTCCCTGTTTTATAAGATGGATATTCTTTAATTAGATGATAACTTCAGGATCCAGGAGAGATTTCCTTCTGTAATAATTCATACAGTCAATAGGGACAAGTGCTACATTCATTAATGTTGGTCATTATTAATATATTGTTAAGACCTTAATAACCTACTTTATGTTGACAAAAATCATCAGTGTTTGTCGATCTAATCGGTAGGTTTATTTTTCTTCAGAATTTCTTTATTAGTTTAAAAATCCTAATGCAAGGAAAAACAAGAAATTCCCAAAATAAAAAGGCATATCTATTTTATAACATAAAGGTTACCTAACATTGATTTATTCACCAGTTAATGTTAAGTTATCTAATTAGGAATTAAGAGGATCTTACCAGTTAGTATATATATTGTTGATATATGGCGAGCGCTGCATTGATGGCAACCCTCTAATATGTATATACCTTGATCCTAACGAGAAATAATGAATATAAATAAGCTTTTCTACTCAATTTAAAGCGGCGGAATTTCTACCGCGAAAAGACAACTTAAACGTTGAATTATGGGTCAAGTAGTCCACGTAACCCACGTAAGAGACCTAATAGAAATCCAGAATATATATAATGTAACAACACATTTAAATATCTTGACAGTGTTGTTACATTATTTATATATATTCTGGACAGTAAGGGGCCGATTCCGATCTCGGTCGGAGGCGCACCCAATACCATTCGGTCGGGAAAAAGCCATGCGAATGCCTGTTTCCCGACCGATCCGTCACAGCACACCGAACGAGTAAGTACGATGCGCACAACAGCACAGAATCCGGCCGAGTCGTACTCACCCAATCCAGGTCCTGTTCTCCGACCGAGGCGAATCCGGAAAAGCCGAATCGAGTCGCACGGAAGGGAAAATGCAGCTCCGTCCGGCCGAACAAGTACGATGCGCTTCCGCTCGCGCCGAACCCGTCGCTACGCACGGCACGTCAAAGCATCCGGGAGAGGCGCACAAAAGCTCCGATTCGCGCCACAACACGATCCACGGCTACGAGGCGAACACGCCAGCGACGAGGACGACGCGAAGCGACGAGGACGACGCGAAGCAACGAGAAGGACGAACGACACGAACCAACCATGAATCCCTTCGTCCCGATCATACCAATATTCTACATTTACTACCGGAACAGGCACGGACGCGAACGGCGCAGAAGGTAAGTCAGACACCAACCACAAAACACATACAACACGTACACGACACATCACACACACACACAGAGGGATGCAGAATTTACTTACACCAGCAACAGCAGCACCATAGGGGCGGGATGCCCATCACCAATGCCACATATGCACACAGGGGCCTGAATGCGCACCACCACCCCTACCCAGGGGGCCGGATGCCAACAACCACTACCACCCTTAGCCAGGGGGTGCCAGATGCCCACCATCACTACCACCCTTACCCAGGGGGCTGGATGCCTACCACTACTACCACCCTTAGCCAGGGGGTGCCAGATGCCTACCACTACTACCACCCTAAGCCAGGGGGCTGGATGCCTACCACTACTACCACCCTAAGCCAGGGGGGCTGGATGCCAACCACCCCTACCACCCTTAGCCAGGGGGGTGCCAGCTGCCCACCACCACTACCACCCTTAGCCATGGGGGTGCCAGATGCCTACCACTACTACCACCCTTAGCCAGGGGGCTGGATGCCTACCACTACTACCACCCTCACCCAGGGGGCTGGATGCCTACCACTACTACCACCCTTAGCCAGGGGGCTGGATGCCTACCACCACTACCACCCTTACCCAGGGGGCTGGATGCCTACAACTACTACCACCCTCACCCAGGGGGCTGGATGCCTACCACTACTACCACCCTTAGCCAGGGGGCTGGATGCCTACCACCACTACCACCCTTACCCAGGGGGCTGGATGCCTACCACTACTACCACCCTTACCCAGGGGGCTGGATGCCTACCACTACTACCACCCTCACCCAGGGGGCTGGATGCCTACCACAACTACCACCCTCACCCAGGGGGGCTGGATGCCTCACCACTACTACCACCCTTACCCAGGGGGCTGGATGCCTACCACTACTACCACCTCTTACCCAGGGGGCTGGATGCCCACCACCACTACCACCCTTAGCCAGGGGGTGCCAGATGCCCACCACCACTACCACCCTTACCCAGGGGGCTGGATGCCTACCACTACTACCACCCTTAGCCAGGGGGTGCCAGATGCCTACCACTACTACCACCCTAAGCCAGGGGGCTGGATGCCTACCACTACTACCACCCTAAGCCAGGGGGCTGGATGCCAACCACCACTACCACCCTTAGCCAGGGGGTGCCAGATGCCCACCACCACTACCACCCTTAGCCATGGGGGTGCCAGATGCCTACCACTACTACCACCCTTACCCAGGGGGGCTGGATGCCTACCACTACTACCACCCTCACCCAGGGGGGCTGGATGCCTACCACTACTACCACCCTTAGCCAGGGGGTGCCAGATGCCCACCACCACTACCACCCTTACCCAGGGGGCTGGATGCCTACCACTACTACCACCCTCACCCAGGGGGGGCTGGATGCCTACCACTACTACCACCCTTAGCCAGGGGGGGCTGGATGCCTACCACTACTACCACCCTTACCCAGGGTGGCTGGATGCCCACCACCACTACCACCCTTAGCCAGGGGGTGCCAGATGCCCACCACCACTACCACCCTTACCCAGGGGGCTGGATGCCTACCACTACTACCACCCTTAGCCAGGGGGTGCCAGATGCCTACCACTACTACCACCCTAAGCCAGGGGGCTGGATGCCTACCACTACTACCACCCTAAGCCAGGGGGGCTGGATGCCAACCACCACTACCACCCTTAGCCAGGGGGTGCCAGATGCCCACCACCACTACCACCCTTAGCCATGGGGGTGCCAGATGCCTACCACTACTACCACCCTTACCCAGGGGGCTGGATGCCTCACCACTACTACCACCCTCACCCAGGGGGCTGGATGCCTACCACTACTACCACCCTCACCCAGGGGGGCTGGATGCCTACCACTACTACCACCCTCACCCAGGGGGGCTGGATGCCTACCACTACTACCACCCTTACCCAGGGGGCTGGATGCCCACCACCACTACCACCCTCACCCAGGGGGGCTGGATGCCCACCACTACTACCACCCTTAGCCAGGGGGTGCCAGATGCCTACCACTACTACCACCCTAAGCCAGGGGGTGCCAGATGCCCACCACCACTACCACCCTTAGCCAGGGGGCTGGATGCCTGCCACTACTACCACCCTTACCCAGGGGGCTGGATGCCTACCACTACTACCACCCTTAGCCAGGGGGCTGGATGCCTACCACTACTACCACCCTTACCCAGGGGGCTGGATGCCTGTCACTACTACCACCTCTACCCATGGGGGGCTGGATGCCTACCACCAACACCACCCCCACTCATAGGATGGACAATGCATGACACAACCAGCACACCACAACCTAGGGAATGCAAGAAAAAGACATCCCCCAACACCATGACAAGCGTGTGTAGACTGTGTCAAATGCCTACAACACTGAACATGACTTTGAACATACAATGTGACCCCCTAGCACATGTGCCACACATATATGTGTGTGGCCCCCACAATGCAAGCAGGCCATGACCATTGTGGCAATGGGGTCCAAACCCCCATCATCACAGTGACCAAAAGGTAAGTGTGGGGTCCATAGATGAAGCACATTTTGAACAGTGTGGCAATGGGGTCCAAACCCCCATCATCACAGTGACCAAAATGTAAGTGTGGGGTCCATAGCTGAAGCACATTTTGAACATTGTGGCAATGGGGTCCAAACCCCCATCATCACAGTGACCAAAAGGTAAGTGTGGGGTCCATAGTTGAAGCACATTTTGAACATTGTGGCAATGGGGTCCAAACCCCCATCATCACAGTGACCAAAATGTAAGTGTGGGGTCCATAGTTGAAGCACACTTTTGAACAGTGTGGCAATGGGGTCCAAACCCCATCATCACAGTGACCAAAATGTAAGTGTGGGGTCCATAGCTGAAGCACATTTTGAACATTGTGGCAATGGGGTCTAACGCCCCATCACCACAGTGACCAAAAGGTAAGTGTGGGGTCCATAGCTGAAGCACATTTTGAACATTGTGGCAATGGGGTCTAACGCCCATCACCACAGTGACCAAAAGGTAAGTGTGGGGTCCATAGCTGAAGCACATTTTGAACATTGTGGCAATGGGGTCCAAACCCCCATCATCACAGTGACCAAAAGGTAAGTGTTGACAAAGAAAGAGCCGCAACTGCCAAACTGCATGGATGATTCCTGGTCACAGAACATAAAACACATCAGTGGCAAAGTAGTGCATGTGTCCCATTGCAACATAAATTGGGGGAGCCAAATACTGCAGTGCAAATAAGACATACCTTTGGCCATGTGCAGACAAACAACACCCATGGGGGCTGACACTGTCAACATTCATCAATGACACAATGACAGAAGTGACCATCAGAATGCAGACCCACATATTTGCACCAATGGGCACACAAATGCAGATACCCTGTGGAGACTGTAGATGTGAGGTGAACAGATACCATACCATGGCAGCAATGGGACACACAAACCATGATCATTGTGCTGACCGATGACCTAGGAGTCCCAGGGACAGCAGGGGAAACCCACCAAACTACATACAGCCAATGGCACACCCAAGATATGCCAATGCAGTGGTGCAGATGCACAAACACAAACAGGCAGACCCACACTGCACATCATACACAACAGGTGAGGGGGGTGCCAGTGTCCCCAGGCAACCACACAACACATGAGGAGACCTGAATACCAATCATACAGATGTGCATACAGTGACACACAAAGGTAACTCATGGATCCAAATCCCCTATGTGGGCAAGCAGGCATTGTCAGATGAGAGGGAGCACAAATCACACATGTCACACAGGCACGTAGGAACAGCAACTGACACAGCAAGACACAGACACACCACAGCACTAGCCCCAGGGCCCCCACAATGTGGTGACCCTGGGCTGCATTACAATCCCACTGTGATGACAAAGCTAAATGTCGTTCACACTGTGAACCACAGTCATGTGTCCTGAGCAACAAACTACCATCACACCTACACAAGCACAAATCAATCAGCACGGCCAGTAAGCCAAGGCCAACATGGAGGCAGGGGCCTAGCCGGGCAACAACTCTCATCTGCACACACTCAACACCACACCCTCGACCTCCAACAATGTGCAGCAGTGAAGCACACATGCACTGGTGACATTGCACATGCACCCATGACTATTCCAGGGTGGTGGGTGGGAACCAAGGTGCAGAAACACATCACACATGGCCACTCAACAAGACTCCTGAATGTCTGACACACTGCACACTACGCTGTACATGGACATGACGGCAATACCACACCAACCAATGGGATCCCAGCCACAGTCACACACCAATGAAGAAGCCAAGGTCACCCACAAAGAACACACATAGACAACAACCAACATTGCAGCCCGGACCCTGAGGAGTGCCAGCAGTCACACACACAACGTGTCACAATCACTGAAAGATAACACAAACTGGAAATCACATGACAGGGGCAAACAACAAGTGCCAAGGGAAACCTGACTGTGACCCATCTGCGTCTGCACACAAACTCAGCCCTGACAGCAAACACACCTATGGGTGACACCCTGATGACCAGTAATGTGCCATGCACCCACATCACAGAGAACCCAGGGAGAAGACTTTGGGGGAACATAGGTCAACTCAGCAAGCATCACAAACAGGTACAACACTAGGGATCACAGCATGCACAGCTAAACGGAAGTGAACACACAGACATGCACATACAACACACACCTTGGGCGCAGGCAATGTCACAGGAGTACACACTGCCATGAGGGGACTCCACTCCTGTGTGAGGAAAGCTGTGCCATATGTTGCCTCAGTAGGGCCCCATCATGTCAGCTGAGCACTTGGTCACACAATCAACAATTAGCACCAAATGAGGGCTCCCGTCACATCAGCCTGGTCATGGAAGTGCCAACGAAATCATCAGCACAGATCCAACACACTTGTATAGCAATGTTGCACTGACAACACAGATGAGTCCTTCCCCATTGATGCCCAAACCTGCATGTCCAGTGGAGATGGCCACACGGTCAGGGAAGTAGACGAATTGAACAATGGCAGGCACAACAGATGTGCAGGGTGGAAGCCACAGATGTGAAATAGCTAATCTAAGTAGGAAATCCCATTGCCAAATACTGAACACATGACACCCTCAGATGCTGCTATGGATGACATGGATACACCACAGGATAGGACACATTCCCCCTGGACCACATGGGTTCCTGCACAGTAACACTTCATTATCATGAGACCAAATATCACCATCACTGCAGCAAGGGCATGGTTAGCATCATCAACAACATGTACATCAGAAGCATAAGCACTAGAGAACAGAAAGTTGCTTTATTCAGCATATGTGTGTAATGAAAACAAAGTCCAGAAAAACACAAAGGCCAATGGCCAGTCCATTGTCAAAGTCCAAACAGGGTGACAGTGGCAGATGTCACCCTACGCATGCCTGCACAAAACCAGGGACAATCCACTAGGAGGGGCAACCGGGGGCAGGCCAGGCACCGCAGGGACAGGATCAGGGCTCACCAGGAGGAAGCAGGGAAGGGGTGGTGGGTGCTGGAGAGCCACTGACAACTGCAGTGGAGGTGTCTGACATGGTGTGTGCCGGCACAACTGGGGGGCATGACTCAGATGTTGTGGGTGCCGGCACGACTGCAGTGGACCCTGCAGATGGAGTGGACAGGTCCGCCACTGCAGTGCCCAAGTCAGACAGGGTGGTAGTGGACTCCACTGCAGTGCCTACCACCAGGGGAGGAGAATGGGGAACAGGCAAGGTGGGCTGGACAGAGGGGGAGGACACCCTCACCACATCAGTGGCACAGACAAGCGCAGCGGGGGTGTGGTGCCGGGAGAGCAAGTGGCAGGGGGAGAAGGCCGGATCCTCTTGGGGATGGTATATCTGTGGGTGGGGAACCTGGGGCAGGGTGTGGTGGGGGCACCTGTGGAGTGGGGGCCTGAGGGATGGAGGAAGGAGACCTGGTGCCTGAGCTGCAGGGTGGCGGCGGGGTCTTGCTCTTACGACTCCGGGGGACTTGCGGGTGGGGGCCTCAGTCTGTCTGCGCCTGGGGAGGGGTGTCCGGGAGCGAGGGGCACTCTGCTCCGTGTGGGTGGGCTTCCTCTTCCCCTGAATGCTGTATCAGCTGGATCGGAGGGGAAGAGGCCGAGGTCACTGAGGAAGAGCCGCTGGGTCTTTGGGGTTGCAGGTGAGGCAAGGGAGGGTGCTTTGGAGGGAGAGGCAACTGAGGACTGCGCAGTGCTCGTGGATGCGTGTGTGTGTTCCAGGGCCCCATCCCCTGTGAGTCTGGTTTCAGTCCCCTGACTGTGCGTGCGTGTGCGTTTTGTTTGTGGCGTGTGTGTCTGTGTGCTGGATGTGTGTGTGCTGGTGTGTGCCTGTGCCGGTGTGTGTGTGCTTGGGACGGGTAAGGTGCTGGGGAGTGTGGATGGAGCAGAGGCAGGAGGGGTGAGGGACTGTCTGAGGAGGGACACTGCTGCCGTCAGGGAGGAGTCCATGGACCTATTGCCCCTCTGTAGGTCAGACATGCCCGATGAGATGCCCTCCATGAACGACACCAGCTGAGTCAACTGAGCGGTGTGCGCATGGAGGACACTCAGCATGGCTGTCTGCCCTACATGGAGCTGGCGAAGGAGGTACACAGACTCCTCACTCAGGGCAGCAGGGGACACAGGGGCAGGGGGTGCGGTGCCTGGCCCAAAGGAGACACGCTCCCGAACATGGGAGCCTCCACGGACCTGGGGAATGGGAGCCGATGGGAGGGGCGGTGGTGGTGCTGGTGGTGGCGGGGACAGACAACACTAGCTGGGGTGTGGTGGCTGCTGACACCCGCCTCCATAAGGGAGTCATCCTCCGAGTTGCTCTGGTCCTCAGCTGAGGTGGATGGTGCTGAGGACTCCTCGGTGTGGCTCCCCTCGCCCTCCGTGCCACTGGGTCCCTCCCGACCACTCCTCGGCTGCTGACCCAGTCTGGCTCTCCGGCTCCTCCTGGTCCGTGGAGCTGTCCCCTTCCGTGGCCGTGGATGTATCTGCAAACAATGGGAAACAGACAGACATCAGTCACCTGCACCAAACGCACACACCACTGTGAGCACAGCACATGACAGAGCAAGCCCTGGCATCATTAGTTGTACACTGCTAAAAGTGCCCTAACTGAACAGGAGAAGCCAATTGTCAGTCTGATGCCAACCATGGCACTCACATCCCACATGGCCTTGCACCCATCTGTCTGGTGTCTGTTGGATAGCAACACCCCAGTGTGGACACATGCACCAACTACACAGTAGTTGGACAGTGCAGAGGACACGGTGTAGCATGTGGACATGCACACATCACAACTCTTGCCACTGAGTCAGTACAGGTTTCCTGGATGAAAGGGACGCCCAGAGTCAAATAGGAAATGCATGTGATGCATACCAGCGACAGACACCATGATGCACCCATGTCCTGATAGCCATCGCCACAATGGTGTGCATGTAGCACATGTCACTCCCCTGCAGGATCACCAATAAGTAGACACATGCCATGGCGGAGGCATGACTGCTAAGTCATACATCACTGTCTCAGTGATGTATGACTTGGCAGCCAGACAACAACACTCTGCACTGTGTCACAATAGTAGGTCATGGGGAATGCAAGTCCTGGAGCTGCACAAGTGCACATGTACATCCCCCACACAACACATCATCTTAACCCTCATCTGTCCAGGTCATACCGATTGGACATATGGGAGACCTGTGACACTACCCTCTGAACCTGAGCCCTCACAATCTGCTGTGAATGGGGAACAGCTGCCTGAACTTCACATTCGCATACCCCAGTCTGCACGGGCAGCTGATCAAACACCTATGTGACACACAAGTATCGTCTCCTATGGTCACATCTCCAGTGGCATGCTGAGCCCCTACCGAGAAACACCCCAGCAGTCCTGGCAACAAATCCACAGCACACTGACACAGAGGCAGACACCTGAGGGGTCAAATCACTGCGCACAATGTGTCAGCTGATACACGGGAGTGGGAGTACAGAGTGCATTGCATGGCCTGGAGTAGGCATGACTGTCCTGCCCCACATGAATGAGGGATGAGCCCTGGACAGTGGATAGCTGGCTATGTATGTGTGACACACGTAATCTGCACACTCCTGGGGCCCAAACATTGTTCCCACCCGCTGCATGGGTGTGTGCCACATACCCCAGGCACATGTGGTGGCTCAGCTCAGCAAGTGGACCGCATATCAAAGCAACACGCAGATTACATGTCCGAACACAGGCGTTGTGTGAACAATGGACCCACCCATGATGCCCACAACAGAGTTAGGGAAACAGATGCTGTCCCCCACCTTTAGTGAAGCAAACTGCAAGGACACAGTCCCAAGTGACACAATTCCTGAATGTAAGGGCCACACCTGGGTATCAGATGAGGAGTGGGCAGTGCACAATAGAGGGACATGGCTCCTGGACAACATGACTGCTGCACTGTGGCAGTTGAACCAGGCCAGAGGAGGGCACATAGCATGTAATACAGAGTTCACAGTGCAGTCTTTGACTCACCCCCTCCTTGCTGCTGTCTGGCCTTCAGCTGCCCATCCAGGTCTGGAAACACCACCGCCAGGATCTGGAGCATGTGGGGGTCAGGGTCCGTGTTCCGCCCTCCTGCGAGGAGGCGACAGCTTCAGCTGGACCCGTGCAATCCTCCGGGTCCAGCCCGAAGGTCCTGCCACCTCTTCTGGCAGTTGCGGATCCGCGCTTGTAGACTCCCACGGACCGGACAGCCCGGACGATGTCCTTCCAGATCTCCTGCTTCCGATGGGCATTAACCTGTCAGGATGACAAAGTGAAAAGGCCATTACTACACATGCAACATATCCGTGCATGACACAGTTGTATATACATGTCTCAATCACAGGGGCACATGATGTACACAGGCAGTGCAAAGCTGCCCATGGACAGTTTGCCAGAAGTCACTACATGGTATCATTGCATGGGAAGTAAAACCCTGTTCAAATGCACTGTCACTGCACCATACCTGTCCAGTGCATGTCACTACACACTATGGGGGGTGACAACTACTCAGTGAGCCTGCTAGCCAGTGGCGTGCAGACTTTCAGCCTTGCTAGTCAGACAAAATGCACATTCAGAAAGGCAGTGCACAGAACACTCACCTGCTCCCCTGGTGTCCCATACAGCTTGCTGTACTGTGGAAGTAGGCTGTCCAGCAGGGCCTGGTTCTCCTCAAGGCTGAAGGCTGGGGCTCTCTCCACAGTACGTGCCATTGCAGGGTCCAGAGGGGCAGAGACAGCAGCAGTGCAGTGGCAGATGTCGTCCTGGAGCATGTAGTGCAGGCAAGTGAGCTCTCAGGGGAACAGCCAGCAATATATATGTGCTGGAGAGGCAGATGCTGTCCCTTGTGTCCAAAGTGATAGGTCCAAGTCGTTTGAATCTTCTGAATCTGGCCAATCCATG